>PPHJ01000062.1:0-574846 GCA_002991585.1 Ilyonectria mors-panacis
TCATAGTGGGCGACGAGGAGGGACCGGCCTGGATATGTTCGAGCTGCACTGTGGTGTCTAGTGCATTCCAAGTCGTAAGCATCTGTCGCGTCTGGATATAGTGCCTCGCTGAGACTATTAGGAAGAAGACATAGCAGCTGCCAAGGTCTTGCGATGGCCGATCATGAGGACACCTCATCGCCGGCTTGAGACGGTCTTGACCTGCAGGAGAAGTAGTGCGCTCATTTGAAATGGGCATTATAGTGTGTAACATGATCGAAGTATAGTTGGTCTCTAAAATGTAACACGAGATCGTTGCGCTCTTCATTTGAGTGGTCTGGTTGCATTTGACACGGTGGCAGACTCACAAATTTGCTCGAATTCGTTCTGCATATGTCAATTCTTTGATGGTGGTGTGGGTTCGGCGTATACTGCCTGCTGTGTAGCAGTACTCGACATTGACGTCATCAAGAGATTGTTAGATGCGTGACTCGAATTGTTGAGATCAGAGTATGGGGATAGTGATATTGGAGTAAGAATGGCGAGTTCCGGTAGGTCATCTAGCAAGGGTTCGGCCGTGGTCAATGCGGTATTCGAGAGGGCCCAACGATGTGTCTGTTCCGAGGAAGCCGTGATCTATTTCGTAAAATGGAACCTCTGTCGGAGACTCGGGCGTTACAACAGTGGCCGCTGCGGCATCTGAGACTAGATCTGCCTCGCATTCGATCATACCCAGCTGGCCGTAGAGTTGCCATTCTAACGAAGCTGTTCGATTGTCGTATTAGTCTATGTACCCTGCAACATGTTGGTATTTCTGGCAGATCAAGATTAATGGAGCTGGACCGTTGCATATGCTGCGGAGAAGATGTCTTGGAGCATCGAGAGCCAGGGAACGTACGTGAAGGAAACCAATCGGGCAACAAGTGTTCTAATACGTACCAACACGATTCCGCAAAGCCTTGATTTGTCCCTTCTTGGGGCCCTCTGGAGGTCGTTTGTCAATCATAACACATGCCGTGCCAGACCTCGGCACATGTAGCACACTGCGGTCGGGCGCGATCACATCGAGCCTTGCGCCGTCGACACTCTTCACAGGCAAGCCCGGGCTGCTGTCGAATCCCGGTTGCCATTGATTTGGTTGTAGAGCGCCGGTTGTCTGGTAAGATGATGTCAATATGCCGGCACAGCAGAAATTCTAGGTGGACTAGGTGGTGTTTAAGACACACTATACCTTGGTCCCGCTAATGTTATGCTACAAATATCCCCAGATACGTCGTGATGCTTCGATTGGATGAGATATTTGATTGACTCTTTTTGGCATTTTTTATGGAGACATTCATTGAATATACCCAGGGCCATCTGGTCTTCCATAACCAGCTTATCCGTACGTGCGACAAATGGCTATTAGAAGGAATGAGCAAATATCATCCGTACAGAAACGCTGAGGATTGAGATGTTTGATTTGAGGGTAAAAACTGCCGCCACACGCGGAACTTTTGTTACCCGACTGTAAACACAGCAGGGGCACAGGAACAGGCTCAAATGTGCCAGGGAACAGGCCAGGTGGCAAGATGGGATGAGTGGCGGCAGTTTTTACCCTCAAATCAAACATCTCAATCCTCAGCGTTTCTGTACGGATGATATTTGCTCATTCCTTCTAATAGCCATTTGTCGCACGTACGGATAAGCTGGTTATGGAAGACCAGATGGCCCTGGGTATATTCAATGAATGTCTCCATAAAAATGCCAAAAAGAGTCAATCAAATATCTCATCCAATCGAAGCATCACGACGTATCTGGGGATATTTGTAGCAACATTAGCGGGACCAAGGTATAGTGTGTCTTAAACACCACCTAGTCCACCTAGAATTTCTGCTGTGCCGGCATATTGACATCATCTTACCAGACAACCGGCGCTCTACAACCAAATCAATGGCAACCGGGATTCGACAGCAGCCCGGGCTTGCCTGTGAAGAGTGTCGACGGCGCAAGGCTCGATGTGATCGCGCCCGACCGCAGTGTGCTACATGTGCCGAGTCTGGCACGGCATGTGTTATGATTGACAAACGACCTCCCAGAGGCCCCAAGAAGGGACAAATCAAGGCTTTGCGGAATCGTGTTGGTACGTATTAGAACACTTGTTGCCCGATTGGTTCCTTCACGTACGTTCCCTGGCTCTCGATGCTCCAAGACATCTTCTCCGCAGCATATGCAACGGTCCAGCTCCATTAATCTTGATCTGGCAGAAATACCAACATGTTGCAGGGTACATAGACTAATACGACAATCGAACAGCTTCGTTAGAATGGCAACTCTACGGCCAGCTGGGTATGATCGAATGCGAGGCAGATCTAGTCTCAGATGCCGCAGCGGCCACTGTTGTAACGCCCGAGTCTCCGACAGAGGTTCCATTTTACGAAATAGATCACGGCTTCCTCGGAACAGACACATCGTGGGCCCTCTCGAATACCGCATTGACCACGGCCGAACCCTTGCTAGATGACCTACCGGAACTCGCCCATCTTACTCCAATATCACTATCCCCATACTCTGATCTCAACAATTCGAGTCACGCATCTAACAATCTCTTGATGACGTCAATGTCGAGTACTGCTACAGCAAGCAGGCAGTATACGCCGAACCCCACACCAACCATCAAAGAATTGAACATATCAGAACGAATTCGAGCAAATTTGTGAGTCTGCACCGTGTCAATGCACCAGACCAGCTCAATGAAGATGCCAACATCTCGTGTTACATTTTAGAGACCAACTATACTTCGATCATGTACACACTATAATGCCCATTATCAATGAGCGGCACTACTTCTCCTGGGCAGGTCAAGACCGTCTCAAGCCGGCGAGAGGGTGTCTCAGATCGGCCATGCAGACCTTGGCAGCTGCTATGTCTTCTTCCTACAGTAGTCTCAGCGAGGCACTATATGCCCAGACGCGACAGATGCTTAACGACTTGGATGCACTAGACACAACCACAGTGCAGCTCGAACATATCCAGGCCGGTCTCCTCGTCGCCCACTATGAGTACCTACGTGTGTACGAGCACCAGGCTATGCTCACGGCTGGCCGAACGTTCCGTCTCGTGCAGATGTCTCGGTTGTACGACATCGACGGTGCGTTAGGTTTCTCTTCCATGTCCATGCCGGTGCCAGATATGACCTTCTCGGAGGCTGAGGAGAGGCGCCGGACTGTCTGGTTGGCCTTTGCGTTTGATCGATTCCTCAGCACGCGCAATGAGTGGCCATTGACACTACACGAGGAGATGGTGAGTGTCGCTATATGATCCAATGATCATTGTCGGTGCATGTTCTGACTTATCGGTCTTTTCCTCCTCTTTCAGATCTGCACACGCCTCCCTGCTCCCGAGACAAACTTCCAGAACAACCAGCCCTTCCAGATGGATTACCTACCGGAGGCCGTGGCGAACAGTGGTGGTAGTGCCTTATCACCTTTTGCTGAATGCATCGTGCTAGCTGCCCTCTATGGCCGGTGCATGAACCATCGACGCCTAGTCCACGCAGCCGTTGCATCTGGAATCAGCTCTGGTAGTACGTGGAAGCGACTCGAGTGGCTCTCTGCTATTCTGGATAAGCGAAGCCAGCGGCTCACCCAAACCTCGCCTGTGGGTGTTTCTCTTGTCGAGCGCGATCCCATGCTTGCTTTCGCCCATATGCTCACCCACACCAGCATTATTCATCTTTACCATACAGCCCAGGCGGTACCGTTCAAACTTGGCGACAATTTGTGGCAACCTATGGCTCTCACCTACGAGCAGAGGGCACATCATTCGGCTAGTTATATAGCTCGACTGGCCGAAGCGGTACCCCGACTGGACTATTTCAAGGTAAGTGATTTGGTGCCGAGCAGGTGTTTTCTTCCCATCCTCTATCTCCTGTACTGCCTACTCCAGTACATGAGCTTTTCCCGCGTCGACGAATCGATTCCTGAGGTACGACGGGTTGATACAGCAAGTACTTACCTGTTGGCCATCTTCCATACAGGTCCATCCATTTTCTCCCAACGCACTATCCAGTGCTACGACGTTTTTAATGACTCGCGTCAAACCTCCTGGGTTCTCAAGTCCATATCAGGAGACCAGCCACGAAGTAGAGCAGCTTCTCAACGCGTTGCGAAGCCTGAAAGATGCCAACCTCCTAGCTCGAGATCTACTACGCATTCTCGAGGCTGGTCGATGGGCCCGGTATGACCTGTGAGGATGGGGAAGGAGCCAAGTTTATGAATCACAAAACCAAGCTGTAGGGGGGTTCCGGCCGCAACGGGTGCGGAAGGTCGGACCTTTCAGCCGTGCTGTTGTCAGGACCGCGGGTCGGGCTGTTGGAAGGTCCGTTGGGCGGGCTGTTCCACGGGACCTTTCAGCCAGGCTGTTGCTAGGACCCTCAAGCTGCCACAGCTAGCAGCAAGAAGTATTAGACTTAAAAATGCTTGAATTATAAAGAAAACTAAAAAAAAAAAAAGTATTTTATAGTAGTAGTGACTCACCTTGGAGCAGACAGAGAATTCTGTAAATACAGTCAGGAGTAAAATATATTAATAGAAGCAAACTTCAGGGTAGACCTTGAGATGAAAGAGGAGACGGCGCTCACGCTAGATTAGATGCTGATGACAGTTAGATATAGACGTTTAAACTATGGAAGCTAGTCATTCCCTGTATCATCTAACACTCTTTTCAGTTCCATCTTGCGCTCCCTCAGCTCGGCATCCACCCAGTCCGATCTTCCGCGATGTCTGAAAAAGGCGAATGGCCCGAGACTAAAGCTCCTGTCTCACAAGCTACCACCAACACCTCGGCCACTACTGCAGCCACATCGCCAGTTTTGATTGGTACTCTATGGTCACCGTCCCATTCAACCAGCCTGGCGGTACTGGCGTCGCAGTACTGGTGTAGTAGATCCCTGTGTAGCGAAATTCCCGCATCATTGAGGCCATGCACATGAACTGTTGGTAGCGCAAGTATGTCCAGATTGAGATCAGATGAACTCGCATCCAGGGATATCAAAGGGGCCCGTCCAGCCAGTAGAACGGCAAAGCACAAGTCTGTCAGCCTTGGGTAATCATCTTGGCTGCTGGCATAACGATGTTCCATTTGCTGACGCTGACATCGTAAAAGCAAGCTGCCTGCTACCTTGGCTCCTTGACTAAACCCTAGCAATCCGACAAATTTTCCGGTAGCCCCAAGTCTGTTATCTTCTCGTATAGCGCTCATGAGACAAGTATCAAGGCTACTAATAGCATACTTGTCTAACGTAACACGCGTTGCCGCATTCATCGGTAACCAGGAGCGGAATGGGCCCCAATCTGAATCTCCGTACACCGACTTCACGTCGGGGCCGGCCGGGCTTGGGAAAGGCGCGTCTGCAAAGACGAGGCGGAAATGGAATCCCAACTGCTGACGTAGCACGCGGCATTGGGCACTGAAAATGCGGGCGTTGGTGCCTCCTCCGTGCAGACAAAGGATGCGCGGAAAAGTCAAGTCCGAGCCGGACGGTGAAGATGAGGCCAGTGACATTCGGGCAATTATCGTAGGCAAGGCAAAGGCTTACAATCTGCCACAGATGACAGGATTCTCTGAAGCGCTATAAACCATGCTTTCAAACGCCATTACATAAAAAGTCCGGCATCTTTGCGACTTCAAATGCTAGAGAGTGCAGCATAATATGGGGAAGTGCAGGATCGGACTTTTATTCTTTGGTCCCGTCAAGAACTACACAAATACCCGAGATCCTCCTCCCACTTACGTCGTAGTGCTTACTCCCCTCATAACCTAAGATACTCCGTAACCCGATTCGTCTTCTCAGCTGATGTGGTGGTGGGTGGGGCACGGATCCTACGGAGTTTCTTTTTTATTGCTACACACATAGACCACTCGGATGAATGAGTATGAGCGTTATGTCCCGTAGGAGTAAGTATCGTCTAGATAGCGGAGAACGGTTCCGAGGATCCTTGGTCTGATAGATTGGAGTTCTGACACACCGTGTGGTAATGAGTGGGCTGTCATTCGCGAATTGAATGCCTATCCTTATTCTTGAACCCCTCCATAAGATCTCAGCAAGTTGTGAATCTTGAGCGTTAGCATCCCCCCAACCCAACACTCTCACCTTGTTTCAACACCAACCCAGCGGATACATCTTTAGTGGGCATTTCATCAACTCAAACCCGGTAAGATATCAAGGCAGCATGGACTGTGTCATCGGCCCTACCTGAATCATTGAGTTCCTTGAATCATTGAGTCATCACTAACACGATCTGTAGCTCCTTTGAACGAAACAATGGGTGAGTTACAAGACTCCTTGAGCGGCGAAAGGGAGGCCGCCATTCTATTGTTTGGGTCGCAAGTCGAATCTTTCACAAAAGAGTCACTTGTGGATATTCAGAAGACCCTTCAAGACGGTCCATCCCGTCAGTGGATTCTCGATACACTAGAAGGATTGCCTTCTTACTTGGACGCCTTATCCAATAAGGTTCCCGAGATCACAGACGTAATCATCACCAGTGGCAAGCGGCTACTGTCGGATCTTGTCACCAGGCTTAGACATACTCTGGAAAACAGAACAGATGACCTGACTTTTGAGTTCGCATCCTTACCTAGCGTCCTATTGTCGCCGCTCGTCGTTCTCACGCAGATGGTGCAGTACCGACAGTATCTCACGCTGTTTCAGCAACATGGAAAGGGTGAGGCTGCAGCTGACCCACAGGCGGCCCTTGTGGGTCAAAAGAAGTCTTCAACACTAGGCTTCTGCATGGGCTTGCTAGGAGCTTACGCTGTAGCAATTTCTAGCAACCAAACGGAGCTTGACAAGTACGGTGCAGTAGCAGTGCGTCTGGCCTTGGTTGGTGGAGCTTTGATCGACGCTCAGCAAGAACGCAACCCATCCAAGTCATATGCGACGGCGTGGAGCAACAAGAAACAGAGAAATGACATGCAGCGTGTCGTCGACGGACTCTATCCTGAAGCATACATCTCCGTGCTCTATGACGAGGCTCGGGCGACCGTCACGACATCTGAGCGTGCAGCGGCCAAGTTGCTACGACGACTCCGCGCAGCGGGTATCACTACGGCTGAAGTTGGCTTTCGAGGTGACATCCACAGTCCCAGACCAGAGTCGCGAGACAACGTGGAAGCACTGATTGCCTTCTGCAATGAGGACCCGGGTCTTCAATTTCCGGACGCTTCGTCCCTTGCCCTGCCGAGTTACACTAACGCAGGCGACGGCAAGCCCATCACCCCTGGAGCTGGTCCCATGCACGAGATTGCTCTACGAACCGTCTTCTCGAAGCAGTGTGATTGGTACGGCACCTCCGCCGCTGTTAAGGCGGCTCATTTGGATCGGAAGACGGATTTGATGGTCGCTTTTGGTCAGGATCGATGTGTGCCCCCAACATTGCTGCGTCAATTGGGCTCTCGGCTTGTTCATTTCGCAGACGTTGACTTTGACACGGCCATAACCACAAAAGCGGACAACTCTCTACCTGAACACCAGCAAAACCAAAAAGAGCCAGCATCACAGACACGCAAAGAACAAAAGCACCATGGTCAGGGAGATACGGCTCCCTACACAGGCGAAGAGGCTATTGCTGTGGTTGGAATGTCCATCAAAGTCGCTGGCGCCGACGACGTGGACGAGTTTTCCGATATGCTTCGAACTGGCAAATCTCAGCACCAGGTCATTCCTCCAGAGCGCATGGTGTTCGACTCACTTTTCCGTGAACAGGACCCATCACGCAAATGGTACGCCAATCTTATGCGCGACGTTGATGCTTTCGACCACAAGTTCTTCAAGCGTAGCCCCCGCGAGTCAGCCGCAATGGATCCCCAACAGCGCTTGCTACTGCAGGCTGCCTACCAGGCTGTAGAGCAAGCTGGCTATTTCACCGACAAGATTCGGAACCCTCAAGTAGGAGAAAGGGACAGACAACACGTCGGCGTGTATATCGGTGCTCCCGCGGTGGACTACGAACACAACGTAGCTGGTCACACCGCCAACGCGTTTACGGCTACAGGTAACCTACAGAGTTTCCTCGCTGGTCGCGTCGCCCATCAGTTTGGGTGGACAGGCCCGGCCATGACCCTGGATACGGCTTGCTCATCATCAGCCGTCGCTATCCATACGGCTTGTCGTAATCTGGTTACCGGCGAGTGCAATGCAGCCCTTGCCGGAGGTGTTGCTTTGTTCACCAATCCACTTTGGTTCCAGAACTTAGCGGCGGCCAACTTCCTCAGCCCTACGGGACAGTGCAAGCCTTTCGACCAAGATGCCGACGGCTTTTGTCGCGCTGAGGGTATCGCCTGCATCTTCCTCAAGAGGATGTCTGATGCTGTTGCTGATGGCAACCCGATTCTGGGCTGTATTGCGAGCTCCGCCGTCTACCAGAACCAGAACTCAACACCATTATTCGTACCTAACTCGCCTTCCCTGTCGCAACTATTCAAGGACGTCGTTAAACAGGCCAACGTAAGCCCTAGTGATATCTCGCTGGTAGAGGCTCACGGCACAGGAACACCTGTGGGCGACCCAGCCGAGTATGAGGCAATCCGGTTGGCGCTTGGTGGGGCTGAAGTTCGATCCAAGCCTCTACCTTTGGGCTCAGCCAAGGGTCACGTTGGCCATACTGAGGGGACTTCTGGTGTTGTGTCACTGATCAAGGTTCTGACAATGATGCGAGAGAACTATATTCCTCCACAGGCGAGCTTCACCAAGATGAATCCGCTCATCAAGTCCTCACCATCAGACAAGATTGAAGTTATCACCTCTCTTCGCCCATGGAGTCAGCCTGGTGATGAAACAAGCAATAAGGTGGCTCTGATTAACAACTATGGTGCTGGAGGATCGAATGCGGCCATGGTAGTGAGCCAGTCACCCATCCATGGTGGGAGTTTTGCAGCATCTGGGTCAGCACGCTTGAGTATTGGCAACAAGTCGGACGGACAAAATCCTCGTCTTCCATTTTTCATCTCCGGTCTCGACGCACGAAGCATCAAAGCGTATGCTGCCAAGCTCAACTCTTTCTTGCAGTCTCAATCGAAGACCAAGTCAAGACTCCCCTTGTCACTGGCAGACCTGTCATTTGCCCTCAACCGACACTCAAATCCTAACCTCAGCCAACGCCTCATCTTCAGCGCACGATCAGTGGAGGAGCTACGAGGCAAACTTTCTGATATCGATTCTTCTGCGGCCTCTACCAAGCCTTCAGAGCTTGGCATTGAGAACACCAAGCCTGAGCGTCCCGTCATTCTCTGCTTCGGTGGCCAGGTCTCGACCTTCGTTGGCCTTGACCGCGGGCTTTACGATAACGTCGCAATCTTGCGACGGCATCTAGATGAGTGCGACGCGCTGATTCAGTCTCTCCCACTCGGGCTGAATAGCATGTTCCCCGATATCTTTTCGCGCACCCCATTTAAGGATCCAGTGCGACTACAGACCATGCTATTCTCCCTACAGTACTCAAGCGCTAAGAGCTGGATAGACTCTGGGCTCTCTGGCAAGATCGCTGCTGTGGTGGGCCATAGCTTTGGCGAGCTCACAGCACTATGCATCTCAGGAGTTCTGAGCCTACAAGATGCTATCAAGTTGGTCGCCAGCCGAGCGCAATTGGTGCGTGACGCCTGGGGTTCGGATAGCGGAGCCATGATGGCCGTTGAGGCGGATGAGTCTCTTCTGCAGGAGCTTATCGCGCAGTCCGAGGAGTATCTTAACAACGCGAGCGATGGTGCCGACCACCATTCCGCTTCCATCGCCTGCTTCAATGGCCCACGGAGTTTCACTCTTGCAGGCTCTGGCAAGGCCATTGACGCCATCGCTGAGACCCTGGCCAAGGACAACAGGTTCTCTACTATCAAGTACAAGAAGCTCAATGTCACCAATGCTTTTCACTCATCACTCGTCGATCCCCTTCTTAATCCACTGGGGCAAGTCGGCAAAGATCTGGTCTTCCATGAACCGTCCATTCCATTTGAGTCAGCTACTGAGACCAGATTGTCTGGTCCTTTTACTTCCAAGTTCGTTCCAGACCATATGCGAAAGCCTGTCTTCTTCCGTCATGCGATCCAACGTCTAGCCAAAGAACATCCATCGGCTGTCTTCCTGGAAGCAGGTTCCAACTCGACCATTACCATTATGGCGAGTCGTGCTCTTGCAGGACAGACTCCACCTGGCAACTCGCACTTATTCCAGGCCGTCAACATTTCCAATGGAGGGGGTCTGGATGGCTTGACTGATGCAACAGTCTCGCTCCAGAAGCAAGGCTTACGTGTGTCTTTGTGGGCACATCATGCGACGCAGACGAACGAGTATGCCCCTCTACTTCTGCCGCCGTACCAGTTTGAGAAGACGCGCCATTGGTTAGAGCTCAAGTCCACAGCCGAGGCTGTAGCAAAGGCAGCAGCACGACTCGCAGGAACAGTTCAGCCAAGATATCAGGAAGATGAAGTAGATGAAAGACATCTTGGACTATTTACTTTCCTTGGCTATCAAGACAAGCAAGACAAAACCAGTCGTCCTCGCTTCCGCATCAACACTGGGTCCGATAAGTACAAGAAACTGATTTCGGGCCACCTCATTGCACAGACGGCACCTGTGTGCCCTGGTACCCTCCAGATCGACATAGCTATCGAGGCCCTCTTCAGTATTCGACCTGACTGGAAGTCCTGCGGCCTACAACCTGTGCTTCATGACATGGTTAATCACGCTCCGCTTTGTGTGGACCCAACGCGGACGGTTTGGCTGGACTTGGAGTCTGCCGATACAGAGGAGACGCAATGGGAATGGAACATCTCAAGCGTCCCTCTTGACAGCATCTCTGCAGACAAAGATACTCAGCTGCACGTCAACGGCCGATTCCGTATACGCTCATCGGAAGATAAAGCGTTCATCGCCGAGTTTTCACGCTTTGAGCGCCTAGTGAACTACTCTTCATGTGCAGCTTTGTTGGCAGCAGCCGGTCGGGATGAAGACGATCTCGAGGCCGACGTATTGCAGGGTCGCAATGTCTATCGTGCATTTTCCGAGTTTGTCGACTACTCTGACGTGTACCGCGGTGTCAAATCTGTTGTGGGCCGCTCTGATGAGTGCGCTGGTCGTGTTCATCGTCGCCATTCCGGAGACACTTGGCTTGACGTACTGCTGGATGACTGCTTCGGTCAAGTATCCGGTCTGTGGGTCAACTGCATGACGGATATCAACTCCAGTGATATGTACGTCGCGACAGGGTGCGAGACGTTGATGCGCTCGCCGCGCAGGGTGTTACACGCTGATCAAACCCAAGAAATCTGGCATGTATACGCTCGGAGTACGCGACAGTCTGACACGGCCTATACAACCGACGTCTTCGTCTTCAACGCGGCCAATGGTCAACTCGCCGAGATACTGCTAGGGATTCAGTATACGCAAGTACCAAAAGCGACGATGCGCAAGATGCTATTGAAACTCACTAAAGACACGTCGGTAGTAGTCAACAAGAACGTCCCAGCGGCCAGCCAGGATGCTACTGTTGCCGGTCGACTACCACAACAGAGTGGGAAGGCGTCTTTCGCTGGGACCAGTGGTAATCTAAGTAAGAAGAAGCAGGGAAGGAAACAGAAGCGAAAGACTCCCCCCAACATGTCCACGCCCAAAGGGCCAAACACCACTGATGAGGTCAAGAGGATCGTGGCTACCGTCGCAGGCATGCAAGTCGGAGACATCAGCTTAGAGACCCAATTGGCTGATGTTGGTATCGACTCCCTAATGGGCATGGAGCTACGTCGCGAGATTGACCTCGTGTTCAAGGTTGCCGTGGACCAAGCAGAGTTGCTTCAAGCTACCAGCGTCGGCCAGCTCGTTGACCTCGTTTCCCGCTTAACACCAGGAACTGACCAAATGGATGCTCCCGTCACGCTCTCTGATGAGGAGAATGGCTATGGGAATCAATCGTCGTCCGATCAAGACGGTTGGTCTAGCGCGAACCAAGACAACGCCCTCACTACTCCTGCATCTCCTCCCGACACGGGCAGCACCCCTTCGGAGACAGGCAAAACAACTTCTCAGCAAGATGCCGGCTACGACCTAACCGGCCATGACATTCTCGAATGCTTTGGCGAGGTCAAATTGCAGACAGACAGACAACTTGTGGACCTTCATCTTGACAACATTGACCGCGTCATCATTGCAGCCACGAGCCGATTGACTGCTGTCCTCATCATTGAGGCGTTCGAACAGCTTGGCTGTTCTCTTAGCACTCTTGCTGCAGGCGACAATATCGAGCGTGTACCATATCTCCCTCAATATGAGCGCTTGATGGAATGGGTGTACAGTTTCCTCGAGACTGAGGCGCGGCTGGTAGACATTGATACCACCAGCGGGCAGCTAACAAGGACTGCGGTCGCGGTAAACTCCACCTCCAGCGAAACTATCCTTGAAGACCTTCTGAAAGCATACCCGGACTGGGCAGTTGCTTCAAAACTCATTTACCACGCTGGAAAGCCCTTGGCTCAAGTCCTATCGGGTGAGACGGACGGAATCCGTCTTCTCTTCGGCTCCGCCGAGGGTCGAGAGCTTGTCGCAGGACTGTACCGAGATCACCCGTTCAACATTATGCTTGCAGGTCAGATGCGAGACCTCATTGATCGTCTATCTAAGCGCGTTGAAGGTGAAGGGCCCCTCAGGATTCTAGAGATGGGCGCTGGTACCGGAGGCACAACTGTTATGCTGGTTCCGTTCCTCGCTTCTCTTAATATCCCTGTCGAATACACCTTTACAGACCTTTCATCTTCTATGGTGGCCGCCGCGCGTCGCAAGTTCGGCAAGCAATATCCCTTGATGAAGTTTGCAGTCCACGACATTGAGAAGCCACTGGCAGAGGACTTACAGGGCCAGCATATTATCATTGCCAGCAATGCTGTCCACGCTACGCATGACCTTATTGTTTCAGCTACAAATGTACACCAGGCTTTACGGCCCGATGGATTCCTCATGCTGCTAGAACAGACAGAGTGTATGCCCTTCTCTAACCTGATCTTTGGTCTACTTGAGGGCTGGTGGCTCTTTGATGACGGTCGGACACATGCTATTGTCTCCACCGAGCATTGGGAACGTGATTTACAGGCTTCTGGGTTTAGTCATGTCGACTGGACTGATGGGCATCTCCCTGAGAACAACATTCAGCGTGTTATTGTGGCACTGGCCAGTGGCCCGATCTGCGAACGACTGCCTATACCGGGTCACTCACCACTAGAGCAGCAGAATGCCACGACCGGACTTACGACTCGAGATGTTGCGACCCGAGAGGCGGAAGCAGAGAGATATGTGTCCGAGTACACAGCAGGATGGGAATCACGACAGCTATCCACCTTTTCCGGTGCCGAGCAACAGCCAAAAGCGAATATGAACGATGCGGTTGTCGCCGTCACAGGTGCTACTGGAAGTCTAGGTTCGCATTTGGTTGCCGCTTTCGCAGAGAACCCTAGTGTAAAGACAGTCGTCTGCATTAACAGACCCAGCAGCTCGGATGCTGAGACGCGCCAGGCGGATGCCTTGTCAAAACGCGGCATCTCACTCTCTCCTGATGGTCGCTCCAAGCTACGTGTCTTTGAGACTGATACCTCACGTCCTTACCTAGGACTGGAAAGGTCTGATTACGACTGGCTGGTACAGCACGTCACTCATATCGTGCACAACGCATGGCCTATGAGCGGCACACGTCCCATTACTGCCTTTGAATCGCAGTTCCAAACAATGCGCAACCTCCTGGACCTGGCACGCGACATAGCTGTAGGGGACAAACATAACCAACATACTGTTGGCTTCCAGCTGGTCACATCCATCGGTGTAGTTGCGAAGGCAGGCATACCGCAAGTGCCCGAGGGTCGGGTTCCTATCGCCTCTGTCTTACCTACGGGATACTGCGAAGGTAAATGGGTCTGCGAGCGCATGCTAGACGAAACACTACACAGGTATCCCGCTCTTTTTAGGCCCATGGTCGTTCGTCCTGGACAAATTGCCGGTTCTACGAAGAGTGGCTTCTGGAACCCCGTTGAACACTTTGCCTTCTTAGTCAAATCGGCTCAGTCACTTGGTGCTTGGCCAGACTTGGATGGTAGAATGCAGTGGGTGCCTGTCGATCAGTCCGCAGCCGTAATGGCAGATTTGCTGTACGTCGGCAGCGAAGCTGCTGCTCCAGAGCCTTCTCCTGTCTATCATATTGACAACCCCGTCGGCCAATCATGGAAAGACATGTCGCCTGTGTTAGCCGACGCACTTGGTGTGCCACCAGAGGGTATCCTGCCGTTCCGTGACTGGCTTAGGCGAGTCTCTCGCTCGCCACTATCGGAAAAAGAAAACCCAGCGGCTCATATCATCGATTTTCTGGACCGGAACTTTGACCGCATGTCATGTGGTGGGCTCATTCTAGATACTGCCAAGGCGCAGAAGCATTCTAAGACCATGGCTGGATTAGGACCTGTTAGTTCGGAGGTTGCAAGGGGTTATGTAAGAGCATGGAAGGATATGGGTTTTCTAGCTTTTTGAGGCTCCGCGCGACTGTTTAGGGTAAGAGCACACGTTTAATTCTTTGAGATTTGTCGACTTGTTTCATTAAAATAGTTTAAAATTTCCTGAACGTTCAATTTATGATAATTCATATCGACTTTAAGAATTTGGGAAGATTGCCGTGTAAACATGTTTTATTCGTATCACGTCATTGAATTGGGTACATTGTTTTTACCACCTCCTGAGCCTCCCTCCAGAAGAGTTTTTCTAGAAATACCATCGGAACTGTGATTCGTTATGATTTGTTCAGACCAGCAGCACAAGAGAGGTGCTCATCGCGACGAGCGCCTCTGCGAGAAACGGAATAGTAGGCATGGGCAGCGTCTACAAGCATACCGAACGACTTGGAAAGGGTGGCAACACCATCAGGATGCGATGCGTATCGTCTAGAGATCAGTCGTCCATACTGGGACTAGCGGGAAGGAGCAAGGATTGCATCGGAAAAACAATATAACGAGATTTAGCGTTGTGGGCCCTATGAGGCGTTTATTCCCGGGCGGAATAAATCATTCATTCATTCATTCATTCATTCAATCCTACTGCCGATCCGATCCCACGACATCAAGTCAATTCATGGCTGTGGATCCTTCCATCAACGTCTTGCCTTGACTTGTCTCGTTTCATCGTGTCCATCTCTGATGCTTTGTCGAGTCAACTGGAAGCAGACTACTCAAACCGCTACGTACTTAACATGACGAACCAAGACCTGTCGCACTGCACCACCACGTTTCGAGTTTCCCGGCCCCATCGGATCACCCGCAACCGGCCAACCGTGTCTTGCTCCACCTGTCGGACTCGGAAGTTGAAATGCGATAGACAACAGCCTTGCGGCGCATGCCAGAAACGAGGCCAGGAGGACTCATGTCGCTTCGAGTCTGCCCCAAAGCAGCTCGGCCCCTCTTCCATCAGCGGCAATCAGAATCGAATCAGAATCGAGCTGAGGCAGATGCAACATGTGCTCCAAGGTCTTCTCAACCAATCTGGTCGAGCCCAACCGATCCAACCCGGTGGCCAGGTAGTGCTTCCTTGCGGTCAGCTGATGGAGAGCATCAACCGCATTCAGAACGTGTTAGAAGACGACGGCGGCCCTAGAGCCGTAACTACTCTGGATGCACAACAGCCTCCGGACCTCGTATTTGCATCATTTAGTAAAGCTACTCTGAGAGATATCATAGCAGCCTTGCCGCCCCGCCAAGTTGCCGACAGAACAATATCTGCCTACTTCAACGCCAAGTATGTAACCGTTCCTTTCATCCACACGCATCAATTCAGAAGACAATATGAGGCGTTCTGGAGTAACCCCGCCGCTGCGAACCTCTTGTGGGTCAGTATCATCTTCTCCGTTCTGGCCACCGGAGCTGTCGTCCTAGGTGCAAAGGCAGCATCTACCTCTGATCCACATTACCCTTCAGCATATGTTACCATGTCAGCACGGTGTCTCGTCGCAGGCCAGTACCAGAAAGCTGCAGAGTTCTCGGTTGAAGCCTTGGTCATGCATGCTCACTCGCGTTCTTTCCAAAGAGGCAACAAAGACGTTGATATGTCTCAACTGCAAGCATTGGCTGTGCGCTTGGCACAACAGCGATGCTATCATCGAGAGGTAGACAAGCTACTACCAACTGTCACACCTTTCGAAGCAGAGATGAGACGCCGGGTGTGGTATATTATCCAATACTACGATGTACTATTCTCCCTCGAGCAGGGGCTACCACCACTTGTTCACGAGGATACATTTTCTACCCGTCATCCGACAAATGTCACTGACGATGACTTCGATGAAGACGTCGACTACTTAACACCTCGACCGATAGAAGAAGCTCAACCCATGCTTCCCTGTGTCTACATCTCTCATCTATTACCAATACTACGACACATTATTCGCCATGCTCTGGGTTTCAAGACATGCACCTACTCAGACGCTATGTCTCTCGAAGCCGAACTGGAGACGTGGTACGCATCGATCCCAGCTTGTTTACGCATACGCGCCATTAAAGATACCTCATTCACGGACCCGAATCACACTGTCATGCAACGTATCATGCTCGAACTCATCTATACCATGGGAACCGTACTCCTGTACCGCCCATTCCTTGACCTGATGAAATTGAAGAACCATGAGTGTCAAGTGGCGCTCAACGTTTGTCGAAGGATGGCTGTGAGATCTGTTGGGGTCTATGTCGAAGTTGATCATGAAATGCAGAAAGGAGGAAGACTATACGAGGATCAGCCTATCGCCTCGAGCTTGTCAGTGAATGATTTCTTGATAACGACGATAGTGGCACCCCTCGAGTTCTTTGACTGTCCAAACTTACCGTAGGTGAAACACCGTAAGGCTCGTGATGGCTGGAATACTGAACTTTCAAAGGCCAGGTGAAGAAGCTTATATCATCAACCTGCTTCAAACAGCAACGCAACTGTGGTCCAAGAGATCGGTTGCGTCTACGCATGCACGTGAAAGCACGAGACTGCTTCAGCTCATTTCAGCAAAGGCTCAAATGGCAAGCCAAGGACGATACCAAGTTCCATACCCAGTTTCAAGCTCATCCATCGCTGCTGAAACAGAAATGGAGCAATATGGGCATTTAGCGCTGCAGCAATATTCCAGCGGTGAAGGAGGATCTGCAGAATCGGACATTGCTTGCGAGGTTGGCCTCATTGACTGGAACAGCACTGCGGCAATCGACTGGGTCAGTTGACAGCTCAATTAACTATGAGAATCTTGCTAACAGAACTACAGGACTCAGTCAATTTTTGTCTCAACTATGAGACGGTCAATCAAGCAGCGTCGAACAATCCGTTCCTTAACACCCAGTGAAACGACCCAAGGGGACGAGGAAGTAAAACCACACCCAAATTGCTAGCCGTCCCTCGCAACAGCACTGCGTTTGAGATCTGTCTAGCCGGCCCCCTCAAGGCCGACTGCAGCAGCTTATCAGCTTGACCACCTGTTTCGCAGACAGACTCAAAAGCTAGCTATAGCAAGGAAAAGCATCTAATTAGACAGCTTGACTGGACGGATCCTAGGTGCGGCTTTTGGCAAGGCATCAGAGGTTGGTTGCAACCTAGGATCTAAGGGGCTGTCTGAAGGTGTGAGACACAGCGGACCTGGCTCGCGGACTTGGGTCAAGGGAAGAGACAGAGGGCAATTTTGGAATAGCTGTATGACTAGGAAAATAGAAACGCCAAAGAAATAAGACCTGTCTGATCAGACTGGCAGGGAGGTTTCGTTCCTTCAAACTGTCTGTTGATGCTGAAGGTGATGATGATGTTGAATCAAGCTGCGAGCCCCCCTCTGATATAGCTCCCTTGGTGTTGAACCCACGGGCCAATCCAATGGACCTCGCTTCACCAGTCCTGACCGACTGCGGCGGAGTTGAGTGGAGTAAAGTCCGTAGCCCTCGGACATGTCGGATCTAATTATTGCCTAAACAGGCAATGGAAACCCCCGACCATCTAACTGATGCACCACCTACGGGCACGAGAACTAATGCTCGGGACATAATGACGCATGTTAATGAGCTGTTTCGGGTATTGACTACATCAGCGGGACTTTCTTGAAGTCCGAAAGCTTAGTATAAAGAACCCGCTTGCAAGTCTCAGTACCCGCCTGTCCTTAGCAGGTAAACCGCTTCTACGCCTATATCACCATCTTCACAATGTCAGACCAAACAATCCCCGAAACTACCACTGCGCGCTCGTTCTCCCCGCCTTCAACGAGCCGCTCAATTTGGAAAAGACCCCAACACCAAAGACTACACCTGTTGGGTCAGTCCTGGTCCGTGTCCTGAGCACTTCCGTTCGACCACACAACCGTGCTGGCTTTGCAGGAAAGAGCCCTCTCTCCCTTCCCGTCCCGTACAACCCTGGTGACAGCGGCGTCGGACGCGTCATCTCTGTTGGACCTGATGCCGTAGCTATCAAGCCAGGCCAGCTCGTGTATCTCAATGGCTTCTACCTCGCACGAGACGACCCGGAGGGTACCCGAGTTCTCACCGGCCTTCATGACGGCTTTGGTGATCCAGGCCAGGCCAAGCTGTTCAAGCAGTTGGGCGGATTTTGGAGAGATGTGGCTACCGTTCCACTAGAGAATGCCATCCCTCTCAATGAGAAGCTTCTGGTTGATGAACTGGGTTACTCCTTCGGCGATCTCAACTACGTCCAGCGCCTTTCTGTTGCATACGGCGGTGTCAGCGCTGCTGATCTCCATGCTGGGGAGACTGTCATCGTGGCACCAGCCACTGGTCACTTTTCTGGTGCCGTCGCCGAGATTGCCGCCCAGATTGGCTGTAAGGTCATCGCACTCTCACGATCGGCCTCCAAGTTGGAGCCACTCACAAGTCGCCATCCTCGCATCACCGCCCTTGAACTTACTGGCGATGAAAAGAAGGATGTTGAGGCTATCCGAGTACTTGCTCCTGGTGGTGCAGATGCCTACATCGACGTTTCGCCACCTCCTGCCACGGCTTCACCCCATCACTTGACAGTATCTCTCGCCTCTCTCCGCTCATTCGGCCGCGCGATTTTCCTGGGGATGATGTTCGATGTAAAGATCAACTACATGAGCCTGATGGGTCGCAGCATTACCATCAAGGGACAGCACATGTATTCTCGCCCGGAACTAGTCTCTCTGATCAAGCTGGTCGAGACTGGAGTTCTCAAGCTGGGCAAAGATGCCGGGCATGAAATTGTTGAGAAGGGGTTTTCACTAGAGGAATGGGAGAAAGCTATCACTGTTGCGGAGAAGGCTACGAGCTGGGGACAGCAAGTGCTGATCTACCCCTAGGATTATCACATGGCAGAGGTCACACTTTAAGCGTCAATATAACACCTCAGTCAAAGTTACATAATAGGATAGTCTAATAGAATTACCTAAGGCTTCAACTAAATATATGAAAAATGTTTAAGATCCCGAAAATGCCTATAAATTGCCTAAAAAGGTGAACTAAGGCATCTTCTTACCACATGTAGAAACTTCATCACATAAGTTCTATAGCCCTAACTATTAGAAATGTAAAGCCTGAGTATGTCAGCTAAGATACCTTGTCTAATTAAACAAAACCATTTATTTCGTACTTAAAGTGTGACGATCGGGTCATATTCTAGGCTCGTAAGTCTAGGGTAGGCTGATCTTGATTAGTTATATAGGCAATATCGGAGGTAGTAATAGGGTTCGGGTTGGGGCAGTGGTTTAGTTGGTCGCAGCGGGACTTAGTGCAATTCAAAAGGCAGATCCAACAGAGAGTAAAAGTTCCTAGTAAATGCACGACAGCGATACACGCGATAAACTATTGACCATTCGATAGAGCAGGATGGCGTGTACAGCCTCCAGGATCATATACTCATTTTATCCTCTTAGTTAGGCGTATCAGGGTTTCTCTCCAAGATTGTAGGATGGTCCATATATACCCCAAGACATTTCTTGCTGTCGGGACCAGTTGAGGCGGAATGTGTCAAGTAGCAATATTTCTTATGGGTTTTCTTGAATTCTCTACTTTCATCCAGTACCATTCGAAAATCTTTCCGTAACATCTCTAGGAATCTCGAGGGATTTCGTGAACTATTATCCGTACATCTCTATTTAGCTACCGGGTTTGGTGACAATATATCTTTAATCTCCGCCTCTAGACGTAGAATAATATAAATCATCACAGGTGTGCTCTCGAAACTGCGGCAGCAAGAGATAGTCCCGATGTGTCAACCCACGTTTTGTTAGTATCTCACAATAACCTCAGTGGGATGATGGCCAAAGACTTACATGTGACGGGTTCAGCTGGTCAATGGATGAAACACCTAAAAGAGCCATAGCGGTTTCGACCTCTTGTTTTAGGATGCGAATAGATCGACGGACTCCTGGTTCGCCAAAAGCCAGTGCGTAAAGAAAAGCGCGGCCAAGTCCAACGCCCTTGGCGCCAAGCGCAAGTGCTTTTACGATGTCAGTTCCCCTCGTGATGCCGCCGTCCACCATTACCTTGCATTTATCGAGAACCTCTGGGCAATACTGTCTTATTTCCAACGGCGTTTCTAGTGCTGAGGGTGCACCTTCTAACTGGCGACCACCATGATTTGATAGCCAGGGATGGACGCCGTGTTCCATGCAAAGTGCGGCGTCTTCCCAGCATTGGATTCCTTTGATAGCAATCGGTAGATCTGTAATCTCTCGGAGCCATTTTACAGCCGAAACCTAGTCGAATTTTGAGTAGACATGCCTACTCAACGCTAGTGATCATTGTCATGGAAGTTCTCGGTGTGACATACGGGCGTGTGACGGAAATTCCGCCGGATAACCCCAGGTCTTTATCCTCATCCTCGTTTCCGGATGGCTATATGGAGAGTTAATTCCTGCTCTTCGGTGTATCCCTACTTACCACAGATTCGGCAATGTTCGATCGCATGTCTCTTTCTCGCTTCCCAACTTGAATTGCATCAACTGTCTAAGCAAACCCCTTATACCCAGAAGCAATTGCTTGCCGGATCTGACGCTCCGTAATTGACAGATCTCTCATCGCATATATCTGCCAGAATAGGGTTTGATCTTGCCCACGGACGTCTGCCATTTGCTTCTGGGTACAGCTTGCATTATTACAGACCCATTAATGTCGACCAAGGAGCTGATCATGGAGGTGCTACTCCGATTACAGATTACGACGACGAAACAGCGCGGACTTCGGGGGGCGATGTCAACTTGGGATTGATTGAACAGGTTGAATGGGACGAGGGCTGGTTTGCACAATATAACTGGGATGATGTTTCCATGCAATTTTCTGATAAATTCACAATTGATCATACTGCAGGTCTTTTATGAAAGAAACGATGGAATACATTGCGCAGGGCTTAGAATATTATATTGTTTCCAGACCATAGGTTATCATACCAGAATCCGGCAGTGAAGTCATCTATTCCCCCTGTTCCTTGATCCGAATTCATCTCAGGGCTTGTCAGAGCACCATCCATTGTGCTTAAAGTTCCATTGTTAGCGATATACTGCCCGAGAGAGTCCAGGTCCCTCCATGAGAACCCATTCAGACTCTCTAGCTCTGCCGTCCAGTCTCCACAATCGATCCTCGGTTGCACAGGAGCGGAAGCAAGGGTCATGGCAGATGGGTCTCCAATTGATGTTCTTCTTGTATCCGCTGGGTGTATCGGTCTCCCCATCAACTTACGCCAGAGTAAGCGGAGAGATCGGGCGTAGCGATGGCCTACGCTTTGGGGATTATCAGACGTCTTCTGGAGCCGAGTGATAGTCTCGTGGATGGCGCGGCGCATCCCAGTTGTATCAGAAGCATTGATTGCCCCAGCTAATCTGGCCTATGTTTTCACTGTGTCAGTTTGTTTCGTTGGTCTTGAGGGGCCTTTCATTACACACCTTAAACAAGAAAACCGCTGCATAGATGACGTATAGATAATATTTGAGTGGCATGTACTTCAAACCCATCACAGGGTCAATGAAGCTATTTAATGTGCCAAGCAGTGAATTAGCGGCGTCAATTGACTCGTAAATGAATCGTGCGTCAGGAGCTGCGGCCAAGTCTGAGAATAATGGTCCGATGATGGGTGCTGTGTTTGGTGATGCTGAGCGAGCCCTCGCCATGGCCCGGTTTATTGTCGCTTGAAATGCAAAAGCGTTGATATATAATCGAAGAAAGTCGTAAGAAAGTACCAGAGACGCCTTAACATGAGGTGTGACTGTAGAGTAATGTAAGCGGACTTGTCTTGGCTTGACTATTGGGGTAACAAACAGCTTAAGCCTCCCCATGAGAGCTTCCATTTTCGAAGGACGGAGGAGAAGTCGTCCTAGAGATGTCAGCTGTCATAAAACAGAGAATACGACAGAATACCATACAATGTATCTCACGTATTCCCCTCCAACATACAACTGTTCCCTGTGGCTAGTGGAGGAGTAGAGGATATCGTGAGCATTACTGAAAAGTTGCGTCAATTCTAGATGTGCTTGAAATAGCAGCGCGAGATCATCGGACCCGAGCTTCTGTGCTTTCAAAGATGGAAAGTCAGCGGCGCGCAGGTTGGTAGATGGGCCAGGTCCACGAGACCAAAACCCCTTGCCGAGTCGGATGGAGACTTGACGATCACTCATGTAACATGCTATAGAAGATGCAGTGTCAGATGACCGCCATCAGTGAGAGAAGGGTTACCTACCTGCCCAAGCAATTCGTTTGCGGCTGAAGTTTTGCGATTGAAAGTCCTTGTCCTGAAGTAATCCAGTCTGTTCTAGCCTTTGGAGATACCCGAGCCTGATAGCGACACCGACTAGCATCCACGCACCCTGGTCTTCTTTGCCACAGCCGATCACGGCGTTCTCTTGCGGATGCTGAGGAACCCATTCGGCAAGAATAAGCATGGCTTCAACAGCGCCGACAGTGGTGGAGCCGGTGTATATTAATTTGGACATGAGACTCTCCATGTGGCGAGAACATGCCTCGTGGACGAGAGCCCAGGTTGGGTCATCTTTAGAAGCAACGGTCAGAATAGCCGTTAAGAGATGTTCTTCCTTCTCAATCCATTCCGAGACATCTTCTCCGTCAAAAATAGACTTGTATGCAATCGGGTAGAACGGGTGGAAATGGTCGTGGTAGCTATCATCTGTTAGCGAAGTATTCGGCATTAAATGTTCACCATACTCACTGCTGGACAAGCACAGCAACCTGTGAGAGGGGCAAGATGCCTTCTGATATGGGCGGGTATTGGGCTGCTGAACCGATCGTGTCCGCCGGGTTTCCTGGGGCATTGGTGCTGTCTCCTGTGGGTCTAGATGGACCACCTCGTTCATGAGTATCGAGATCAGCTACTTGAGCGAGTAGATCTAACGCGTCAGATGGGTTGAGGAGATCTGCAGACGTGATACGGCCCTCAAGTCCATCTGAGCTTCCTCTCAACGGAGGCCGTTCTTGCATGGCGCCAGATGCGTCTCCGGGCCACCCTGCCGCCGGCGGTGGAGACTGCCAGTGCTCTAATACATCCGATGGTCTCCGGTTACCGGGCGGTAACGAGTCGGCATGATCGTTATCCTCGTTGGAAGCGTCTTCTTCCCGGACGAAGCTGGCATCATGGCCGTGATCATTCGGCGGCTGGGCTTTGTCGCGTTGTCCTGAAGACTTGATCCCTCTGACCCGGCGACCGCCACGTCTTGATTTCGCCAGAATGCATTCCCGGCGTTCCTCAACGCATCTCCGACACGGGGGACATCCGGGCAATCCATCGGAATCACTGCATTGGGTAGTGCCTGTCAGGATCGACAATTGCAGCGGTTCAATCGATCCAACTCACAGGTCACATTTCGTCTTCCTTCCACGGCAAGACAGACATGCACGAGGTGCTCGCTTGTCCTTCTCCGAGGCCATTCCACGGCCCTCAGTCAATGCCGGCAAGGATTCCATCGGTCCAATTGACTGTTCCTCCACGTCGGCGATGCTGGTGTGGAGAAGAAGCGCGGGTATTGAAGCAGATGCCGACCCAGAAGAATACGAATCGTCACACGACTCTCAGCATACGCCGACGGCATCGCTGAATTCAGACTAGTCGCCGACATGGTCTCGCCGGCAATTGACTCGGCGTTTGTGATGGTTTGAACCGAGGATCAATGACGCCCAATTAATTCTGCCGCCAACGGCTCCACCATCCACGCGAGTAAGGCATGCGGTTCCGAGAGCGGATGTTGGGAGGTTCCACTCATCATGCCACGCACAACAAGCCTTCAATTCTAGCTGATCAAGAGCATGTTGCGATAGTTCACGTGGTGACCCGTGGGGACGTTCAAGTGCTCAAGCAGACCCCGTATTGTAGTTGAGATTAGTCATAGAATGTGTCGTGCTTGGCCTGGTTATTCCCTAAACACGTTCGGTCGTCTTATGCCTGCTGTGTTCGAATTGACAGAGATCCTTAGCTGAATAACACGGATTTTACAATTTCGACTGAAGACACGTGGGAGACAAGAGATCGCTGAAAATCATACAATAGTTCAAATGAAGCGGGTATTTTAGAGATCTAGAATATTCGTGTCTATGTGTTCTACTTCAATCCTCCAGCCAATACAAGCTCTTGACCGGTCAAGTAGCCTGTCTTTGCGAACCTATTCAGACATCGTTAGTTTCATGAGCTTCATGAGATTTGGAGCGAGAACGAACATGGAAACCACGTTGGAAACTTCATTCGGCAAGCCTAACCGGTGCACCGGGATACTGCCAGCAATAGCCAGGCCAGGATCTGTCGCCATCATGCTCTGCAGATTGCAGTCTTCGTTCCATGTCCTGATTTGTATGTCAACTATCAGCTCCCATGTGACTTGATTGTATACTGACGTCTGTTTTGGAGCCGGGATCATTCCAGTAGATCCGATCATCGCGGGCAACACCTAAAAATAATGTGAGCATGTGTCAACGGCACATTGGATCCATCCATAGCATTTCATCTCGTTTCCTTACAATATTCACAGTGACACCCTCCGGGGCTAATATGGTAGCTAGGTTCAGACCCATTGAGCTATTTTGAAGTTAGCAAGGCCGTAGGCTCAAGTGATTGGAACATGTTCGACTTACCAAAGAGCACCCTTCGATGCGGCATAATGGCAGCCGTTGAGCCCACTGCCCCGGCTTGCGATGCTTCCAATCAAGATGACACGACCCCATCCTTGCTTTCGCATTCCCGGCAAGCAAGCTTTCGTCACGACAAACTGACTACGGGTGTTGACCTCGATCATTTCATCCCAGTCATCTTCCCCAATGTCCTTGATGTCCCGAATTCGACGGCCCAAACCGGCGTTAGCAACCAAGATTGAGATCGCATTATGCTTCTCGGCGACTTTGTCTTGTGCCAAGACTCTCTCGACCAGTGTTCGCGTCGAGTCACGAACAGAGAGATCTGCCGATACAGTTACAAACAGCTGCGAAGGGTGCTTGTCTGTAAGTTCTCGTGCCAAGGATTCTGCTTTTTCCTTGAATGGTGTTAGTCCACATCCTTCTCCAAATTTCCCCCAAACACATACCTGACTTGAAGAATAATGCAGTGCAATATCACATCCGTCGGCAGCCAAGGCCCTCGCGCAAGCTGATCCGATTCCGCCACTAACAAGGATTAGAGACTGCCAAATGATTCTCTAGACAGGGAAGATGTTATGAACCTTGATCCAGTCACAAGTGCAAGGCGACCTTGCACCCGGTTATCGGCGGTTTGAAGTTGTAGAGTGGCCATATTGAGGATGATTGGTGAATTAAGCGGTATGAAGGTCGCCCCAAATACCGGTGAACATGAGTGGTGAAGAGTAATGCTTGAAGCGTGGTTCATTATAAATGGCATTAGTTTCTATGGGCTTGACCAGTCCCTCATCCCTTTTCCAGCTTCCGGGTATTTCTTCATTCGCCGATCCTCAATTGCCGCAACCCACAGCCACGGTATTTGCTGCGGCCCCTTTCAGCTCCACCTGTTCGCTCAACGCGGGTCACGTCAGTGCGAGATTACATTGATTTCATTGACTTTCGAATGCCTGGCCAATGACGGACATATTGACATCACTCCAATAAACATATTCTTTCCGCCACCTCGCTCTTCACCATGCCGCAAACGGACACGATTGTGTCGCTAGCATCCACAGTCATGACATCCTCCTCTGCGATGTCAGGCTCTTCGAGACTGGCCAACTGGCTGTCAACCATATCTTCCTTCATGTAATGGCCCTTTCTAGTCCTCACCCTCAGCAACAGAGCATCCGATGAAACCTTCAAGTAGACGAAACTCATAAAAACTCCCGGACTCCGTAGCGCCAAGATGCGGGTGACATCCCGATGTTTCCGCTTCAGCGCACTGCACGAGAGCACCACGCCTACAGCGTTGTCATCCAAGGCGGTTCTGGCTGCGTCTCGAAGGCGGATAAGCCAGTCCCAGCGGTAAGCCTCTGTGAGAGGAAGGCCTTCGCTCATCCGCTGGACGGCGTCTTGAGTATGATACTGGCCAAGAAGTGCAATCAGTCTCGATGTTCAGGTGCGTGCTCTCAAATGAATCAGTACATTGTCGCCCTCGATGTAGACGTAGTCGAGATCTGAGGCTAGTGATTTAGCAATGGTGCTTTTTCCACTTCCTGCCCGGGCCACATATCACCACGACGTGGGTTTGCTTGCCCATTGCCATTCTGAAATACAGTAATATGAAGATATTGGCTGTTGAGGGATGCAAGTAAGATGATGATATCCTGTCTCATCCTGGAGTCAAGATCACGCACTCAAATAGCTAAACTAACCAGCATCAAACGAGACGCTGTCTACGTCGGTTATTGCCTCCTCTCGGGCTTTCGACGCCCTGTCGGACTTACGGCATACCTCAGAAATGTTAAATTGGCTCCGGCGTTTGAACGGCAATTGAACCATGGCTTCAATCGCCGAGTCCCGAGTCTAGAACCCCAGATCACTCCATCCCCCAGAATCAATACCCCGCATGATCTGTGGAGACCCCACAATTCTCCAAGTGCAGTCACGCGTCGGCGCGAGACGAACGCTCTTAAATGTGGATATTTCCGTTGTTCTCCTGAGAAGTCATTCCATGCTCTCTGGGTTTATCCTTCTCCTGACCATTGCTCAGGTTTGAACTTATCCCACTAGGAGCGGGAACAACTTGACACGACTTCAAACAGCCTCGAATACACGTCGCCAACATGGCTGGGCCTGAGTTGCAAGGGCGTGCGCTCATTTTGACCGTCAGCGTACTGACGTCTTTGGGGTTTATGTTGATTGGATTCGACAATGGCTTGATGGGAGGCCTAGGTGAGTGCCAATCCATCATATCTACCGTTCTGTGGGATATTCGACTGACCTCGTCATACTGTCAGTCAATTCGCCTTCGTTCATTTCGACTTTTGACAGTCCTGGATCCGACATGATTGGACTTATCGTCGGCATCTACGAAGGTTTGTGGATCCATTCCGTCGAGCTACTTCGGAAATATCACTGACACCATTGATTCATGTAGTTGGTTGTTTCTTTGGCTCGATTGCGTCAGCCATGTTCGGAGAGAAGCTGGGTCGTCGCCGAACTATTGCCATTGGCTCGTGGATCATGATCATCGGTGCTATTCTGCAAGCTTCTGCATATGGCCGACCTCAACTCATTGTCGGACGAATTGTATCCGGCGTTGGCATGGGCATCATCAACTCCACTGTGCCTGTTCTTCAGGCAGAGTTCAGCCCTAAGTCAAGCCGAGGAGTCTGTACGTTGGCTCTTCCATCGAACGAGAATAAGCTACTAACTGCAAGACAGATGTTTGTGCCCAACTGTCGACTCTGAACTTTGGCATCTTCCTTGTCTACTGGATTGACTATGCCTTCTCCAGCCACACCGGTAGCTATGCCTGGAGAGTCCCTGTCATTCTTCAATGCATCTGCATCGTTCCCATTCTTGTCATCTTGACCCTCATTCCGGAAACCCCAAGATGGCTAGCCTCCCATGATCGCCCAGACGAGTGTCTTGAAATTTTGGCGAGAATTCACTCCGCTCCAACCGATAACATTGAGGTGCAACGTCTTCATAACACCATCATACAGACAGTCGCGTATGAGGCCTCGATTGGCGCTGGCTCCTGGAAGGATCTCCTAAAGAACGACCGCATCAAATCCCAGAAGCGACTCCTCATCGCCTGCGCCATTCAGAGTTTCCAGCAGCTTGGAGGAATCAATGCTATCATTTGTAAGACCCAGACTTCTTGCAGCTTGTACTTGGAAAAGACAAGGCTAATTCTCTGTAGACTACTCAAGCACTTTGTTCGAACACAGCGTCGGCTTCAGTCCCAAAATGTCCGCACTCATGTCCGGATTTTTACAGACTTGGTTCTTCGTCGCATCGTTCATTCCCTGGTTTTTAATCGACCGTGTGGGAAGACGACCATTGGTAAACCTAAACCCATCCCTGGCAACTTCAAAGCGCCCTTGCTGACTTTTCCCAAGCTTCTGTCTATGATCAGTCTGATGGCGGCAGTCATGGCAATCCAAGCCGGACTGATCTACCAAGTCCAGAACAATACCGCAATCGCACACGCGGCAGGTATCGGAGCCGCAGCCATGCTCTTCGTTTTCCAAGGAGCTTTCACCGTGGGATTCCAGGCTACTGTCTGGGTTTATCCGTACGTCTCATGTCAAGTATGGCCAAAAATATGTTGCTAATAAGTTCTAGATCCGAGATTCTCCCATTGCGTTTGCGCCAGCGGGGCTCATCCATTTCCACTGCCGCAAACTGGATATTTAACTACGTAAGCTACATTCCCATTCCATTTCAACTCCAACCTTTGTGTCTCTAACCTCTCGATCAGATGATTGTTCAAATTACGCCTATCGCAATAGACCGCATTGGCTGGAAAACATATATAATTTTCGCCGTCCTCAACACCGCTTGGGTGCCGATCATCTTCGTCTTCTTCCCAGAAACCAAGGGTCTCGAACTTGAGGATGTTGATCGCCTTTTCTCCGGCGAGAGTGTTATTGAAATGCTGGATGAAAAGCCAGGTGCTGTGATGGCGGTAGAGGACATCCATGGTAGTCAGGGGTGTAAATAGCTATCTTAGCACGATGCGTATCATCCTACTAGTTGAGATGACCAAGTAGATTGATTGTATGATAAAGTGGCACGAAATGCAAACATATTTGCAAGGCCAAGAATTGTGTTGTGTCCCGATTCGCCACGTTGACATCGCATTAAAAAAAGTCCCTAAGTACCATGTTCACTTAGCATTGCTCGCAGGTTCAAAATAGTGAAATTCTCACATTTCCACATCGATTTCCAATGTTAAAGAATCGGTGCTAATTCAGCAACGTTCAAGTCCCTGTGATTATTTAGGCTGTATGTTTTTTATTCCCCACCGTCTTGGAGCCCCTATTGCATTCCCCTATCCAATAAAAAATATCAATCGCAGGGTTCTAGGGCGATTCAGCTCATCTTTTTTGTTCTTTATGTCCAATTGGGGGAACGGAATGTCCTCACAACTTGTGTGTCTAGGGTAAGGCTCCTCCCACGGCGATGCGATTCCGCCGCGCCCCGGCCGTGTGCTTGGACATTTTAATATCTCAATCTGTAACAAGAAGAGTCAGCAGATCCCCCTTCGGCTGCTTCTAGTAAGCTCATTTTCAGATATGGCGTGTTGAGTAGCATATGGCGGTGACGTGAAATGGAATCGGCAATTGAGTCAATTGCCGATTGCCGACGTCCACAGACGAAACGGCCAATGCCGATTTCCCCGCTACTAAAGCGTCTCTCCAAATCGCTCCACGCATCCCTCCCCTTGCTCAGTCACCGAGATCTCGACTTCGTATTCAACAGCTTAATATTCGTCCCTGGCTTCACAAGCGAGATACACTCCTACGCGGGAAACGAAACCATGGCAGCGTATTCACGAGAGTTTGTCTGCCACGACGAGTCGGCGACCGCTCTCTTTGGCGAATCCCCGCAGTTGGAGCTACTCCTTGAGAATACCGACTACCCTTTTGCGCACGAAGCTGGTGTTTTTATCCAAGAAAACAGGACGCTGTTTATCACCAGCAATCAATTTAAAGATGTAAAAACCGGGGAGCGAAAGATTCAGATAAGTCGTGTTACGCTGCCAAAAGATGGAGGTTTGGCTTCGTGTGAGGAAATTCATCCGAGCGACGTGCCGATGGCGAATGGAGGCGTGAACTACAATGGCGGCATCTTGTTTTGCGCTCAGGGGACGCTGAATACATCGGGTGGCCTTTCATTCATGGAATCTCAACCCCCATATCGCTCCCATTCTCTGATCAGCTCATACCACGGCCGGCCATTCAACTCGGTCAATGACGTCGTGATACACTCTGACCGATCTATCTGGTTTACAGACCCAATTTACGGCTTCGAACAGGGCATCCGACCGAAACCTAAATTGCCGAGCCAAGTGTACCGATATGACCCTAAGACGGGATCAATTCGTGCTATGGCGGACGGATTTGGGCGCCCCAACGGGATTTGCTTTAGTCCCGATGAAAAGACAGTCTATATCACCGACACAGATTGGATTCATGGCGATGGGACAACTGATGATTCTCGCCCGTCAAGCATGTTCGTCATGTCTAAAATGTATGATGCGTAATGTGCCTTCGCTAATTGGAAGTGTAGATACGCATTCGATGTTGCGGTATACTCGAATTCACCTTTCCTAACAAACCGAAGGCTCTTTGCCATGGCCGACACTGGGATCCCCGACGGAATCAAGTGTGATGTTCATGGGAATGTATACAGTGGGTGTGGTGACGGCATCAACGTCTGGTCCCCTGGAGGAGTCTTGCTTGGAAAGATCCTGGTAGAAGGGGGTGCTGCTAATTTTTGTTTCGGGACTGATGGAGAAGTGTTTATTTTGAACGAGACTAGGATTTGGAGAGCGCAGTTAGCGACATCAACAAAAGGAGCCTTGCTGGGGATTTAATTAGGTTCCATACACCGAGGATTGTAATAGACGACCCAAGACAAACGTACCCGACCTGCATTATGAGGTATGTAACCTGTAGACTCTGGTGTCGTCCTCGCTGTAGATATAGTTTCCGGGCACAAATGATATACAGACGCTGACATTGGGGAAAACGTACGCCATCGGTTCCGTATAAAATGCGCCATCTGGTCTCATCACCACGTCATTGCTGACAATTAACCAAAAGCGGGCCGTTGAAGGTAACGACCCAAAAGAAGCAGGTCACATCGTTGTTTCGTGCATTTGAACGGCACCCATGAGTCACGCCGGCTTTCTCCTCTCCTGCTTACGCGTGGACATTATATAGGACTTGAAGACCAACACCAATTATCCGAATCTCCTGGGACAGATACTTTAGCACCTTTTCCAGTCCAGCCAAACACTACGTTGGAGAATGCCGTCCCCGATTGTTCCCAAGGTCCTGGAGCCCGGTGCTACGATAGCATTCATCTCGCCATCGGCGCGGCTCAACGATGAGCTACCTGATGTAATGACGCGGGCGACTGCCGTGCTATCAGAACGAGGCTACAATGTTCGCACGTTTTTCAATAAGGACACGGGCATCCAGTCTTCGATAAGCAACCGGCTGTCGGAAATTCGCGCTGCCTTTTCAGATCCCGACATCACTGCCATCATCTGTACAATCGGCGGTCCGTCCTTCACCGAGCTGTTGCCGGCCTTGATCGCCGACACGGAGTTGCACGACATCATTCGCGCCAACCCGAAAATCTTCGTGGGCTTCTCTGATATCACCGGCTTCCACTGGTTCTTGCATGCGCTGACCGGCCTGCGCACGTTTTATGGACCTGGTGCAATCCCAGAACTCGGCGAGGCGAATTCTACGGATGACGAGAATTCGCCGCTTGCGTTCTGTGTCAAGCATCTTTTCCGTGCCATTGCATCGCGCGAGCCGCTCGGAGAGATTCCAAGATCGCTGACCTACGCACCGAAGCTTGCTCCATTCGTCAAACACCCAGCCTCTCTGTTGTCGCCCGAGCTGGCTAAAACTCATCCCTGGACATGGCTCCGGGCTGGAAAGGCCGAGGGCCGACTTTTCGGCGGCTGTCTTACTGTCGTCGCGCGTCTGAATGGGATCCGCGCAATTGTTCCACAGTGGCGAGGTCGGATCGTATTTCTTGAGACTGCCATGGGGGATAACGAGGGCTTAGGGAACCCACTCAGTCGAGTTCAGGCTGGCTTCGCAGACTTGATAGCGCAAGGCGTCTTTGAGGAGGCGGCGGGATTAGTTGTTGGCAGGCCATTCGGGTATGATTCCGAAGAAGCGAGACAGACCTACGCCGGCGTCATCACGGGATTGCTGTGCGAAGGGAGACTGGCAGAAAAGAAGTTTCCCATTTTGTTTAATGTCGATATTGGACACACAACCCCGATGGTCACACTTCCATTCGATGCACTGGCCGTACTGGACTCGGAAAAGGATGTTTTTGCAGTCTTAGAGTCTGGAGTCGTGTAAATAATTTGCAAGCTGTGTCGTTCCTTCGTGGAAACGAGAATATGAACAAGAGGAGACCGACGATCAAAGAAAAAGTGTCGGCTATGGATTACACTCCCCGCGTAAAGTGACCTTGCTATCAATGGAACAGATAATATATGCTCTTTCAATACCAGCACTATTATTGGGAAGATATCCAGATTACAGGCTCGGAACCCAACCCAATTCTTCTATCGGCCAGATAATCCAACCTCGGTGTGCCTCATCCAATGCTCCATATATTCCAGTCATCAAGTACTCCACCCAACCCTCAATCCACCATCGGTTCGGAATCCGATTCAGAAGAACACAGAAGTAGGCCAATAATACAAGTGCCTCTTGTTCTTCGTTTGCAATTAGTGGGATGACATCTTCAGCTATGATTATCCAGTAGAAGATATCTACCAAATCTTGCTGGTACGGATCCTCATAAAACATACCAAAACTCTTGTTTAATACTTCAGTTGCTGAGTTGTAAATTGATCGGTGCTCAGGATCCATGACTGACTGATTCAGTAAGAGTTGAAGATGTTGCAAATAATCGACATGAGCTATTTGTTCTCTCGCTTCGAGGCGATGCCTCGTGTGGGTCATCATCGGCGAAAAGAGGCCATGGGAGACTTGAGCTTGAAAAGTCATGATGAAACTTCTGCATCCCCGAATCAAGACCATCCATGGTGGAGGGCACCAAGAATCGTTTCCACGAGGACCTGCGAATCCTATATCCGCCGTGTTAGTAGAAACCCTAGATCGTAAACCATTGAACTCACCAAAATAGACGGTCAGAACAGAGAAGGCAAACAAGCCGTCGCAATTCTTCTCATCGAGATTATCTATCAACGCTGTCGCTATCCTTGAAGCATTCTCATGGTATATTAATGCTGTATCGCGAAGGAAATCTCTCCGCTCTGGGCAAAATCGTTCCAGGTGGAGAGCTGAGACGGACAGGAGTGCAAGCATGGCATAGTCGCATGAGAAGCAGAGCTTGACTATGCGGGTTCGCCATAAGTCTCTAATCAAGGGATTGTCGGTGAGTGTTGCGTAAGTAGAAGTAGTGAAGTGATGCAGCAACTCGAGATCGACCATGTTGGGGTTCGGAGAAGGCGGGGCGGCTGGAGGGCTAAACACCAGGGGCAGATCCGTGAACCGACAAATCTCGCCTCGCTTGAGACAGTTTCTGCAATAAGGTTTCTCTTCGCCGCACTGATATTGTCAGTTAGTATAGTAACGGAGTAGGAGAGACAGAAGCGGGCTTGTAGGGGGTAGAAAGATGTCTGTTGATGCATGTCCAAGTTCTGTTGCAAGCCGCGGCTCGCATCATGATGGTACCATCAATTTCATGGACTGGACCCCCACAGTGGCAATGAAAGGTACCCTCATACAGAGCATGAACAGGGTGGCAAAAAGCAACCACAAAAGAATCCAAGCATAATTGGGAACGCGAAGGCGGGAGAGTGGGGGACGGTGCCAAGTGAGCGTCACTAACTTTGATCTTTCTCCGCTTACAGACAGCGCATCCCGTGCGCGTCTTGGTGTGGGAGCGCCTCGGTTTCACAGCCGGAGGGCCTGAGGCCGACGAATCCGGTGTGCTTGTCATTGTATTCGGATGCTCAGGAGTGATAAAGCAGCGAACATCTGGCGTGTTTGGTTGAACGAGAGAAGGCTTCTGACAGGATCCGGGATGAGAGCGAAGTAAGCTAGCGGACCCTGAATGTGGCCCCGCTCCAACAGTCCACTCTAACAGTGGGACCGATACGAAATGCCCGAAGATCCACGGGTCTATGCGAGACTTTGCGAGTCCGCTAGTCTCACTTCGGTGGTGGCTGAGCCTCAGATTCCAACCTGTCATGCTGAGACATGAGTGACCAACGTGGCTGGCATGTCTTCCTTACGAGTTTCATGAAGCACGTTGACAATCACCTACCCGGAAGCATGGAGGCAACCGTGTTCAAGTCATTTCAGCATGTTATCTTGCACTTTAGAGCCTGGCGGAACACGACGATATCGCGCAGAGATTTACAGGCCACCAACTGTGTTGCTGCCATAAGTAAAGCGGGTACAGTAAACGCTAGAGTTAATTAAAACAGATCTAATTGATCGGGAATAACCCTTGCTGATCTACCACTACGGAGCAATTGGCCTGGGTTTGAACACTGGGCGGCTCTAGTACCACCACATCACACCCATAAACGGTCTAGTGGCATTAGCCTTACGTCGAGTGCCATGTCTTGTGTTGCGATACTTTCCGAAGTATGCGAGAAAATCTAAGGTGATGCGATTGGATCAATAATTGGGGTTGGAATGGGTGGATCACACGCAGTAAATGGGTATGATCTCAGCTAAGTAGCGTGTCAGATTTCCATCTCCGATATCTTCGACTACACACACAATCTTAGCGTCTTAAGTCACGGTACTTCCGCAGCTGGATATCGATCTTTCATAGCTATTGATAAATTGCCAGAGATCTGGTCATGCTGGTTGGCCTTTTCTTACATGTTTCTTTCATTTTCTACTCCGTAGGCATCAATTCCATGTTATGTGCTTTGGCTCGACACCATTGGTATCTTGAATGTCCACACGGCCACTGCAGGAATATTGTAAACGAGCAGATGCGAGATCTCATGCGAGAACGAGACGCTATGCCCGATTTCGTGTTTTGGGTGGCGGAGCCGCACCCCAGTACCGGCCTCAAAAAAGGTCCACCTCGCGACAAGGACCTTGAGTCGAGAGTATTTATTCATTCTGCCTCGCTCAGCGGAATGATATTCTTCCAAACCATCTACACACTGTCTCTTTCTTAAACCCACCAGCCTTCATTTGTCATCTTCTTCTTCGCAATCATGGCCGCCGGCAACGATCTATTCAAACTCTACCGCTATGACCCCTCCATGGTGGCGGCCGTCATCTTTATCATCCTCTTCTTGATCATTTCAGCTTTGCACACGTATCAGTTGGTTCGCACCAAGACTTGGTTTTTTATCCCTTTCCTCATAGGAGGTTATTGTAAGATGCATCAGCTCGCCTGCATTTATATGGGATCTTCAACTAACCGCCATCCTATGACAGTTCAATTCATTGGCTACATTGGTGTGCGTATACTTTTTTCCTTTGCTTTCTCCTACTTTCTAACCCCTTCTACTAGAGAGCGGTCTCGAGCAGCCAGAGTCCCGACTGGACAGTCAAGCCTTATATCGTTCAAACACTGTTACTCCTAGTAGCACCGGCCCTTTACGCTGCCAGCATTTACATGATTCTCGGCCGAATTATCCTCCTAACCGACGGCGAACAACACTCGATCGTCAAAAGAAAATGGTTGACAAAGCTCTTCGTCTGCGGTGACGTCGTGTCCTTCTTTATGCAAGGAGCTGGTAAGATCTAGTTGGTTTGGCTCCATATGATGTGCTAATAGCGTTATAGGTGGAGGCATCATGGCCAGCGGCACACCGGAGGCGATGAAGACCGGGGAACACATCATCATTGGTGGTTTGGTGGTACAGATTGTTGTCTTCTCCCTCTTCGCTGCCGTAGCTGGCATCTTTCACAGGCGAATGTGGATGGCTCCGACAACAAAGGTCTTGACCGGCAGCATTCCCTGGCAGTCGTACCTCCATACCCTCTACGGAGCGAGCCTGCTCATCATGATTCGTTCGCTATTCCGCTTGATCGAGTATGCGCAAGGCAACGCGGGGTATCTTATTTCTCACGAAGTCTTCTTGTATATTTTCGACAGCGTCTTAATGTTTGGGACAATGGTCTTGTTCGCATGGTATCACCCTAGCGAGATAAATGCCATGCTGAAAAGATCTGGAGGCAAGGCAATCCGGCGAGCAATCTCCCTTTATACATTGGTCTAGCATGGAGTGCAGGATCTGTTAGCACACGAAGTCTTGTTCTTGTGGGCTAGCTCAGTAGAAGAGCGAGCGAGGCTGAGTATTCCGCTTGGGAGGTTTATTTTCTGCTTATTGTAATCATATAGAGAGTATTAAACGGGTGTCATTTACTAATAAACGGTATCCTGGCTGATACAAAGATGTTTTATCATCTGGCAGAAATATTTGAAGCTTAATCGTGACTCAGAATAAATTGGTTTCAAGATCTTTATGATGATGGGAGGAATGTTTCTTCTATTAAGGGTCGCAACCAGCTCTAGATTAAATACAGATCCCAAGGTAGCTACAAGCTAAAGGGTTCCAACTAGCCATAGGGAACCGTGAGATATGCTCCAGGACTCAAGAAAAATCGAGCTTCCCCTGAATGGAAGTAAGGAAATCAAGGGAACATCCCCCTCGTTAGGCTCAGGTGCACTCTTTGTCGGCTTCGGACGGCGTACCAGGAGAACATGCTGAACCCCCCGAAAAAGAATAGGTCTCTGTGCAACAGCCTTCCAATAGACGTTTGTGTGACGTTCGCTAAGCGGGTATCAAAGAGCCACCGCCAGTTAGGGAGATTGTCTCGCCACTAGAAGAAGAATTTCCGAGGCTACCATAGTATATAGTGTAGCCGTTACTGTTGATGTTGGAGAAATTGCCATCACCATCCTCAAGGGTTGTTACGTAAGAGTCGCCCGTGACCTCCCAGGTCGAGCTTGAGTGAAGGGACAAGGTCACGTTGGATGCTAAATTATCAGCATTGACAATGCCGTTGAGTGTGCTGCTATCAGTCAGAACCAACTCCAGTGTGCTGATGTCGTCAACGTAAACATCACCGCTGACGTCGACTTCGGAAATTACGATGGTGGCGACGCCGCCGTTGCTGCCGGATGTCCCCCAATCATCTGTAGAGATGTTCGCCAAAATTCCAGACTCAAGAGAGATGGAGACGTCGGTGAGGTACACATAAGCTTCGATGTTGCTAACAAAGACCAAGCCATATGTACCCCTTGTTTCAGAAACGGAGCCGCCGTTGACATATGCGTATGCAGTACTGCTGCTTGAAGGAACAGTGCTCATAAATTGGAAGACTCCATGCTCATTTGGGGCGGCCGATATTTCGGGATTGTTGAGAGTCCATGAGTTAGAGCCGTCGATAACGCAAGCCGGAGATTTGGCCGAGGTTCCCGTCAGATTTTCCACAGTGATATTTCCGGTGGAGTAGACGAGAGCAGATTTCGAGCCGTATGTATACACTTGTGCATTGTTGACGATGATTGTGCCACCGCCGGTGTCGGTGGCTATCGCACTGCTCGAAGTACCGTAGGTGCTGCCGGTGAGATCTTCGGCATAAATATAGCCACCGGCAGTGTAGATCCCATGAGCGAATTCGCCCACACAGTAGAAATCCAGGTTGTATAGATAGGCGTAGGTCCCGTCTTCATATGTGTGAAGCGCATTTGACCCAAGGTCTTCTGTTTCAATATAGCAATCAGTCAAGTAGACGGAACCTCCCTCCTGAATAGCAATGGCTGCGTTCAGCGCTGACTGGGAGGTATCCTCCGTGCTCGACGTGTTGCCAGATTTAACGAACGTCACGCTGGATGCGTACGCAACTCCGGACTCCTCTACCAGCAGGACACTTTCGTCTGTTGCAGTGGCCGTGATGGTAGTCGAGGTGATAGTAGTAGTTGTCCCAGAGACGGTGACAGCTGCAGATGAAACATAGACCGCACCGACAGGGCGTAGTACGAAGCATACTACACCCACGATCAGGAGATTGAAGAAAAACTGCCGAAAGGCCATGATTGCGTTGTGAGGATGTTGATAAGAGTAATGTTTAGTAAAGAGATGAGTGGAGTGGGTTTTGTATCAAGATGGAAGATTACAGGATCTTTTATAACCGAGACCTAAATTAAGTGTAGCCTATCCTCAGACTAACTGAGGACTTGTTTGAAGGGTGGTATGAATGTGGAGCCGAGAGTTTGTTCCGGATGTTGAGTCCCATCTCAACTAAGAGAGCAGGGACTGGAGATAATACTGGATACTATAGAGAAGGGTTCGGCATGTGGAGCCGAGAGCTTCAGCCGGGCATAGAATTGCATCGCGATCTAATGGGTGATGGATTAAGTATCATACTAGATGTTAGAGAGAAAATGTCGGGATGTGGGAAAGATTTTCAGATGGTGTTTGCTACTGCTCCTAATACTGAAGGATGTTCTCTCAGCCCCGATATTAGGGATTAGTCTGAAGTCCCAAATGGCTTCTGGATAGCAATTTTCTCGAGGAACCTTACTCTCCGAGAAGACAGCTATATTGACCATTCATATCTGTGCTCCATGGCATGATGTCCTCGATCCAGTGATAGCCAATCTGCTGTCTGCCAATGAAAGCCCGAAACTGCGTCAATCATTGCGTATGCGAGCTTGTACCGCCATAAGTACACTTCCCTCTAGTTCTTCTCGCATGATTCGGATAAGAATGTTTCTGATGGGAATTTTGGCCACGTACCGAAACTATTAACCGAAATGAGTGCGGAGAATCTGGGGTATTCTTGTTCTCCCTTCGTCATCACCAGTTGCATCTGAATCTGACTCAATTACCATTCGGGTCCACATCGGACACCAATTGCCTAATTATCGGGCACGTTCTATTGTATTTATGTCCACCTTCCGAAGTGAAAGTTGCCTCATGACCCTGGGTTAGGTATTCAATAGTTCGTCCAGTAGAGGAACCACCGCAGTATCTATATTGCCTAAACTTTTGAGCTTATTCCTCCAATCAACCTTTTGCTCCTCGGCACGCTCTATCGCTCTAGTCCAGATGTGAAATAGCCAGGTCACTGACCTCCTCTCCTGGTCCTTGGGTCACATCGACGAATCGTGGAGGGCGAACCAAACCTGGGGTTTGCGGGGTAGAATCGAGCACGAACACGCGTCCCTGCGTCGGACGACAGGGGCATTCTGGGCAACGAACCCTGATTCTTTGAGATTATGATCGTACATCCCATTCCCTAGCTGTTCTCCACATCCCGCCGTAGTTCGCACTTCCATTCGGGTTAAATGACATATGGGCGAAGGAAGTGAAGTCCATTGTGATCGCGAGGGATCGCAACGAAGGCTGTTTTATACCTTTTCGAGTCTGTAGGCATGTAATTATATGCAGACGAAGGCTCCGTAGCCAAATACCCAGGAGCTGGTTGTAGTAGTGATTGTAGTGCATATGCGTCGTTGACCCACCGAAGGATCATATTAGCCAACGTAATAAGTAATTTATTTCCCCAACTATCCTTCAAGTTAATAACCGAGATTAATTGCCGCTATATACGTAAAGAACCGAGGCACACAACCATCACAGCATGCGATTATCCAGGCATTGTTGTTATGTAGCATTATTGTCATGTTTAATCCACCAAATCGTAGATGACTTCTTTTCCGGGGTAAGTAATTACACTGAGGCAGATCTATAAGGTCGAAAGTTGTTGGCACGGAAAGTTATACAGTTGTAGTATCATTCATACCTTGTCTACTCCGACGAGACGTCCAAGACAAGATGAGGTTTTACGCAATTTTAGCTCTGGCTGCTTCCGCGTTTGCTACCGACCATGGCTCAACTGTATGTTTCCTTAGCCCGGTCACAGGTTTATACTCTGTCAAAGTCTGGAACTGACACGTGCGGGATAATTTGGAGGCTCTGGCCCATATAAATCGGTGGGTTGTCCTTGAGACTGTGATTCCGGGGTTGCTACTAACGAATCCAGTACTACTTTGAAGTCGAGACTCTCCCTAACCATACTTTCTATCAACCGATGCAGTCTAGTCTAGAGTATTGCTCATCAAAGCTTAAGCCTCCCGTTATTATCTGGGGTAACGGATTGGTACGTAACACTCCTTTTCACTACAATCCATTCTCCCACATTGAAAATGCATGCGCATTTCTTTTTATCAACTATGCATATTCAAAATGTTCTTAAAATGGGACTCTTCTGTGGACTTCCTGTTCCATCCGATAATGATTGTGCTAACTGTATACTAGTATGTTTCTTCACAAGTTAAACCTTCATTGGCTCCATCCCTTACAAAACACTGGAAATACTGAAAATAAAATAAAAAGTTGGCCTCAAGTTTCGCAACTTCTTAGGCGAGGTTTCATCTTGGGGCGCTCTAGCCATTGCCACTGGCCCGGCATTCATCGACCCATCCGACTACGTCGAAGAGCCATCTAACCCAAATAACCCTGCCTCTCGTCAAAATCCTGGAGCTCTCACTGCGGCTATCGACTGGGTGTATACGAATGGGGGAAAAGTCCAGTGGAAGCATATTGACCGCACGCGGGTTGGAGTTTGGGGCCAAAGCTGCGGTGGATTAGAGGCGTATTCTGCTGGCGTGCAGGACAAGCGCGTCGGTCACGTTGCCATCTTCAATAGTTGTCAACTCGACGATAAGGCGAGCGAGACTGTGGCGGGTAGCATTGAAAAGCCTGTCTTCTACATTCTCGGAGGTTCTACCGATGTTGCATATCCCCATGTTCGTGTCTCTTCTTCCCTTTTCTGATGAATAGTCTCTTCACATTCATGTTACAATGGGGGTCACTAACAGAATACCAGGGTGAGCGTGATTACGCAAACCTCCCATCAAAGACTCCGGCTTGGAAAGGGAGCCATGCTCTCGGCCATAGCGCGGCGTTTGATGTGCCCAATGCCGGCATTCCTTGCGTAGCTGGCAGGTACATCTTGCAGTGGCTTCTACGTGGAGACACGGAGGCCAAGACGTGGTTCACTGGTGGCGGAGCAAAGAAAGCTGGATTTAAAGATGTTGTATTCAAGAACCTGGATAAAATTAAGGTGAATCCTAGTTGAGGTAATCTTAATTACTCAAAGGAACCGTGAACTGCGAGGTGTATTGACGAGGTAGATAGCACTCCAACCACAGCCTTACCTATGAAAGGAGATGCAATGCAATGCTTATTTCATAATCAATATCCAGCTATGCGCCGGCAGTGCTTCATTATCAAAATCTATCATCCCATCCAAGCTAGTTCTAATTATATTTTCCCACAGTTTTGGCAGTCGAATATTTTACAATGATAGACTAATTATGGCGGGTACCAATAGCAGGAGCAGGAATAATGGTGATGATGTTACCGCTCGTACCAGAGGCAGATCGCTACCGCTTTCATCATTGCTACCGCTGTTGCTGTCGCTGTCGTTTTTGCTGTTATTGCTGGCCGCGTCAGATTCCTCCCGGATCGGATCAGCTCCAACCGGGTCTTTAATCCAGCTGCTTGGTATTTGCGTAATGAAGTCATACCAATAGTGACCAAACTCTAGATAACCGTTGAACGACGGATGGATACAGTCCTGAAGTTGGCTCTTGGGAAACATAGTAAAGTCGACGGCAAGGACATGGCTCCCATTTGAACGTCGTTCCTGAACAATTTCAGGAATCAACGATTGGTATTTCGGAGTTGCCGATACTTTGTGCGGGTCACATGTCCCGATAATCATCGCAACGAGTATCACAGCATCGGGACATGCCTCGATTATCTGGTCTATCAGGTTCCCAAGCCGTTTGGCTGCACCCTTAGGTTCGCTGCCTTCTGTTGAGAGGAATGGCCTGTCGTCCATATCATTCGTTCCTGCATGAAGGAGAACGATGTTAGGCCGTTGCGCCAGAGAGGGGCCGACATGATCGCTGATGTATTTAATTGTCTTGCCAGGCCAAGCAGCCTACCGGACCATAAATGTCAGTTCAGTTCACATCCATGTGGATGAGGGTGTGGGGGTCTCACGTAGTAACCGTCAGTCATATTGCCAGCAACATCAGTGCCGGCGAAAATTACCTCATCCTCTTTAAAAGCCAAATCAGCCCACCATCTTGGGTATTTTCTTTTGGTTAATCATCCAAGAAATCTTACCCGACAGGTCGTCTCGGAGCTGAAGCCGATATCCGTTACCAAGTCCACCGTTCTCGCTCCCACCACTCCGCCTCCCCGCGGTAATGGAATCACCAACACAAAGGATACGGAGTTCTGTGCCCGACTTGACGGCTTTCCCGGGAGAGACATCGGTTCTGTTTAACGGTGAGGTGTCGTTTATCTCACTTTTCTTCTAGGCCGGAGTTAATGAATCTGTCATCCGAGTTATCGGCTTTTCGAATACTAACGTATTGCGCGTGAGCAGGTAAGCTAAAGCTCAGAAAGGCGCAGACCACGCCAAGGAGGCAGGTGGAAGAAACCCGCATTAGGCAATTATTTGAGAAGCATCAAAATCTCCTGGACTTTGAACAGGGCTATTTTGCGGGTGTGGCCCTTTAAATTGGTCAGAAGGATCCTTGGCATCGTGCCAGTAAGCATGGGTCGATCCATTCCAGCGGCTACGTTATCATGTAGGATGGGGCTTGGGCGGGGCTTCGTCGACTCGCTTACGCCCTCCAGCTATTCTTCTTGACGCCCGTACCGTTCGGCACTTTCCTATCCCAGAGCCCAGCAAGATAATAAGTGGGCGGCAGGATGGCTGCTCGTGATTCAAAGAATCTAGCCCTAATCCGTAGCAATCTGTTGGCTGCTGGCTCCGTCTTTGGCTACAGGGCTGGAACGGGTGAGGCTGTGGGTGGATAGACAGGGGACAACCAACAGCTCTTGGTAATATGACATGTTTTGGTTGGTCTGTTGGTTGCCTCAACAGTGGGCTGAAACTGGACAGCGGATCTCGCTAAGCTGCCGTAGACCCGGCGAGTCACGATGGCAGCATTCGGCAAGATCCGAACTGCGAGTTTCGTTAAATAGTGAACCCTCGTCACCTTACAGCCTTGTTTACATGATTAATTGGCATGCTCCTTTGATCGGACCATGCGAGGCAGGAGGAGGAGTCAACAGGCTTCAACATGACTCGTCACTGCTCAATTCTGGCATTCATGCCCACCTTTCATCGCGTCAATCGCTGGGGCTAGGTGACCCCACGCTGAGCATTACACTCATTTAAATTATCCATGCGATAGCAAACATAGGTAGAAGAAGAAGCTGCCAGGACCCAGACTTACACTCTAGTACTGCCATGGGTAGTCGAGACGGATCAAGTTATTAGTCGTGGAAAATAGAGCTGAACGAATCTCAGCCAGGATGAGTCCAGCGAGCCGCAAGCGGTGTAGCATGAGGTGGCAGTCCGAGGGACGGCTGGTGCGCTTGTGTCTCATAGGTGTATGATGAACACGTGGGCCGAGGACCCATGATAACGCAATATTCTGGCATTTGGGTGTCCTGGGCAAGCAGATTGATTCCGACAGAGCCTTGAGTGGCAGTGCACGGCTTCGACCAACTCGGACACGGCGAACATCACATGCGGTCTAGCTATAAACTTATCCCTATTTGCAGGGGGTGACCTCGTATTAGCATTAGCATAAGATTATGACCAGTGCTCTACCTACTTACTAAGTTGACTATCTTGCATAAGACCCTTCGGGACATCAAAGCTCCACCGTTTTGTTCTATTTACTCATCATGTCCCCAAGCTTGGCAAAAATACAACCGCAACCATGAAAGAGAGGCTCCAATTTCTTGCCTACTAACTTTCGTATGCACCAATGGGGACAGTTTTGCTGATATAATACCAGCGCGCTCCAAAGGGAGCACTCAATGAGATAGAATTGGTATCCGCGCCATGTCCGAATCAGCCGCTTAATCACTCGTCCCTGCGCTGCCTTCGCCGCGGTTCAGCTTGGCCTGCGTCTTCGTGGTCGCTATGACGTCCTCCCAAATTGGGGGCTTGCATCTGAGCTCTTCGCCAGCGGCCTCGGCATCGAGGCCAAACTTGAGCAACGCCGACTCACTGCACCATTCGCCAGTCGCCATTAATCCCACCGACACCTTTCCTTCCGTGTTCTTGTCTCCCACAACTCCCGTGTCCTTCTGCCCCTTCGGGACGAGATATCCGGCAGGCACAGTGAGTGCTGGCATGCCGCAGAAATTCGCGAGCCAGACGTATACCATGCTTTCGATGGTGTGGTTGCCATCGTTGAGACCGTAGTTCAGCTCTCCCCGGCCGCCATTGATTGGTGACCCAGCACACGCCGTTGTAGGAGTGATGATCATCATTCCAGGGTACTTCTTCCACAGATAGGCGAGGTGCTGCATGAGAAGACCACGGAGCTTCTGGGCGAGAAGATAGTCGGTAGACGAGGTGGAACCGCCAAGTGCAAGGAGGATCTTGTTCGCTGATGTGAGGTTGTCGGTTTTGGGAAGCAGCGTCGCGCCGTCGGTGAGGATAGTGATCGAGTGTGCCGTCTGACCTTCTGCGACGAAGGGGATGTTGATATCAACGGTCTGGTAGCCATAGTTCTGACACAGCTTGTCGACGAGGTTGCGAATGAGAGTCTGAACTCCGGGCTCAGAGCGCGATATCCAGCTCTCCTCGATACCAAGGACCTTGGTGAGAGGCGGAGTTGGCTGCAGTGCCAGAGGTGGAAATTGTGTCGACGGGTGAGGCTCCGCAATGACTTCATACACGGCCGCGAGAGAATGCATGTCGGCTGCGAGAGGTCCCTGAACTGAGCAGGTGGGAGCGTGATTCACAGTGGGATAACTCGATAGGCGTGCGTGTGTCGGCTTCAGCCCAAACACCGAGCAATACGACGCGGGAATGCGCACGCTGCCGCCGCCGTCACTCCCGAGGGCGATGGGAACCAGGCCGGCACTAACTGCGTAGCCGGGGCCCGAGGAACTCCCGCCGGTGTAATATCCAGTGTTGAACGGGTTGCGAGGAGTCTCGTAGTTTGGGTTGTTTCCAGTCGTGTCTATCGTCAGATTAGCAACAAGCACGTCTCAAGTCTGCGGAGGGGAAAGGAGCAACATACCAAGTCCAAACTCATTCATCGTGAGCTTCCCGAGAATGACAGCTCCGGCTTCTTCCAGCTTCTTCACACACCAGTTGGTGATGGATGTGTCGTCAGTAGTCTTGGTCGCATAGTCGTTGAGCGATCCCATATTGGTTGCATAGCCGTCAATGTCGTAGTCATCCTTGATTCCGGTGGGGACGCCGTCGAGAACACCAAGTGGTCGGTTCTCCTGGTATCGCAGAGTTGATGCCTTTGCCGCTTTGAGAACGATTTCAATGTTCGTATCCATCCAAGCTCCGGCGTGCTTTCCAGGAGGCGAGGTATCTCGACGGATCAACGGCACCAGCGCTAGGGCCACCTCGGTCGGAGTGATCTCGCCTGACAAGTACATGGCGTGATAGTCGGAGACGGAGTAAAACTGGCGATTCTCAAGTTGCTGCGGAAGAACCTTCGTCCCGTTGGGGGCAGACTTTTGCTCCTCAGTCGTCACCGCAATGGGGATGACAGTTGGCTCAAACCGGGGTTCCTGCTCCAAGATGTGGTCCCGGATCTTCCGAAGAGAACCAAAGCCGGCATTTTTCCACGCCGTCTCACGAACGAAGCGCGACCGTTCCATACTGTACGAGATGTTAGGTGATTCACACATCAGGATACTTAGGAGTACTCACATGAAGCCTGCAGCGACCAAAAGTCGGCCTCGAAGGACGGGGTTCTTCAGTCGTCTGCCCTCATTCGGGACATCGGGTCTAATACATACGTGTTAGCATATGAATAAATCAGGGAAGAGGGGTGATACATACCCCTTGTTGGGCTCCGGGTAGTTGAAGAAGCCCTGCTTACCGCTTGACGAGCTCATGGTTTTGTCCATGATGATGCCAGGCGGGGATGGCGAAGGGGACGGATAGCCCGGAATGCTGAGTTGGTGGTGGGCAGAAGAGAGCTGATGGCGTATCTTTTTTCTTGAGGCGTAGAATGTGCAGATTTGCCAGCTGCCGATGTTGTTTTGTCGATGAAAGTCAAAGAAGAGTCGAGCCGGAGATAAATAATAAGGGAGGCTAGGTCCGGATGCCGCGGCACCCCGGAGTTCTTGGGCTCAGGCCACTGTCAGCCGAGAACAGCCAATGAGATGACGGAAATGGCATCAGTGTCCCAGGATTAGCGGCTGGAGATCGGATTGCGCCTTCACATGTTTGGGTGTTCGAGTGTTCGCAACGAAACCACAACGGAGAGTTTGCGATGTTGGAGTGAGAACAAGCTTTGGTGTACGCTGGTCATGATGACAGGCTGCTCTCAAGGTGATCGGATGAACATAGATGTCACGTGACCAGGTCTCATCCGACACCGGCTTGGAATTACGACTCGCTGGATCTCAACACATACAATAGCATTCATCTGTTCCTGGTTGGCTGATGAGGTGTTCCTAATGTTCTCAGCCTGGTGGAAGCTTGATCTTGGATTGATTCCTATCCAGTTCATCACTGAAACAGACAGCCCGACTACGACTGTTGCCAGAATCTCTAAATTTAGCACAGCAGGCTTCTGTTCTTTATGCCTCATACTGAAGCCCCGCATTTCTGAGGGCATCCAACGTACGCAGCAGCCCAGCGTGCAGAGCCAATTGTTTCTGTAGTTGGAAATGAATTGCATTGCAAGAGTACAAATTCCGACTAGTCAGTCGCCAGCCAGAACATAAGTCAGCACCGTCGTCTTCTGCCCAATAGCGCGACTAGGAGACTCTCCAATGCTACCTTGGGGCACCTTTCTGGTAAGGTCTGTCCAGGAACTGGAGCCAGGCTCCGGATAAACGCGTCTCCCGACGTGGCTGAAAGGTCAATTCCGGCCTAGATAGCGCTAGACTCGATGTGGCAAAAAAGTCCAGATCGTCCTCCGCGCCAAGCTCCTTATCTTGCATTGTGATACCTTCCCGAGGCCGCTGTGAGGGATGACGGAGGGGGTTTAATAAATGAGTACGTCTCCGCCGAGGAGCAACGTCGACCTTTCATGTATTTGCTTCTTGGGAAAATCACTGGCCTGAAGCTGTCGACCACCGCCATGGCAGACTCTGTTCTCAAGGACTGGGCGGATTGCGACAGGACAGACACGCTCTTTATTATCGTCTGTACTTGCATTTGCTGGACCATTGTCCCAACGGTAAGTACCTCCTACTTCTCGGTGGCTTATGTGCCTGTCAGAATGACACTTCACTGACACGCACCTTCAGGTCGGCATCGCATATGGTGGTTACTCGTGGAAGCGGAATGGCCTCTCCAGCGCCATCCCCGCGCTACTCGTCATCATGACCTGTTCGATCCAGTGGTGGATTGTCGGCTACACGCTGGCGTATGGTGACGGCGGCTCCATTGTTGGGAACTTTGCCCATCTGTTCCACCGAGGCGTGCTCGCTCAGCCCATCGGAACCATCCCCGCGCTCCTGTTCAGTCAGTTTCAGCTCGTTTTCGAGGCCACCGTGTGCGCCATTGCCGTGGGCGGCTTCTGCGAGCGTGCGAGGTTGCTGCCCGTGGTGCCATTCATCTTTGTGCGTTTTCTCTCGACAGGTAGCAATTGGAAATGCAATGGCTAACATTTACGCAGCTTTGGTCGACCTTCATTTATTGCCCTCTCGCGCACATGGTCTGGGGCGGTGGTTTTCTCGGGGAGACCCTTGGGGCCCTCGATTTCGCTGGAGGTAATAACGGAATGCCAATTTCATTGTGAGACACGGGAACAAAGACTGACCATCCACAACCTCCAGGAACGCCTGTACACGTCTGCTCCGGTGCCACAGCAATGGCGCTCAGTCTGTACCTTTCGTATCCCATCTTCCGCTCCCGCAGGTCTGACGTGCGCACCCCCACGCACATCCGGCTCCATCGCCCCGGCAATTCGTTCTACCAATTGCTGTCCATGATTATTATCTGGGGCTCGTGGCTGGCCTTTGACGCCGGAACGACTCTGACGCTCTCTTTCCAGTCTCTTATGGCTCTCGCTGTGACAAACCTGTGCGCTTCGTCTGGGGCCTTGACGTGGGGGTTGATGAATTACTTCGAAACCGGACGTTGGTCCATCGACTCCATCTTCATGGGCGCCATATCGGGATTGGTCATGATCACACCAGCAGCTGGCTTCATCGACCTCACCACCTCATTCTTCTTTGGCATTATCGGCGCGATGCTCTGTCGTCAGGCTCTCCGTATCAAGTTCACCGACTGGGCAAGGCGCTGGAGGTGGGTTGACAACGCCGATACCTTTGCCACGCACTGCGTAGGAGGTATTGCGGCGACCATCTGCACCGGATTGTTTGCGCAAAAGAAGGTCGCGGCGTACGGCGAGGTCGACATTGCAGGCGGTGTTTTCTTTGACGGCAACGTGAAGCAGCTTGGGATACAAATTGCCGAGGCTACTATTGGCTTCATCTGGGCCGGTGCAGGCTCGTTTATTATCATTGCCCTGATTGACTGTGTTCCCGGTCTTGAGGTCCTGGCCACGGACAAGTAAGTGCAATGGAGTGCAATCTTGAAATGGACGGCATGCTAATATGACACAGGCACATTGCAGCTGGGCTGGATACCCACGAGACTGAGGAGACATTGTGCGATTACCAACATCCCGATGAGGACGACTATTGCCCCCTTGATGGCGGATCACTGGAACTAGCATAGGCCACGACAGTGCAACCGACTATCTTGTAAGTCTAGGAGCCATTATACAGCGCCCGATTAGTTGCTGCTTTCCCTCGTAGAAAAGGCTATTTCACACTCAGTGCATTCGCACATAGTCACTTCGCATGGCCAAACTTCGTCGTCATGGGCCGAGAGGCAGGCAGCATGGTCATACTGCCCACGCTAGAGGCAAATATGACCCGATATAGAGCTTAGAGCTTTACTTACCCCTTTTTCGGCCTTGCTGCGCTGGCAACGGACCTTATGTATTTCATCATGCTGCAATATCATCCCAGATGCACTTAGTGACACATAAACATTTCGAACTTAGTAGAGAGAGAGAATCACAGATCTTTTTTAGACCCGTGGGACCACCCTGGGCGAAAAGCTCACTCTACGTAAGGTCCGGATAAAGGAACAGACAAATGAAACTCAGGACAGAATAGCTCCCGACGGCGATCACTCTCAGATACAAAGGCTGAGGGCCGGCCTCGATGAGGACATTAACATCTCTATGGCGCCAAGGTAAACGAAGCAAATGTGAGACATCCTTCTAGTCGCAGTTATTTTGTAGTGCTTTATTTGAACTGCGTCTTTTCACTTTCTGGCATCCTAAGAGCCTGCCATTGCTTCCAGCTATAGTCTTATGGGAGAAACACCAAAATGCTGCCCTTCGCTGCATGTTGAAGACGAGACCTGTCTTGATATGTTGAGATGAGTAAATTGGAGCATCTGTTGCGTTGATGACTTCTGTTTATTCCACGACACCTAGTCAAATAGAAAGGAGTAGACCATGAGATAATCGATCGTGGTGTTATCAAGACGATTTCTCATTTGACAACATCTGTATGCATATCCAGATTTCTCCGAGGACCGAAGAGGCTTCCCGTTTCTTGGTCGGTGTCGGAGCCAGGCAAGATGGCCACACTCCCCGCATTTCCCTCTTTCATGGACTTGGACAGCATTTTTGAAATGAAAATTCCACTAACAACGGTAGTCACCACGAACGGAAAATGCATCGGGCACTGCAAGGTATCTTCATGTACAGAACGAACTACTATCTCTGCAATGAATTGACAAGGTGGTAGCCGATGCTTGAAGTACCAGTAGATCCTTAAGCGGTTATTAGCTTATCGGCGTCATCACCAAAGCCGTTGATGTTCTCCTTTTTTTCACCCAAGATAGAGGCGTTGGCTAAAAAGCCAAGCCTTTAACTTGCCGCCAACATGACATGTCAAGCGTAAGACAGTCTAATGTTCTTGTATAGGGAAGCTGACCCGGGTAGGGAATAGTTCATATCCAACAGACTTCGTCTAAGGGTAAAACCTTCCTTAAATTATTATATGGAGGGCAGCTAGGGCTCTGAATCTAACAAGGTGGCTCCCCTTCTCTTACTCCTTGACCGAGACTGGATGTCTTAGTCGCAGATTGTCTACGGGCTATTTTGTAAACGGAATTCCCAGGAAACCATTTTTGGAGCTGAGTAAGAGAAGTTAACGATGAGGGGTGTAATGTAGCGAGGGGGGTTCCTGCTCGAGTCTCGCCGGTAGCAAATGTAGATGCACAGCGAAATGAATATACATCTTGAATCAAACCAGTCACTGCATGTTGCGTTCAAGCGATTAGAAATATCATCAGGCTCTCAACTATTAAGCTAAATCCGGATGGAAGTAGAGTAGTCTAGAACCAGTGGCTTCAATTAGCCAAGCCGTTGCAGTGTGATGTATTTCGAAACCGAGCCTCTCCGTGGGCACCCCATGGAGTCAGACCCGTTGCCGCTCAGCTTGTATGACTCTGCAATGTCAACAATTGCCTAGGCCCGTCCTCCAGCCTAGCATGGGGTATGGCCTGGCACCAGATCCAGCTGGCTCTCTTCTTGTAGTAAGAGAGAAGAGGTCTAGACAAAGATCCGAGGCTAGTGGAATAAAATTTTACAATTAACAGTTTAGCTCAATGGTTTGCGAGAGTAGAAAAGTTTCTGTGCATTAGCAGTGGCATTGCCTGCCTCCGCAATAACTTTGCCTCGGGTGAGAGTGAAGTTGTCCTGCTTCCTAACTTGTGTGTGAAGTCTTGCAGCTGTTGTTGACCTCTTGGTGAGCTTGCTGAGCTTGATAAACTCATCACACAGTGCACGATCTGAACAAAATACTGTAGCTAATGGCCTGTTTAAATGGGTAATCATTGAATGGAATGAGAAGGGTAGTGGGCATTCTAACCTATCTCATGATGCAAATATTTAGCTATTCTCGTCGTCCCCTTCATTTTCAAGCGGCGTTAGAATTTCGGCTTTAAACCACGGCAGGTCTGTCTCGGCCCAGGAAATTGGCTGCCTTAGACCCATGACCGTCTGGTAGGTGCTTCCAAACTGGCGTTCAGTCCAGAAAATGGTCTTTGGACCTTCGCGCGTCGACATGACAAAGAGCCATTTGTGACCCTGGACAATGACGGCAGGTATGAGTGGAAGCCGAGACAAGGCTTCGTCTGCCTGTGCTTCTGCGCGTCCTCGCACCAAGAGAAGGGCGGAGCGAAGAAATGACCACTGGGTCGCGTGCCAAATTCCCATCTGCACTTCAGCTGTGTCTAACCGCTGCCCTGGACTCTTAGTCTCGATGCTCAGGACGATCGGACGCAGTTGGAGGCGCGTAAAGTCAGTTTGATTGACAGGCTGTATGGCTATTTTTCGACAAAGGGCTTTAAGGGCCCGAGGAGATGGAGCATGTTTGTGGCTCGGGGCCAGATAGACGCTGAAGTCAACCATCTTGGGTCCGGCCGATCTCGGGAGCCAGCTCCAATGCAGCCGAGCAGTGGTACTATGCGGTAGTCAGTATACAGGTAGGTGGTGCCTTGTTGACTTGGTGAGACGAACCTAGAAGTAAAGTCGAAGGGAGATTCTGTGCTTTCCTCAGAGCTCATGAGAGTGGCTTCCAAGAGGCGATGGTGCACCTCCTGGTTCCATCCGGCTTCCTCGTGTCCGAGTTGACTGCAGTTGCCAGCCCATTTATACACGGATGCGACCTCTTCTGGCGACGGGAAGCGGCCTGGGAGGGTCTCAAGCCCGGCGGCACTCGTAAAGGCGAATCGCCAGGGACGGATCTCGGCGCCTATGACCATTGGACTGTCAAGGATCTCGTCGCGTCGATCGTCGGGAAGAAACTCGAGGCCGCTGCCGATGTCGCGCAGGGCAGACAGGAGACGAGCGGCTTCGTGGTTGGGGGGGGGGGGGGTTCGAAGGTGAGGGGACGTAGCTCCAGGCCGGCGTCGTCGAGTTGGAGGCTCATGATTTGCTTCTTCTACGGCAAGGAGGAGCGCGAGGAGGAGCGCGACTGCTTGGACGAGGCGTTGGAGTCCGAGACGAAGGCTGCTGTGGGCGACCTCGGCAGGCCATCGCGATAGAGACGAGGCGTTGCATCGGGGCTATTTCTTCGTTGTCGCTTCGAGGTCGGCGTGACGTCCATGTCCATCCTGACTGTCGCTGGAGGACTCGGCGGAGGACTCGGCGGATGACTCGGCGGATGACTCGGCGGATGACACTGCGTCGCCTTTCGTTTGAGCGTCGAGCGCGGCGATGCTGGCGATTCGTCCAGGTCAGGCAGGCCGTTGATTCAACTGCGAATGTCTTGGTCGTTTTGCATAGCGCATTGTGTCGTGGGAGTAATGACGCGATCGGTAATTGTCGCTCTGAGCATGACGAGACATGCGAATTAATCGTTGGGAAGAGGTTGCTTTGGGTTGTTTTGGGCATGTTACTCATGGCAACCGATTGACATTGATGCCTCAGGCATAACAGTTGAATTAGAGCTGGTTCTTATCTTATCATGCACCTGGTGGCGCCCCACTCTGGGCTGGATACCCGGGGGCTTGACTAAGCAGACTCAGCTAGCCTTTGGCTGCCCCCTCTCCCTTGGAAATGTATCTTTGGGAAGGAACAGTCGTTGGAAATGGTACAGTCGAGGACGTTAAGAGTATGCTTATGGAACAAGTTGACAAACTGAAAGCGCATAACTTCAGTTCTTAAAGTCAGGTCTCGAGGGTATCGAGTGTCAATTCTCTATGGCTAGGCGCTGATATGGGGTATATTATAGATTGAATTGTGCTGTAGGAAGAATTCTCCTCTTTTCAAGTCGCTTCAAATCACGATGGTCGTTTGCCTCTACTAGTGAATGCTATATAGTACTAACTCCGAAATGAGGGATGGGCTGACGCGACTAGACCCTATAGGGTACGCGTGTGTACAAGCTTTTGATACGGACACCGCCAGGGGCACTGTTGATGAGAATTAGGCAGATTGTAATGGTGGCAATTCTTATTCTATTTATAGTATAGTGGATGATTATGATGAAATGGACCTCATTAGAACACCTGGGCGGCGGAAATTTCCTCACCAGGTCCCTATTCGCTTCTACACGAGACACTTACCAGAGCAGCAGACTTCCTGCATGAGAGCGACAACCTGGTCGTATCCAAAAATCTCGATTTTGCGGATACACTTTGTCTTGATTGTTTATGCCTTAAAAGCTATGCTGATTATGCTGGTAGTGTTGTCTTTAAAGAGGAACAGACTGATGACTGAGATCAACAGGATTACAAGGATGCTCGACTAGATAGAAGAAATGAGACAAGAGATTCTATCATTCTAAAGCTGCACCAACCAAGTCATCCTGTCTGGTACAACAGAAACCAAGTTGGTATTTCAGCGCAGCCACCGTCTGTAAAGTGATTACAGCTAACTTCCTGACTGAGAAAGGGGATTGGTTGATTTTACTCTCCTCGGAAATAGCTGCCCTTCTCTTCGGCAGTAAAGGTCTCTTTGGCAGTAAAGGTATAGCTCTTCGCGCCGGGTTTTTGGGTCGCAACCCACACGATACCAGCCGGCGCGTTAACGCTGATCTCCGCGGCGATAATCAAAGAAGGAACATCAATCTGTGGGAGCACGTCACGCCAATCCCGGAATGTATGGTAGATAAGCAGCGTGACCGCGTTGGCGTCGCTCAACTTTCTGTTTTCTGATAGGATCCATTCGTAGTCAGCCTGGGAAATCGAAGGCGAGAACATGCTCTTCACAAACGGTGGCGTTTGTGCTCCAATGTCGTTGGCAAGATCATAGACGCCATCCGGGGTGAAGGGGATGTTCTGGCCGTGCTTGGGTCCGCATTGTTTGTAGCTCAGATGGACTCCATCTTGGGTTTCGACATGACCAGTATGTGTCGGAGCAGGGATCGTCGTAGTGTACGATGATTCAACTCCGGCGTTCAAAGGAGATGCACGCAGCATTTTAAAGAGGCCGGCGAGAAGGAGGAGGCTTTTCATGTTGGCCGGAGCTGACTATGGCTGGCTATTGTGGTTTGGGTTCAGTAGCCACTGTTGCTTGCTCAATGAGACATAAGATCGGAGAGAAGAGGGTAGGGGGAAGCGAATATCAATAACATGCCACCGAGATACGGACATAATTCTACGAATCCTTGGTTCTATCTAACTCTGAATACGGAATCTAGCCTGCTGAGGTTTGAGTCGAGGTCGATGGGTAATGCATTCCTGACGAGACAGCGTTGCAATGATCCTGGCATCTTCACATCGTGTGTTTGGGTCGACAGCCCACTGGTCCCCTCGACTAGTTCTATGCTAATGTGCTGCTACGTCGTATTGGCAAGGGAGCGAAGTCGGCTCGTTTTCTAGCACAGAATTGGCTCATTAGGGAACCCAGTTCATGCAAGCCGCATATAGTTCCTGGAAAAGTCATGTTAGCTAGTCTTCATGCAAGCCACGTACGGTTCATATACAAGCCATACTAGCTACACCATTTGCACTCATTGGTAATCTCTACACGGGCTCCCGGTTAATAACTTTGCTTCCGCGTACCAAGTCGGCTGCTGAGTCGACTCCCACCCGGCCTCCCTATCCCTGGCTCTAATTCCGAGGCTCTAGCTTTAACGACTCGTAATATTCACGCGGCCGGGTGAAAGGCGACTTTATAGTGCTACCTTACTCGTTACAACTCAGCTTTTCTTCCTGGGGAAATGCTTCCACAGGCACTGTTACGCCAGGACACGAAGACATAACATGACCTAGCAACTGGGCCTGAAAATCTTGCATCACACAGATGCTAGGCCAATTGGTGAGGAGAAACCTACTCCACTGGAGTTCGACACGCAAAAAGGGGTTGATGCACTGAAGGAGGGCTCAACGAGAACCAGGCTGTCGGAGGACCATCAGTCTTCCCCCTCTGCCACTCTTTCATAATACGTGTACGATGCAGACCAAGCAATACACCAGACACAATACTCTAGCTGGAAAATGAGACGATAAGATCAGAAGGGTTTGGGTTACAGAGGTGGATCCAAGCAGGCATATTCAGAAATCTCATTAACACACGCATATACAAATTGCTAACATGGCACTTGGTCGCCGAAGAAGATGTCACAGCCTTAGACTCTGTTCTGACCTCGTTTGTCAAATTGGGTTAACTTTTACTTCTTCTATCTACTAGGAAACACTATATTGACCTAGAAGATATTACGCAAAAAGATTGGCGTTATTATCCTCAGAAGAGGAGTAAGACAATTCTACCTAAGAGCTCAAATCACTGCGCAGGTGTTTTGCCTTGAAATAATTAGGAAAGAGCGGTAAAGGCTAGCTAAACACTTCCAAGGAGAGATATTTCATGTGGTGGCAGCAACCGGACCGAGATGGAATACATCGCCCTGACCGAACTCGAGCGTCGTGAAGCCCGGCCCCGCACGCGCCGTGTATGACGCCGTGGAAGCCGTGGTGGGGCCGGTCCGCCTCCGTCTTTTCGTTTGTCCGAGGCTCGGCATCGTTGGTGTTCCATGGAGTGTCCCAGCGTCCCACATCTGGACTGCGTACTCAGAATGGATGGTGGCGCGTCTGATTCATATTTGCAGAGACTACCCTGCCATTGCTGATCCAGCACTACGGACTGCAAGGCGCTGGCAAACGGTCGGCTATGGCGAGGACGAGGACGAGGACGCTGGGTGCTAGATGGCGGCGTCGCGAGCGGCCAAGGCGCGGCCGGTGCTGGCACCTCTGTGCGACGACGGCTGGGGCCTGCGATGCCGTCGGACGGCCTGTGTGTCTGTTGAGGTCTCTGTTGAGGTCTTTGTTGACCAGGAGCTCTCTGTTGGGCCACATACGAGTGGCTGTGTCCATGTCTTGTTCCTCGGAAAAAAGGCGCCCGGCATTCGGAACAGCGGCTTGACAGCCCGCGTCCCTTGCTGAACGTGGACGTCAGGTTGTGCGTCTCGTCGAGCATCGTCCGGGCCGCCGATGAGTTCGCGGCGATAATATGTATGTACTACGGCCACCACCGCAACTGGGCCAACGAGGCAACCTCGTATGCGTACCGACTCGCCGAGCACATCCGGATGCTGGAGCTCCACCAGATGGCGGCGGAACGGCGAGAGTCGGCGTAGTACCCAGTCGAATGGACCCGCCACATGCTTCTCGGCGATGCCGCTCCGGGCCTCGACGACGAGGTGCTCGACATGGCTCAGTACAGCCTCCAGATGGGCGACTCGTACCGACAGCGGCAGTAGGCCCTCGGCGACCACCTCTGCGGTTTCCGGTGCGATATGGACTAGCTCGGCGATATTGATGCGGCCGTCGATCAGGATGAGGTCGCGCTGGATTAGGGTACTGAGGGCACTAGCAGCGAGTAGTGGGTGGCTGTCTCGCGAGGGCTGCGCAAATTGCGCGCCGTCATTAATAAAGCACTGCAAGATCCGCAGGCTGAGGTTGTCTTACTGGAGACGGAGAGGAGCATGCTCAAGCTGAAGCAGGCGGATTTAGTAAGTTATAGGGCCAAGATAATAAGGGCGCTGAGATAAAGGCTAAACTGGAGGCAGTTATGAAGGAGATAGTGAAGTAGCTGGATTAGTTACTTAAGGAGGTAGTACAGTTAGTAGGGTAGTAGTTAAGAATTATAGGGTTGAGATGGGTTGCTTAAGGAAGTTGGGTGGTAGTGTTGAGAATTATAAGTATTCACCTCAAACGAGCTCGACATACACTTGATAGCAGCGCTGCGAAAGTGTAGCACTGCCGGGGCGTCTGGGCGCGGCTTCCAGCTGCGGTGAAAGTACAGCTGCACCGGCTGAGCGGTGGCCTCACGCGCTATCTGGACCGCGAGGCTGACGCGGCCATAGTCGGGTTCGACGCTGCTGCTACGCAGACTGGTCGAGGGCGGTCCTGATGCTGAATATGCTGTTGGAGCCGATTGACGCTGAAAGGAAGTGCGCATTGATGTTGATGACGAGGAACTGTATCCCACTATGGTTGGACATGATGGGTTCAACCAGAGACTAGGTTGAGACGATGATTGGCAAGGTTGTAGCTAGATTAAATAATAGTCACTAGGTTGAAGCTAGATGATTTACTACTGAACTTTGCCGAAACGATAAGCCAGGTTGAAGCCAGCCTAAATATTAAAAGAATGTTCTTGAAACTGGTATAGCACAGTACAGAGAGGTATAGGCTAATGGTTTTTCTTTGTTACTCGTTATTTGTGACAGATTATTTATGGCGTGCGTAAGAGACAGCTCAAAATGGGTATAAATACAAACTCACTGACCTTAGAGCAACGCCACACAAAATAAATAAAGGCCAGTAACGGCGGAAGCATTGATGACATGTCCGCTTCGATTTCGTCCCATGACTCTCTATGCCTGATGCCCGCTCGCCCTGTTACTGTCCGTCTTTCGCTGGCCCTGAACTGGATCGGCGAAATCTCCTTTAAGTTAAATTGTCTGGCCTGTCGAGAGTCAGACAGAGCACGACCAACCTTCCCACTTGTATACAGCCGTAGACAAGGCAAATACAAATAACCGTCGAGATATCTCACACCCTCCCCCCCTCTCTCTCACGTTTCACCCACAGAAACACCAATAACAGTCGAGATGTCTCGCACCCTCCCCCTCCCTCTCTCAAAACGTACCATAGAAACATCCGCCACAGAAACATCTTCATCACCGTCCTCGTCACCGCTTTCGCCTTCTTTGCTATACATATGTACATATTCACAGGCGACGTAAATCCCTCTGCTAACGCAGACCCCGTGCCAAACGACAAGTTCAAGAGTATATTGTCTGTATTTCCAACATTTGAGCTATTGTCTCTTGCGGTCTACTGTTCAACCTAACTGGAATATAATTAGGCGATATATACAAGCTACAGTTTGCATTCCAATACCAGTTTAGTTGGCATCTGTTACTGTATAGCATCTTGGATGTGATGTTTAACGCAGTGCCCGACGACATTATGTTGGCCTACCTAGTCTAGATATCCGAATTAGACGAGCGAGGCCACGACGAAGTCCCTACAAGGAAAATGCCTACTGCCAACGACAAGAGCTGCCGCCCGCCCCGGGGGATTAAGCCTCGCCTCTAGGTCCTCAACCCGACCGCGCCGATGCTCCTCGACGCCAACCAGGGATACTAGTACGCCCAGACTATCTTCAACCCATTGCACCTCGTCGATCTGAATAAGGGCGAGCGGGCTGTAGATAGGGTCTTTAAGAACGGGGATTTAGAGCGGTGGAAGAATGAGGATAAAAAGGTGTAGCAGCTGCAGCCTGAGATTGATAGGCAGCTGCAGGAGATTTGCAGGGGATACATTTAAGGGAGAGAGCATGAGGGATGTGGTGGATGTTATAGGCGTGATGTATCTTATAGGCCTAATTAGACTTAATAGACTTAATCGAGAGACATACTGATACTCCATCTAGATACACTACAATACTAGTATCTTAACAACTTGATAATCCCAACTTGACATAAAGCTGACAACCTCACAACATAAATAGACACCACTCAACCCTAATACACTTATCCTCGCCACTGCAGCATCAAACTTACGTCTCTTATCCGCTATCTACTCTAACGCCCTTTCGGGCATCTCCAATGCCTGCCGCAGCTCCGTCTCCCGCGCGTACCCATCACCATCGCCATCACCGTCTTCATCGCCGTCTTCATCCAACCCTCCCAGGAGCGCATAGTACATCTCGGCCTTGCGGCGGTGCTCTTCGGCGTCGATGCCCGCCGTCAAGGCCGCATAGAGACGCTCGCGCTAGTCGAGGAGTTGGAGTAGCTCCTATTGCCCACGTTCAAGAAGACGCTAGTCGTTTTACTCGTCGACATTGTCTCCCGGGCCCTCTCTTATGTTGTCGTTGTCTTTATTTGCCCTGCTAGTTGGCCTCCTCCTTGACCTCTTGTGCAGCCAGCGCACGCTCCTCATTGCGCTGCTTCCATCAGGCAAGAGCAGCCTTGGACATCGACGCCCCAACTTGCGTCCAGGCGGCATGCCACCTAACCCCTCTATAGCCGTACGTACTGTGCATGTAGAGGCCGAGTATTGGGCATAAGGCGCGTTGATGAATGAGGAGTTTGATCTTTACCTACTTTAGCGGGCAGCTGTCTGTTATCCCAGAATATCTGAGACAGTCTGAAGGATCTTAATATTCCACAAAGAAGCCAGCTGGTTGCTATGACTTCATTCACAATTTTTAGTTACGAAGCCGTCATCCGTAGGTCTACTCGGTGTAGTCTCGATTCACCTGTGCTTTTGTTACCTGAGACCACGTCGAAGGTAATGAATTGCTTGCAAGTGATTGAACACTTTAATCATTCTCCGCATCCGCTCTAGTCGCCCTGTACTAGGGGAACCTCAATGGTCTCCAAAAACTGAACAAGATTAGCCTCAGTAAAGACAAATAGACCGTTCAGGTCGGCACTGGCTGTTCCTGGGGTCAAGCCTACACAGAATTGGACGAGTGTAAGCTTGCTGCCGCCTGACGTTGCTTTGTAGATGTTGGATGCAAGTGGCTACTCATTGGATGTAAGACGAAGGATAGAGAAACCCTCTGGTTCGCGCCTTTAACCTATACTGACTCGCTTTGAACCAGGCGGAATATTGCATTGACGGCTACGGCAAAAGTGGAATGAATACTCCGCTAATGCGTAGTGTAACTGAGGCCTATATTATATGTGACACGGAACCTCACCATTCCTCGGCACAGACGCCTTTTCGTCCGACGGAGTCATCAACTTCGAGGTGGTTGTTAGTTGTTGAAACACTCTCAACGCCAACGCCAAAGAATCCCCTCGTCTTTTTTGGGCGCTTAGAGCAGGATCTAAAAATTCCGGCCTCATTAAGTGCTCTACTCTCTCTACCATTCCACTGCCAAAAACCATCTTGAGTGGGAGCTTGATTTATACTCTAGACACGATATACCCTGTCGTTGAAACGTTGGCTTCATACCAGGAGCGTACATTTGAGAAATGCCCCACGACTGAACTTGGGCTGATCATCATGAAGATCCCTGGACGAGACACATGTCTTTTTTGTTAAATTTCAGTAGAGTGTTGTATACCTGATAGAATGACGACTTGCGCTGGGGGGGATGAGATTGTTATTACCTACTATGGATCGAAAATTATGAAAGACTGGAGAGAATTGTAGAATAATATGATGGAAAGCGAGTTTTCCAGACCTTGTGCACGGGCGACTTCAAGCTTCGATAGGACGACGAATTTTGACTTATGAGCTAGGAGTAAGACAATTAGGTCAGTCTCACAGGTATAGGGGAAGCCTGGGCGTGGAAAGTAAGATCAAGTGGATCAGACGGAGTGAGGAATGTAGATCGTAGTCCAATAACAGTGGAGTAATAATTCAACAAAATAGGTGTATGGAGCTGAGTCTTTAAATTCGATTCTGATTTTTTTCTTATTCTGTCCGTAAGTCTCATAATGCTCAAACTAGTCTAAGGTAAGCTGATCTCGAGACCCTTAATTTCTATCAACAGCCTACTTATTAACTTCAGGAATTAGCCATGACTATCTTAGGACTCTTTCCACTGTGGAATAACTTATTGCATTGATGAGTCATCTCTTTATGATAATGCAGTATTATGCGATGCAGATTGACGCCAGTCTGCTTATTAAGAATTGCTTTTTCTTACAAGAGTGACAAGCGTTGGAAGGCGACCCTATATTATGAAACCACTAATAGATTGATATCCTGACCCTAGTCAGAAGGGGGTATAACAACCCCTCTTCCGGCCGATCCGGATGACCCAAAGAATCTAACACGAATATCGCCATCACTGCTTTGAATACTAACCATTTGATCAAATTGACCGTTTCGGATCCAACAACAAGTAATGGGATGTAACCTTAGCGCTAGGGTACGAGTAAGAATACGACACTTTACGTTCCAGCTTGTCACTTTCACCGGACTGGCTTCGGTACTAGGTTTTGGAGAGAGGTGGGGAGAGGGACGTGGAAAATTGCAGAGAGGCGTTTTGCGAAATCTAACTCCACGCTACAGGGTAACTTTGGGCGATCGCAACTTCACGCCACCAATCGGCAACCGACAACTGGCAACCGGCATTTGGTAACCGGCAAATTCATGAACGTGCGCAAACACTTGAGTCTGAGCTCAGCGTCGAATTGCGTCGAATCCTCTGTCCTTTAGGTTGTGAGCACAAGCGGCCGGGAGTGGCGGCTGATGGTAAGCTTTTGGCCTTGCGTTGTAGAAGGCTCGATTATGCATATATGGATCTTGTAATCGCCCGTTTATCGAAAGCTGATTCATGCTTTGAGTGAGAGTATCGAGAAAAGCGCTCACGACTGCACAGTATGATACCGGTCATCACTATTTTTCTCCTGATCTGTATCGGCTCTCTCGCCGAATTGACAGTCCACGATGGTCTTTTTATATCCCTGACTATGTCTTGGAAGCTAGGGCGGAAACCATTACTATCGACTGCGAGAGAAGACATTCGGTCACAATTAATGGCACCGCTCCAGGGCCGACGCTGATGCTAAGGGAAGAGCAAATCACCTGGATTCGAGTATATATAATCGCCTCCCGGATCAGAACCTGACAATGGTGGGAAGAATTCCAAGGCTTCACTTTTTGACTGCGGGCTCGAATTAACCAGAAGACAGCATTGGCATGGACTCGGCCAACGAACGGCACCATTTTCTGATGGAACTCCCTTGGTTAGCCAATGGCCGATACCCCCAAATCAATTTTTTGACTACGAGCTCAAACCAGAACGTGGTGATGCTGGAACATATTTCTACCATTCTCATGTCGGTTTCCAGATGTCGACAGCGCACGGGGCGTTGCTTGTTCGAGATGCTAGACATCCCGCCTACACGTATTACGACAACATTATCATGATGCTTGGAGACCACTATAGAACGACGGACCCGCGAGATTGAATCTGGCCTACTCGGAGATCCCTTCAAATGGTCTGGTGAGCCGCAGTCGATCACGATGCAGGGCCACAGCGGCAGGTTGGCCATTGGCGAAGCAGCTGATACCTCGTGCGCTCCTCACATCATTGACGTGGAGCCAAACAAACGGTATCGAATTCGAGTCATCGGAGCTACGGTTCTCTCCATGGTCAAGATCGGCATTGAAGATCATATAAACCTGGATGTCATCGAAGCTGATGGCTCCTACACAAAACCTTTTCGCGTCGATCATATGCAGGTTGCCTCAGGGCAACGCTTCAGCTATCTGCTGAAAACGAAGACGGCTTCGGAATTACGCAAGTCGAAAAAGCAGCAATTTTGGATTCGTTATGAGAGCCGTGACAGACCGCTGAGCATCCCAGGATATGCCTTGCTCAGGTACCGTCTACCGGGGCATCAGTACGGAGAACGATTACCACTGTCTCTGCCCCCTGTCTCGCCAGTCAGGCTGCCTAACGCGACCAGCTCTTATCTTGAGTATTCCCTTGAGGCTTTACGTCCAACATCCCGATTTCCTCGGTTATCTGAAGTGACACGCACAGTAACCATACAAGTAAACCAGATGCCTACAAGCGGCGAATACGTCGATGGAAAATTGAACGGAAGTTTGGTGTGGGTGTAAGCATGACTTGACTCCTTTGCTGTGATTTGTCTTACTAACAATGATAAGGCAAAATGGCAACTCTTGGCAGGAAAATGTTCAAGCAATGAAGGGCCAGAAACCTTACCTAATTGAGGTGTACTTAGGTGGTGCAATGCCGAACTACACGCGCGCGCTCTTCAGAACAAGGGGTTCGATCCTGTGACAAAAACCTTCCCCGTCAGGGTTGGTGAAGTGCTGGATATCGTATGGCAAAATAACGGAGGTATCACGGGCAGTTTCGATTCTCATCCTATGCACATCCACGGCGAGCATGCTTGGGATTTGGGCTCTGGTAACGGAACGTACAATGCCACCGAGAACGAGAAGCGTTGGCTAAGTCGTACTCCGGCTCGTCGTGATACGACGGTGCTATATCGATATACTCCCAAGGGCGTACCACACACGACAGCTGGTTGGAGATCATGGAGAATTCGGGTCACAGATGACAACGTGGGCGCCTGGATGATGCATTGTCATGTTGCCCAACATACCGTAATGGGTATGGCTACAGTCTGGGTCTTTGGGGATGCTGATTCCATCCTGAAGAAATTTCCTTCGACACCCTATGTTTCTGGCTACCTGGATTACGGCAGTAGCGCATATGGTTCTGATGCACATGATCCTTTTGTGAACCATTTTTTCACATAACTTGTTAGTGAAGCTAGGAGGTTACTTAGCATGGGCTGCAATCGGTTGATGGCACCTCTAGAGATTCGAGTGTACAAATAGAGAGTATTAACAGCGGCTCTACAGTTACGAAGTTCTGTTGAGACGCCGGCAACACATATCTGGAAGGCTTAGTGCGCCGACAGAACACTTGCTACATGAAAGCTTTGTAAATGACTGCGACGTACCCTCTAGAGCCCCATGAGATCGTCGGTGCTATGACAGCTGTCATAGTTGGGTTCTAATGCACACTTAAACATTTTGTTACATCGGGTTAAAGAAACAGGTTAAAGCTTCGGGTTAGAACGGGCGCGCAAGTTCGTGTCGAATGAAAAGATCATCAGTGATGGCAGAACCAGCGTTGTGGATAAGAAGCCGATGAAGCTCTTACCCTAGCTGAGACCAAGGGCGTTGTACAACTCTAGACACCCGAGGGGAGGAGGGCGCCGGCGATGGAACGGAGCAGTGCGATGACTGAGGTGACAGAGACAGCATTGCGGGATAGGGTGTCCGAAAAGCAGTTTTGAATGGACATCCAGTAAGAATTTTGATGAATAATTAGAGTGCAGAGCGTTACAAGGTCAGATTCGAGGATGATATGCCACGATGTCCATAGGGCTGGCGCTGAATATGAGAACGCCTATTATCGGGGCGATGAAAGAATCTGGCTCTCGATCGTGTAACTGCAATTAATAGGCCAGTAGACAATATGATAGCACAAGTCATTATAAAGGCAGAAGTAGGACGGGTCATAGGCGTCAGCTCACCCCCATGGCCTGACGACGCTTGACCAGCATGTCGGTAAAGGCACCGATGATGACAACAACTCTCATCACCATGCCAATACCGGCGGGAATTAAGGTAAGATTAATGTTGTCCTCGTTAAAGTCGGTTAGTTGCGCTATACAAGAGAGAAGGTGGTGATAAGATGATAAGGTATCTCGTTTACCACAGCCACGTATAAAGCCATGAGACATCGGAACGAGCCAGAGAAGCTTTAAAGATCGGACGATGGCCAACCTGTATCGGCTGACAGCGCTCTTTGGGTCTTAAGCTTGCTATTCAGTTCGTTGTTGCCTGTATTTCCGCGCATCTTCTCGGCCTTGCGATGAGAAGAATAGGGACGTGTGTCTCCTTCGTGAAAAGAACTAGGGCGGCGTTCAGATGTCACCCTGTACCTGTCAGTAACTTATTCGAGGAGAGATGGATGATGACGCATTCAACAATGCAGGCCAACTAGTAGGCTCATGGCTAGGTCGCTCTCTTGATTAGATAACTACCAATGACAGGGCCAACGTAAGGTTCTAAGAGGGAACTGAGAACGCACACTGACTTGGTGCGACCTCGCATCTCCACGGGTATGACGTTGGCCATGCTGCCGCTGGCGATGGTGATCGGAACGGGCCTAGGAATCATTCAAGGCGATTATTGGCGCCAGCAGATTGAGCAGAATCGTCTCTATAGGGAAGTTGAACACATGCCTTTGGAAGTCCACGGTACGCTCAACCCAGAGCAACGGATATAGTGTATGATATATTTATTGGAAACTTCCAATACGCTAGCGAGGAGCAGATTCTACTCCATATTGACGGTAGTGGCGGGATAAGCAGGTCCTATATAATTAAAGCTCTATCTTTGCATCTTCAAAGGCGCGCTAGAAACCGGCCCAGTCTAATCTAGATAGCTATACCCATAGGCGTTATAAGTAAGTATATAATAGTGATAATAATATACTCTCCCCTCCTGCTACCTTTAGGTAGGGATTTTACAGAGTTATCCCCAGCAGATACTAATACTCTTTAGAAAAAGCGACGGGGCGTTAGGTGTCTTGTGATTAATAAGAAAACTATACTGGGTCTGCGTTAGCTTTTGTGGATTGATAGATGCCTCCGCCTAGTCTTTTGTAGTAGAGTAACTAAAACTCTTCGGCAGCGTAAGCATTATACTCAATGGTAACTTCTTCTAGCTCCCGCCGATTGCTAACAAGCCCCTCTACTTTGATGGGCCATTCAAAGACCTGGAAGAGATCCCTGGTCAGATGGCACTTAGGGCGTTTGACCACACTGTCCCCCTGAATGAGGTCCAGCGGCAACTATCAGGCTGGCTTTCTTCTTGCGCTTGAAGGAATACGTCATCTAAAGTTCTCAATCGAATCATCATGCAAACTTCCGAGCCAGCGTGTGTAGGTCAAGCTAAGCCAGCGCGAGCTAGATACGTCTGATGCTACTCTTCGTGTCTATAGCCAGAACGCTCGTGCTAACGAGTACAACTACGAGCACCTCGTCCGTCTGAAGCACCTAGCAATACTAGTTATGGCGAAGATCATTGGCATCGGTGCTGGCAAGGCAACATCTGAACAAGCTGGCAACCTGACTAACCAGCTTCCGGTATGTATTGGTGCTCGTCTTATGCTAACACAGAACATCTGGCAGCAGGTAGGCCTAGTTAAAGAGGCCCTAGAGACAGGGTATAACGTCGGTTGGGCCACTCATGCATTTTCGCTGCCCAGGTGACCCGTAAGATCAGCTCATTTCGTATTGCCTTCCCAGTCTGTACTAAACGGTAAGCATGCACTCGTATTGCATTAAAATAGGTCAAGTTTCTTACACAGTAGGGTAAACAGAGGGTTTTCATCTTTTGTGTCTATGTTAAAGACCTAAAGTCTGTGTATACAGGTCTGCACTGGTAATTAACTTTGACGATTCCATATATCTATCCCAAGTCTGACACCAACTCATCACAACCTCTGAGCTGCAACAACCACCGCGATACAACATGAAACTCTCTTTCTACATCGTTGCAACAGTGGCTGTCAGCCAGGCATATGGCGGCCATATTGCCTTATTCAGGCGGGGCAACTGTCAACCATTGTTCGAGGACGAAGGTACAAGTGTCCTTCAGATTGCTGCCGAAAACGAGATCTGGTGCGCCCCAATTGACGACGTTTTCACTTCTGCGGTATCATACTACAACACCGGACTACCATGCGAGTTTCGTTTGTACAATGGTCGTTCCTGCTCTTTGCAACCCCCCAGCCACACCATCCGGACATATAAGCCAACGGGCTACTACCTCAGCGCAACGGGTTCGTCTGGTCGTCACTTGGAGATGACTGCATTATGTGGCCCTTCCTTTTCGAAACGCGATTTGGTAGAGGAAATAGTGTCCAATGCGACCGAGGCCTAGATGTCCACCATCGCCAAGCGCGCTCTTGAATGGCATCATCTCACCAACTTTGTCGGCCAGAGATTCGCCAGACTACGTGCGACCAGACGAGTGACGATTAATTACGCACAAGCACATCACATCACGTATTAACAATAGAGATCGTTACCATACCAACAGCGGTGCTTACTGAAGACGCGGTCACAAACCTCGTCACGGAGTTCGTCTATATATATTGAGGGAGCTTGAACTCGGACAGAACTATTTATATTTCGGTAGGCATACACACCATATCATTTCATCTGACACGTTTTCCAGCTACTCGGAGTGACGGGACGAGGCAATGGCTGCTTTTAGGATAGCTGTTACAGGAGCTGGGGCCCGACCGATTAGAATAGATGGCAAGGGACCTGTTCATGACAATGCGACTCAGCAGTCGGCACACGGGGCACGCAGAATCTGTATTCACATTTGGCCAACAGGTCTCCTTTAATATGGACATTATGATAAGATAGTTCTCCTAGCATTTGACGCAAGTTGCTTCCATATAGCAGTTGATGGTGTTATAGGCACAAGAGGGCTTGGAAGTAGAGTAGAGTTATGTCCAAATATTGTCCTATTTATCTCTACATAGCTGAGATTTCATAGGGGAGTAATGTATCGTAAGTGAATTTAAATTCCGAATTTGACACATCCAGCACAGTGAAGTTTTAATCCTCATTCTGCACATGACCTAATTTATCGGTTATACAGTGAGGTGATGACGAGAAGTTTACAGAGGCGATGACCAAGAGGTTAGGATGCCTTGACAAAAACAGATCAGCCTCAAGATAGAATCGGCCACGCCTTGCAACAGCCTCTAGGGTGAGAATGTCGACCCAACTGTGTACTGCTATGATTATTTTAACCTGCATGCCGGACTGATTAACGTCCTGAAAACTACGTTTGTATGAATCTGCTCTCATATATCTATAGATACATTCGATGAGTCCGGTGATGTACGGATTTGACTGAAGTCATTGGTTAAGGAGATTCAGGTTCTAGAACGGGGCAGATAGAGCACAAAGCCTGTCTAAGACGCACAATCAGACCCACAAACATAAGGAACCCGCCTCTCGTATTAATACCAAGACGCGGTTACGACCCCGATGCCAGCTCCATCACCAGAATAGATTGACATTATTCCAAGTGACCGACTTCGTACTTGGTTGAATACTGCAATGACCGAAGAGAAGAGGCTTCGCGTTCTTATTGTTGGTGCAGGGTCTATGGTGCCCGTCGTTGGCTGCACCTTTAGTGCGGGCGTGACATACCCAGCCGGCCTGCATCGCGCAAGGGACTCAAGCCACCCACATATTATCTACTGCTCCGATAAAAAAAACTCAAGGAGCTCAAGAGTCACATTTATGTGATCGAGCCCAGCCAAGTGATAGACGCAAACCATGGTTGCATCTCACGCGGGACAGCTTTTCCTTGAAGAATGAGATGGGACACATTAGACAAAGCCTAGTGGAACCAATTGTAAACTCTCTCTGAGGATATATACCGTAGAGATAGAGGTGGTGCCGCTCGTGAGAGACAGATTTCATCTTGGAATTAGAAGCCTATGGTTCTGGAGCTTGCGAAGCGGATACAGTCGTGCTGGATAAGTCATCGTTGCAACCAACAAATGATGAATACGTTATGGACGAGGAGACACCTATGAAGGGTGTAAGAAATCCTTTTTAGGCAATATTATTAGATGAGCTGGGTTTCTGTAGTATTTTGATCTGTCAGGCATGTTCTGCTTCGGGCCAGCGCACGTAGCTTGAGCCAACCGTTTGAGGAAGTGACGCAAGGTGCTCGACCTTGAATTTGGACTCCGAGTCAAACCTTTACCCCTAAAAGTCGATTTTTGGTTAGGCCACGGGTGGTTTGTCCGCAGTCTAGCTCTGTCTCCCTGTACGTTCGAAACTCAGAAGGAGACACCCGGTTCAGTCTCCTCAAACGTTAAGTCTGGGGCGCGTAAATCATTTCTAGTCTTAAAGGAGAGCAGTCAATCGTTATTCGTGGAAGCATCAGGAGAAGTTAGATCGTTGGGCGAGCAGAGAATAGTACGTGCGGGTTCGTTGTCGCTACTCTTGGCCTGACTCTGGCGAACCGGGAACCAGGCTTCTGGGATATCAACTGGTCTTTTTTCTCGACCATCTTGACATAGGGGTTTTTAGATGCGTCAAGCCGCTCGGGTATTATATGCAAGGTGTCATCGTTGCCATAGTCGAAGTAAGCCAGAAGATCTAGGGGATCCATGGTGCTGTCAGGCATGGTTGCGGCTTGAAGGCAAAGAACTAACGTACCAAGTTTGATGAGAATGATGCTTAAGACTTGGGAAGGAAACTTGTGCTCTTTTTCATCGAGGAATCAGCCTGCTATTTGAAAATAGTAACGGCAAACAGTTCAGAAAATGGGTCGATGAGGGTCTTTTAGTGTATGCGATTCAACGAGTTAAGTTCAGGACTAACCTGGGTTAAAGAGGGTGGATAAAATGAAGTAAGCGATCTTATTCTTTACCAACGTGGAAGAAATCTGACCATTCCCGGAGAAGCAAGCAGTTCAGGTGGTGGAAGTAGGTCAAGTTGCTCACTCTTTGAGAGAGTGCTCGGAAGTTCGACTAAAGAGACAGACAGGCTCTAGCCTCGGAGTTGCAGATGGGAAATCGCATAACGGAGCAATGGTCAGAGGTGGTGACAGTGTTTTACCGTCGGCTCTGGGTGCCGTTCAGAGATGGGAGGCAGAGGTTCGGAGGGAGACAAAACCGTATAGGAATCAAGGTGATCAGGAGGACGGCTCACTCCATGCCAACACACTTTATAGAGCAACGGCAACTCTGACTTGCAGCTTCCTACGGAACGTTGCTCGTGCTCCGAGTTTCAGGCATGACTGATGAGTCCCCAAAAATTCCATATTCGTATCCGCACTGCCGAGTGTTATCTCATTTGTTGGCGAGGATTCGAGTTATTGAGATGTCCTTGGCAAAAGAAACGCTCCAAGCGTCCTGACTATGGACAGTGTTCCCGGACTCAGTGCTACCTGAGGGGGTGGCACCTAGCATAGTGTTTCCACGTGTCGTTTGGCCAGACGGAGTGGCGCCTGGCGTGTTGCTACCGGGTTGAGTATTCCCGGGTTGAGTGCTCCCGGGCCGCCCTGACGAGGCATGTCCTGACTGGGAGCTTACACAGCCTTCAGACGTGCTGATCGAGGCAGAGGGGCCCGCCGCTATGGTATCATCGCGAAGAAGAAAAACCATTGCCAACAGTTGTATCCGTATGGCCTGGGCTTCCGGGTGTAGTATCGGACACGGCCCCCGGCTGTGTGCCCGGAATGCCCTCGGACAGAGATGCTGACCCAGATGGCAGCAACGGGGTATTCACTGGCACACCGGTGGTGCCGGATCTGGTGACTGACTCACCTCCACCTGGGCGTTCTGGTGTGACTTGGGCCGATGTCAGTGGCGTTGAGGCGCCCTCAGAAAGGGATCCCGAAGGACCTGAAGAGCCAGAAGAGGTCTCGGAGCCCGATGCAGTTCCAGAGGGAGGGTTGGTTTGCGATGGCGATGTATCGGAGCCAGGTACCACGGGGGTCGATATGGAAGAAACCTCATCACTGTTTCCAGGAAGAGACGAACTGTCGCGTGAAGAGCTCGAAGCTGGTTGAGAGCCAGGAGTATGTCTAGGAAGCCAAGATGTACTCTCAGATGCAAATGATTGCAAGCCGGACCAAGATGAACTAGACCAAGATGAACTAGACCCTGGAGGTGGATAAGAACCCGAATCCTCGGTAGGGGTGGTGACGCCCGATGTAGCATCTACGCTGGCAGTCTCGTGCTGGCTAGCAACCGACTCAGACGAACTAGATCCAGGAGCACCATACGACTCCACGGGCGGGATCGGTGGGCGGCACCGACTGCCGAGCGCGCGCCGGCCGTCCAGAGGGAGAGAAAAAGAATGTGTTTCATAATGACAGCATAGAACAGACCAGAAAGCGGCTGAATATTCAAAGAGAGACAACGCTGCAGAGATGTGGTCTGCAACGAGTGAGGTTGGATCTATTCCCGTGTACATGGTCTGGGCAATTGACTATTTGTATTCCCGTGCAAACCGCCGATGGGCAGAGGAAGCCCAGGACATTGTGTTGGTCGGACTCCATGGATCCCTGAACACGGTGGTAATGGCGGAACGGGTCTTGGGCCAACAATCGTCAAGTTGCAAAGTTTTGGTCGTCGAAAAAACACAACCAGCGACACTCTTGCAGTGGGATGTGAAGGAAGCTGCTGTTGGTTCTATCGCTCGCAGCTGTAGAGTGAAACTCGAGCTTCGGCTCAATGTACTGCTGGATACACCTTCTCAGCTTCGGACGCAACCTTGCTTGCCCCGTTGATTATATTAAAAACTCGGCAATGCTTGGGCCGTTGGCATCAGACATAGGCCTGGGCTTTCTCTCAATGGCCCGTTGGTTGTGCAAGCGTCCGCAGCCACCAACGGCTCTCTTCCTTCAGTGGGCCAATATGTACGTCTCCAGAATCTGCATAATGGCATATGCTCTACCGTGGCGGGTATGCTAAGTTAATGCCGTCTCTAAAGGGTCTCGATGACAACGATAGATGGGACCTAAATAACACGCGTTGCAAATATAGGATCGCTAAGCAGGGACTAAAGGGCCCAAAGGGTCAAGAGATTGACGTCAAGATTCTTCCTGACAACAGTGCCGTCAAGTTTTCCTCCGGGCTCTTGACCACGCAAAACGTTGAAGAGTAAGTTGAACGGATCCTCTTTCGCAAAGAGTTCTCTCTAAGCTTAAATTCAGGCCCCACGCGTGGATCAAGAGCCTCCGAGACTATTCGACGTTCCTTATGAACGCCTCCATGTCCCGTGGCAAAGGCAAGCATGTCCCACCAGTCAAAATCGCCATCATCGATGATAGCATCGACGCTACCCTCCATGACCTGCAGCCCAAAATTGCCAGAAGAGCTACCTTTTGCCCTTATCCGCATTCCTCAGTGCTGGTGAATTCCTACTTTGTGCCTCGCGGCAAGAATGGCACTTTGATGGCGCAGCTGATTTGCGACATCTGTCCGGGCACGCAACTGTACATTGCGAGACTTGAAGAGCTTCATACCTTAACGGGGAGTGGCCGCCGTGTCACAGCGAGCTCAGCGGCCAAGTTATGTCTGTTCTCTCGTTCACTGCCAATCACGTAGATGTTTTTGTGCGTGGAAAGAAGCAACACTTTGTTCTGATTGACTACATAGGCTGTTGACTGGACCGTCAGTTGCGTTGTTGACATCATTTCCATGAGCTGGACGATTCAAACAACCGCACAAGAAAACGAGGACATGAACAAGCTAAAAGCCGCAGCAGACAGGCCGTCTTCCGCCAACTTTCTCATGTTTTGCTCCGCCAGCGACCAAGGAGCTAACAACAAAGAGGATTGATTCCCCGGCGGCTGGAACCAGTGCATTCGTATCGGCGGCGCCACGTTTACCGGCGAGAAGTTGACCTGGGTGGATGATAGAGTCGACTTTTGGTTTCCTGGCCGCAGCGTCCCCTTTCCATCCAAGGATCACAAGTCGGTGGTGCACGAGTCTGGGAGCTCTGTGGCTACGGCTGCGGCCTCTGGACTCGCGGGTGTCTTCATCTTCAGCGCGAGACTTTCACAGGGCGATGATTACGCGAAAGATAAAGGAAACCCGTTTCAGGACCGCAATGCTATGGTTAATGTATTCACAATGATGGCTAGGGGATCAGATGGCAATTTTCCTCGGACTGACGAAATATTAAACAAGCTGTTCAAGAGAAAGTTGATGCAAAGCACGACAAAGCCAAGTAAGAACGTTGATATCAACACACTGGAATTGAATGACGCTTCTAAAAATGCACTAGGTGATCTTTTGACGCATATTCAGGTAGGTCTTGGTGCCACGAATCGATCTCACTCTTGCTCACACGTCGTCATATTAGGGCTCATGATTATGTTGCTTAATTAAATGATTTAAGGGGTTCAGGGATCAATCCGTAGCTATCAAGCCAATATGGAAGGTATCATCAAAGACAACTACGAAAATCAGCTGCAATACACTTTGTCATTTATACTCTAGTGATCCATGCCAGTATGCTCATGCAATTAGATTGTCAAAACACAAGCACCTTTCAGCAGCCTTTCTACATGTCAGGCGATTAATGGAACCAGGCACCAGAAATCAGTATGTTTGAACTATATGTAGTGTGATTCTTTTGCCTAAGTCAATCCCAAGAATAAAATTGTCAGCCAGTAAAGACATACCACGAGCGAACCACTCGCTGAGTACTGTACACAGTAGCTCACTAGCAAATGAGGTGGTTTATCTTGGCTGGGGTCTCGGGGAGATGATGAATCATTGCCATAACCGGCTATAGCTTGCGAACCCTTTCCCAGGAGCGTGATGTCGCAGTTGAATGCCCTGGCTGCTATCTCATGAAGTCTATGCCTTCAAGAAACCCCAATCGTGCCTATTCCTCCAGACCTCCCTCCTTCAGCATGAAACAATATGACTTATTCTGAGATAACCTCAGTTCTTTAGGTGAGCCAAAAGCTGCTATAGAACCTCTGTCTGGAACCAGAACCTTGTCGTATTGGAGCTGGAGTAGGTCAGCATGATTTGTGAGAAAAAGGATGAAGCATCTGACACTAAGCTTACCGTTGACTCCAGACGATGCATCACTGAAATTACAGTAGTGTTAAGGCACCTTTTCTAAATGATTTCCTGAATTTGAGCTTCAGACTCTGCCGGGAGGCTTGCAGTGGCTTCAATGTGTCAAACAGTGTACATCTAACTGAAGGGCTTCGACATACCTTCATCTAAAATTAGAAACTTCGACCCATGAAGGATCGCACGAGCAAGTGATAGAGCTGACCTGCAGAGAAGCTCGTTATAAGATAGGGAGAGTGAGTAACTGGCGACATGGTCGACTTCTCGCTCTTTGTTGTAAGAAGCTAAGGTGAGCTGCTAGATGTGGTCGCCACATTTGTACGAAGTCAAGACGCTCTCTCCTGGTTGTAGGGTAACTGAAACTGGCTGACACATTCTAGCTGACGCTCAGAAATCAGTTGATTGCACGCCTGAGCGGAAGTTGGTCGGTCCGGAGTCATTGAGACCGGTAGTTTCATGTACGGTTGCGACAGCCGCAAAATTCCAAAGTGGCCTGCCTGGTCGCCTCGAGATTCCATCAGTGTCAACTCCGAGGGGCGGCGGAACAGCGAAAGTCATTGCAGCCTGTCCGTCACGCAAACACAAACACGAGGCATTTGGATCCGAGACCTGCTCAGGTGATCCATCATGTGCATTTTGTAGCTAGATGAGCTGCGTATTGGAAGCCAGCTATGACTTGAACCGCAACGAACCCAGCAAATGAAACCCATTGTCCCACAGGCTCACCGGCACAACGCCCACGTTAATGAAAACGTGGGCTATAAGATAGATAGCTGAGCAAGATCCGTTATGAGGAGCTATACGATGACTTGCTAAGCATACATAACTAGGCTACTTGGGTGTACGGAGTGATGGAAAGACTCCGTTTGAAAGATAATGTCATATGGATCAGCGTAGTAGTGTCCCAAAACACGAAAGAGACCTCGACGGCTTGGCGCTGGAGAAGAACTATTGGTCTGGGGACTTTCTATGTAAGAAAGGTGACGGGATGATGAAAGCATTGACAGTAAAATCCAAAGCGATGTATTAATAAGAGCGAATAGACACCCGTACTGGTTGGAGGAAAACCCGGAGCAGTAAATAGGGACAGGAAGACCTTAAAAGTCGATGACGGGTTTATTAAGTATTCGTCAGTAGAAACTCTTGATGCTTAGATAGTCAAATTACTCTGAAGGCAGTAAATTGCAGTCCATGACATTGCAGAAGCGTGATTTTCTTTAGAAACATCTGCCGTCCACCAACAAGTTGCTCTTGCGGAACTTGGAACTGCGTCACGTTGACAGGATCTGCAGCTCATCATTCTCGCAACTGTCAGCAACTGACAGCAACTGCCAGCACTGCCGCAAAGGAGACGTTTTCACGCTATATCTATTCGGCTTGGGGATGTTTAGTAGAATTACCTGGTCTTATGGAAGCAGGGGGGTTGCCTGCATTCCCTGGTCCATTAGCAGGACAAGATTTTCTGGAAGGGCAGTTTTTTCCTCGCGACCAGAGCCACAGAGGCTAAAAATAATGGATTTCTTCATGATAAGGCATCACCGTTTAGCATAAGAAGTGACTCAAAGTCAGTCCATTGCACCGTACAGCTTCCCTTACTCACCTCGGAATCGCGGTGCTTGAAGTTGAGGGTTCATAAAATCACGGCCGTGTGAAAAAGACCATGTGTATCTACTTGTGCATCAGACAAAATCTGGCATCAGTGGTTGCTTGCTACTCGTGTAGTGGGTAAAGAGAGACGAGGGCCTTGACGAAAGTGCCTATAACGCTGACAGCCACAATCTGGATCTGAACAGAGGGGCAATTGTTGAGTTATAATAGAAAGCCCTCGTCAAGTATCGAAGTGTATTCTACGGCTTGAGCAAACACAACTTCATTCTGGAACAATGCCAGTAATTTGATAACCTTCAAATTCAGCTTGTTGCATGTTTGCTCCTTGCAACTCTTAAAATTCAGAAGAAAACCCAGGTGCTCAACGTGGCACCCACCACGGCAAATTAGTCACTAAACGTTGCTCTCGTGGCTTGAACGCCTACCGTTTAGGAGCTCGGCACATCTGTTTCTGATGTCTTAGTTCTGGAGGACAGATACGGTGACTAGTGCTGTGAGATGGAAGGTCTTGCATGTATATTGCCAATGCCAGGGGTAACACACATTCGATAGAACCCGCCATGTAGAGAACTCACACGTTTGAACTGTGAAATCTCGGCCTAACCCGGTGCATCAGACCTTGAGGCACACATCAATATCTAGCATCAGAGAATCCAACGTTCAGCTTGAACTACGTCAAATTTGGTCTTGTGGGACAAGATAAACAATGTCTGTCACGGTGAGGATCTCGCAGTATATTGCTAGCCCCCGCATCGATGATAGTAGATTAGACCGAGTCATGCGCACACAAAAACCGCAATATCCAGGCACGAGATTTGTCGATTCGCAACCCCGTGTCGGCTACCTGCATCTCGACCTCCTCCCTCGTCCCCGCCTCAGTTCCACAGCAGCCAGTGAAATATCATGGAGTGGCGCGCTGTGCCTCAGCCAAGCTCATGTGAGCCCTAAATACCCGATTACTCTGCATGTTAAGAACACCTGGCAGAATCTAACTGGTCGACGGTAGCTGTGAACTGGCCTCGGCCCCGATGCTTAACATCATGAGACATTTTGTCCGCCCGTGGCCAGATCTAGTGGATCTCTTTATCACTAAGGCCATGAATGATGGACAAGTTAATAAGCGAGGAACAGGGCCGGCAGCATTGTCCTACATGAGTTATCTCGGGTTGCAGCACCAGACAATATTGATGCCTGTAAAATTGAGAATGAATACATTGGAGACGAGCTTCAGTAAAGTCATTAGTGACAGATAATAAGAATTTTAAGCTTAGACAGCCTCTATTTAGGTTGCAGCCTGGTCCTTCGACATATCGAACAGCTTCAAGTATTCGAGAAAAGAGTTGCTTTTTACGCAGGGAGATTCTTGGCAAGGTCTGGCAGTCACATGTGATGCTTGCAGATTGGCGGGGTTCTGAGACATCTAGCTGCAGTGCGACAAAGACAGTAACAACACGTCATTGATGTTGCGGCATTTGAGGATAGAGGAGCAATTTCCTTTACAGAGAACACGGGACATTTTCATACGCCGGTCGGTAACTAAAGCTCATAAGATATCCTTATCCCCCTAATCCACATCACATACTCTGCCTCCTTGGATGCAGTATCTTCCAGTGTCCACCCCTACAAGTATTTCGGAGTTGCGACACAGTCCACCGTCCTATTGAACATGATTCTTACATTTTGTCAACTTGCTGCAGTGCTACTTGCCTTCTTTGCCGCCTACCACCTTTGCTATCGGTCAAAATCTCTCCATCACCTGCCCCCCGGACCAAAACCTCTCCCCATCGTGGGAAACATCTGGGACCTTCCTCCACGAGGCGTGCCCGAGTTCAAGCATTGGCTCAAGTTCAAAGATGCATATGGCCCACTCAGCTCAATGACGGTTTTCGGAACGACACTAGTCGTGATTCACTCCCTCGAGGCCGCGCAAGAACTCCTGGTCAAGAAGTCAACCAAAACCGCCGAACGACCAGACTTGTACTTTGCGGATGAGATGTGCGGATTTGGGGGACTCACACCCAATCTTAGCTACGGCAACACGCACCGCCTGCATCGCAAGTTTATGCACCAGGAAATGGGGACCAAGACGATCGTGCAGAAGTTTTACGACATTCAAAATCGTGAATCAAGGCGCTTTCTTTTGCGTGTCTTGGATGATCCCAACAACACTGTAGAGCACATCAAAACGCAAGTCAGAGGCACTAACGCCCCACCTTCTGAGCCTCACACGGAACCGGTTGCTGATTCATGTCTATAGCGAGGCGAGTGCCATCATTCTGAAGACAACGTATGGCTACTCCATCGAGCCTCATAAAGCTGACCCTTTGGTCGGCGTAATTGAGCGCATGATGGATAGCTTTTCACGCGCCCTTGTACCAATGGCTTGGCCTGTCGATATACTTCCGTGGCTGAACCATCTCCCTAATGGTTTTCCCGGGCACTTCCTTCAAGCAGACTGCTCAAGATTGGAGAGAGATCACCCGCCAGGCAACAGAGATTCCCTACAAGTTTGTTCAACAACAAATAGCTAGTGATATCTCGAAGCCATCGTACGTCGCTTCTCTCTTGGAGAAACATGGCCACCGTGACGAGAAGGGCTTGATATTGGACCGAGAGGCGGAGGAAGTCATCATGAACAGCGCGGTCATCGTCTATGGAGGAGGTGCCGACACCACAGTTTCCACTATCAGCAGTCTCGTGCTAGCCATGGTCCTCTACCCAGATGTTCAGCTTCGAGCGCAAAAGGAGCTCGACAGAGTTGTCGGAACTGACAGAATGCCCTCGTTTGAGGACCGGGACCGTCTTCCGTATATCAATGCCCTTATCAAGGAGACCCTCAGATGGCTCCCCGTTGTTCCAATTGGTACGACACATGTCACTGCGGAAGAGATGACTTATGCCGAATACCGCATTCCCAAGGGGGCTTACTTGCTTCCGGCCATCTGGTGGTTCTTACACGATCCAGAGGTGCACCCAGAGCCCTCCGTCTTCGACCCTGAGAGGTTCCTAGAACCACGAAATGAACCTGACCCAGCGAATCATGCGTTTGGATACGGTCGAAGAATCTGCCCCGGCCGTCATCTAGCAGATGATAGCCTCTTTCTGACCATCTCTCGATTGCTGGCTGCTTTTGACATCCAGAAGGCTGTCGATTCGCAAGGAAGAACACTTGAGGCCAAAGTTGGGATGACGCCAGGTCTGATTAGCCATCCCGCCAAGTTCCCATATCGTATCGAGCCCAGGAGTGCCAAGCATGCTGAGCTAGTCCGGTCTAGTGAGGTTGATTATCCGTGGGATGAGAGCGACGCTGTGTATCTAGAAGAATGGATTGGGAGTACCTGAATCTTGACTGGAAGTAACATCAACCAGAGGAGACTGGCTATGTACGTCATGTACCATCTCTGACGAGCAAAGAGGAAACATACAGAGTGCCACATTTCCAGTAGTAGCTTGATCTACATGCTCTACCACCATGGAAACGTCTCGTTCACATAAATAATGAGCTTCTTTAGCTTCTTGAGATCAAATGTAACCTCCCTACCTTTCGCCTTCTTCTTTACCTACAGGCCCTCAGCTGAGTTGGCGCTACGTGTGACGTCTGCGATTTGTTGATATAGGTCCTTTCCACTGATCCTCAGTGTCGGGGGGTATTTGTATCAGAAACTTCCCCAGGTGCGAAAACTCCGATTGCGAGCTCAACCACCGAATTCTCCGTTGAAAAGTTTTCCGATGTCATCAAATTCTACTTTGAAGCTCACCTCGTATTCTCTGATTAGTCCTCTCCGACTCAGTTGCAGTCGACACTCACACGCCTCTCCGCTCAACGCCACCACTCGCCAAGCCACATACTGATGTCCGTCGGCCAACCCCACTGCTCCGAAGGGTAAAATTAGCAAATGTTACACAAACTTTTCACAAGGCGATATTGGCAGACATGCAAAGAAATATCATTTGATCACAGAGCAAGTATGCTTCGTCTCGTGCAAGTGACCTAACTCTGACGCCCAAGGTCCCTCAAAATGCTGATGACTTAAGAACTGGAGGAACCTTGGATTCACCCTGACAAAATCCATGATAATTCCTCACTCCAGAGGCGCCAAGTTTATCTCAATTTCAAGCTCTGCATGATCTTTGATGGCCTGCAGAGCCTAAAAAAGGGTGCATCAATTCCGAATGACTAGGTGGCGATGGAGGCGCGCCGCAAAAAGAGAATTCGAAAGAGACTATGGATCTATCTGGCGCGACCTGTTGGTTAGTGTAAGAAGCTGGAACAAACAACGTGATGGCAGTGACTAGACTAACAATGACGTGAAAAACGGGAATTGATGACATCATGGTTGAAAACACTTTGCTTAAAGTTGACGTAACTCATGCTTCTCCATGCGGTGTAATGGTTTTTTATGAGGCAAAAAGTAGCCCCAAGATGTAGATCACGAGCCACTCTTTTCGCTGCATCAATCTTGTTGTCCATTTTAGTCGACCTTTCTCGGACCGCCGAGTTAGTAGAGGCAATATGGTTGGACCGAATTTCCGGTCGAGGGTGCTCCAGAGACACCCGTGCTTAGCTTGCAACAGCCAGACACACAGCAACGAGGCAGAAGTGAGAACTATTTCTCAAAGGAAGCCACGCAGATGCTTGAACTAAATGTATCTGCCCTCAGCAAGAACAACGAGAAGGTTGGGTTTAGACGAAACCAGGAGGATTCCCACCCCCTAGCTCTAGGTATGGAAAAGCGGTGCCTCGCAGATTGTCATCTGATCTCGTACTTGATCAGCTTCTAATCGTCCCTTTATAGATACGGATCAAGAATTGCATGCTCTTTTCTCTTGCTTGCATCCCTTTCTCGCCAATGTCATTGTGTTTACTGTAAACAGGAGTTGACTGCGCTCGCTCATTGGCGTCAGCTAGAGGGGAGCCTGTGATCCATTATTGCGCGAATTCTAAAGCTAACATCGCTTTCTCAGGAACGCCTTTTGAATTATGATTTTTAATCTCACTCTATGCTATGTTCTATGTCAATTTTTAAAGCTCACGTAAGGAATCTGCTAAGTGAGCCCAGGTTGAGGCCTTTCTTTCAGTATTTACTATCCCATGTACAATTAGCAAAGCGGCAACCTGCTCTATGACGAGGTTTAGGGTAGTGGTAAGGTGAAGGTGGACCTTGAGGTAGTCGGCGTCCAGTCGCCCCTCGCCATGCATTGCATATTTGATCGTAGCTCTTCCTACCCGCATATCGGGCTTCGCAGTATCTAAAAAGATTTCCGAGACGCGTGAGCTTTGTTTAGGCAAGCAGGAGGTATGGCTATGGCTGCGCTGTGTTTCTGGCCAGTGTTAGGAGTAGGGCAAACTTCACAGGTTGAAGGGAAAAGTGTGATCGCTGACTGAGTGTCTGCGGCTAACGCTAGTACACGACAAGGCCTGTAAGGTAACCATCTGGAATGGACTGATTGATGATGCAAACTCGTGATTCTTCACTGTAGTCGATCACGGGATGCCAGGCCGCGCTACGACTTCAATTGGTCCCGAGTTTCACATGCACCACCCCAATGCCTGATTGGATAATCGAGGACACAACAGAGTTTCTAGAATCCATTGTCAAATCCTAACCCACAGATCGACACGGTCTGAATCCATGAATGGCTTAGTACAATCCTCTATGGATCTGCATGAATACGATTAGTCGGGAGAGCCAACAAAGTTCGCGCTAAGTCCCGAACGGAAGCCCAGTAGGCAGAAACGTCACGAATCGGACAAAGGACCCGAGAAAATGTGGGCACGAAGGCGGGAACTGTCGATTACAGTAGTACTCTATTTGGACTGACGCTCCAAACATGTATGATGCCGAAGAGCCGAGTTCCTTTAACCTGATTTGGACTACCTCAGAGTTTGCAGTGTCTCAGCAGTTCGTATTAAAACGACCCACGGTATCCGTAGGATGATAAGTGATGAACGCCTGCTACTTGTGGCTAGTCAAGTGTGTCTGTAACTATGCCGATAGCTGATCCCTGATACTTTTGTGAGACAGAACCTCGTGAACTCGTATTTCGCGCTCCATGTTCACTATCGTAACGCTCTTTAATTTTCGAGTTGCGTACTCTATGAGCAAGGCATGGACCGCTCGGGCCCCATGAAGAACTCATAATCTAGCCCGAATGAAACTGCAAAGTACAGAATGACTGTATGAAAAGAGCCTGGCACGGCTACCCGCCTCGGTATCGAATAGACGAAGGATTGACTGCCTCATATTATCATGAATGTATCCAGCCGGGCCTGCTAACTTGAAAAAGATCCGTCAGAATAGGGAGGGATTTTTTTGCTGCAACAGGGCCCAAGAAGGAAGGTGGAAAGGTTCAATCCAACAAATATCAAGATAAGCTGATTCGCAGGTTCCATTTTTTGGGGTTCGTTTGCGACGTTACATTTTGTAGGATACGAATGCAAGCTGTGTTGGCAACCTGGGCTCGGGCAGTGACATTTACATGGTTTTATGAGGAGACAAAGCAAATTATAAGAGGCCGTTGAAATCAGTGATTTTGGCTGTGAAACAACTTCAATTAAAGGCAACTTCAAAGCTCTACAGAGAAGACCCCTCTTTCTCCCTTCAAGATGAGGTTTACCGTGCTGTTTTGGAGCGCATTTTGCGCTCCAGCGCTCGGCCGTCCCTTTGGCGAAAATGTCGCCCACCAGAGACATGGTTCACCTGCTACGCTTGTCAAGACGACTCCCATCGATTCAAAGGTCGATGTATCTGTGCGCATCGCATTGAAGCAGCGTAACTTGGACAAAGGCATGGACTTGCTTATGGACGTGTAAGTACCATATCGAGTTTATTGTATGACTCGGGTTTTACCATACGTGTCTAAGCCAGGTTATGTTGATCATTTTCTAGCTCTGACCCTGACTCGCCAAACTATGGCAAACACTATACGGCTGAGCAAGTCGTTGACCTGTTCTCCCCTGATCCAGACTCCATTAACGTTGTCAAAAGCTGGCTTGCTGAATCAGGCGTCGAGGGTGTGACGACGTCCAAGAGTAAGGGCTGGATCGATTTCAAAACGACGGCCAAGAAACTCGAGACTTTGCTTGAGACCACCTACCACATCTATGAATACACAGCAACTGGTGACAAACACTTGGGCACAGACAGTTACAATTTACCAAGCCAAGTTTCCCAGCATGTTGACTTCATCACACCAGGTATTGTCACGAACAAGATAGTCCCGGTAGCCGTCTCGGAATCAGGCGTGCAGCCTGGACGACCTCTTCATATCACGCCGATTAGCGCTGCTGAGGTCAAGAAGCTTTCATCTTCAAAGCAGAGTAAGTCTCAAGTGATACTTGATACTTGCAGCACAATCTTGTCTGAGATTTGTGAATAGATGCTATCGCGCAGTGCGACACACACATGACACCAGTCTGCATCAAGGCTCTATACAACATCACGGACGGAGTGCTCAAAGACCCGAAGAACAGGCTGGGAATCTTTGAAAGTCAGTCCGAGATGTACGAACAGTCCGATCTGAACAAGTTCTACAGTCTGTACGCAAAGAACATCGCCGCGGGGACCGGCCCTAAAGCCGACCTGATCGATTGGGGTAGCTCGAAGCCAGATCCTAGTCAGGCTGAAGGCGAAGCCGCTCTCGACTTTGACGTTGCTGTTCCCATTATTTACCCACAGGGCGCAGAATTATACCAGACCAATTCAAATTTCGAATCGGATTCCACGGTGGAACACCTGGGTTTTATCAACCAGTTTTTGGATGCCGTTGATGGCTCGTACTGCACATACAGCTCACACGGCGAAACTGGCGACGACCCTAATGTCGACGGCGTGACTCCTAATGAGCAGTGCGGCACGTTCAAACCTACGAACGTCATCAGCTTTTCCTATGGTCTTGCCGAGTCGTATTACCCGGCCAACTATCTTGAGGTATAGTCCCTTACCATGACCTTGTAGTGTACCCGACTCTGACGGTAGAAACAGCGCCAGTGCGAGGAGTTTATGAAACTTGGCCTTCAGGGCGTATCAATTGTTTTTTCCTCCGGTGACGGCGGTGTCGCCGGCGGGCATGGGTATGAATGCCTCGGCAATACTGGGAATGTTTTCAATCCCCAAGGGCCCAGTTCCTGCCCTTATGTTACTGCAGTTGGCTCTACTTATCTGCCAAAGGGAAGCTCTATTGGTGATGCTGAAGTTGCCACCGATAGCTTTTCTTCTGGCGGTGGCTTCAGCAACATATGGACAATGCCCGCGTATCAAAAGTCGGCTGTGGAATCGTAAGTGTTCTTTACTCAGCTAGAACCCGAAATTCCATCGGATGAGCTAACGGGTTGCTTAGTTTCTTCGCAAGCCACGACCCCGGGTTCCCCTCCTACAATACCAAGGACGGCATCATCCCATTCAACACCAGCACTGGTGTCTTCAATCGTGCTGGCCGTGGATTTCCTGACATAGCCGCCGTTGGCGATAACGGAGTTATTGTTTTCCAAGGCGATTCTTCCCTGTCTGGAGGTACCTCCATGTCCGCCCCCATCTTCGCAGCTATCCTCACCCGTATCAATGAGGAACGCATTCACGCTGGCAAGAGCTCAATCGGCTTTGCTAACCCTGCTCTCTACAAGAACCCTAGCATGTTCCATGATATTAAAAAAGGAGGACAAACTCAGAAGGCTGGCGGTGGTGCTTGCAATGACAGAGGATTTTCTGCTGTTGCGGGCTGGGACCCTGTAACTGGATTGGGAACCCCTAACTATCCAGCTCTACTGGAATATTTCAAAGGCTTGTAGGCCCTTCAACGAATATTAAAGTATTTCGGCGGACAGTTTAAGGGCCAAGTTTAGCAGCGCGGAATGATGGAGGTGGGCTGAGGACTGTCCATGCTCAAATGGAGGAGTCTGAGGGGCTGGGGTTGGGGAAATTCAACTGCTAGAATGTAGATCTATATTGGTGAGATGCCTAGATATTATGGCGTCTAACGGAGTACATCAACTGGGTGCTTGTAACTGAGGATGAGCCTTGTTTTAGTACTAGCAAGAAACGCGGGCTCTCTTAGATGAGCTGCAGTATAGACTACATTCTTTATCTTTTAAATCCAGCAGCCTCTGTCTGGTAAGTGTCCCTGCCTCCTGCCCTTTGGCCCTTGTGACTGTGGTGCTAACTGTCTTAGAGCTTGTGTCACTAATAGATCTCTCTCTTTCCTCTTTCGTACTGCCTTTAGTTCTTTTTGCGATATTAGAGAAAATAACTTAATAGTTAGGACTAAGTACAATTAGGCTTAGTAAATAGAGATATTAGTTATATTAAGGTAGACTTAGTAATCAAAGTGTAAGAAACAATAAGAAAGGCTACTTACTAAGTTATTCTAAGTGTTTAAGGAGTCTTAGGATAAAAGTTAATCTTGCTGTGCTCACTAGGGTTTAGGAGTCTAGGAAATTTCATCTATTAAGCTCTCATTGTACTTATTTCAATAATATAATATTACCCCGTGAACCTTTGATGGATAGTTCGAGTGAGACGCCGGCAGCAGTTTGTTTCCAGAGGTTATCGGCACCCTCGACAGTTTTCAAATTCCAATTCTTGAGAGAGTCTCGGCACTGCCTAAAGCGCCATCTCCTTGACTAGCAGCGGCAAGCAGTGAAGCAGCCGCAGAGGCAACAAAGCCGATAACAGCAACCGTAGGCTTCATTGTTTGACTTGGTGGAATGAAATTTGATAGTTAATGGGAAGAAGCAAAGAGAAATCCCCGCTAATCTGAAAGCTGTTAATCGTCCAAGCCTGCGTTTGTGCCGTTTCCAAAAGCGCAAACGAGTTGAGGTACTAGGGAAGCCAAGCTTGCTACATTACCAGTATTATGCTGACATTTGAACGAGGCTGATTAAACAACGCGCGTGCGTATTCGGAGTGACATCGGCTCTCCAGCGTCTTGTGGTTACTATGGCTTCACCTACAGTCTACGGGGTAGCTAGCATTAATTACGAGACGACGTCAACTAAAGCCATGGCCGTTCGGGCGCTGAGTGAACGTGAAAAGCCCCGCTACATGAAATCCTTGGGGACAGCCCAAACAAAACTAATTAGAACTAGGCAATCACCTCTTAGCTGCTGTTTTCAAGTAATTTGATTCAGTTTTTCGTAGGTGAGCAATTTCTTCAACCGCTCTACACACTGCTTCTTCATTTGGCCCCCGTCACACTTGCTTGCGCCCACTGTGTAATCAAGTCCGAACCTTTCAACCTGCTACTCCAGAGGGTGTTGGACTTGGGCTTTGATGTACTGTAAAAGAGTATATACTTGTTTGGTGGATGAACCGTTCGTAAAGTGGGCTTCGATATGATAAGGTTGAGTCCAGTCTTGGAAACAAGGAGACGACTATGTCAGTCAACACAGTCTCTTGAAATAGAGGACACACCAAAAGGTTCGATGATGTATTCATTAAAGATTCATTGTACCTGTTTTCATTCGTACGCTTGATAATCAATTGACCCTATTTCTCAATAGCTAAACAGTACGCTGTGTTCAGCTCTTAGCACTTTCAAACTCAGCCACCCAACTCTTCATATTCTCTACTTGCTCGTAAGCGATGCGCTTTGCGTCCTCGTTCACATCATCCAATTTGGTTTGTAGTAATCAGAGCAGTGGATGCCACCGGGAATCACACGAACAGGTAGCTCTGCGGTGCTTCGAAGAGGACCATACGGCCGGTCGACAGAGCTCACGGTGGCGTCGCGCCAAGGGTCAAATTGGCCGTTGGCGTACATGAGTCGGGTCGTGTTTGTTACGGACCAGCCACCAGTGTATGCGTTGATCTGCTCTACAGTCTTTCCCTTTTGGATCCCGTAGCCGTCGGGGAAGAAAAGCGAGCATTGCTTTTCCCAGTAATGCACGTTGGCAAGGCGGGAAACGATGGTTGGGCGGTCTTTGGGTGCTCCATCCTGCCAGAACATCAAGCTTTGCAGGGTTAGAATCTTTAGAGATGCAAGAAGATAGGGATAAATGGAATAGGAATATAAGTGACAACACGTACGGTTCGTTGCAAAGCAGCCACATCCATTGGCGGTTTGCATAGTTGCCAGGGCTTAGATCCCTATAGGCCACGTTCGACGAGTTCAAGTTCGCAAAGCAAGCAATATTGTACTCGCCCTTCCAGTCATCATAAGGACCAGAATCACAGTCTAGTACAAAAATGACCACAATGTTGATTAGTCTCAAGCAGATAATGATGTTCGAGCAAATGAGAACCTTTTCACTTACAACCTGGAACGAGCACCTCTCTTGCCCACTTGGCGTAGCCCTCGAGAGCTCTGGCTTGGCCAACACCTTTTGGTCCGGGAATAGGCCTTGTCGAATTGGGCCACACATTCTGGAAAAAGTATCAATTAGCGCAGTCGCCCTTGATGCCGATATCATAGCTTGAGAGTAAATGTGGCGAGTGTACCTCGATATAGTCGCAAAACTGGTAGTAGGAATTGTATCCTTGCACTTTCTCCGAGTAAAACTGAGTCGACTGCCAGGAGAATGGTCCATTTTCAAGTGCACTTTGGAAACAAAACAAAATGAAATTAGTTTCAGCCTCTTTAACTGGAGGTACTACCGCCATACAGAACATACATACTATGCACTCTCGGTCGTGTCATGGGGCGACTTACGAAACAAAATCGGCATCTTCAAGGCCGCTGAGCAAAAACTTTGTCTTCAACTTCTTCTTCTCGGTTTTGCTGCCGTGCAGGAGAATGTGGTCTATGTGGTTGATGACCTTGCCGAGGTCCTTGCTGCAGTTCCGTGGAGTCGCCTCCATGACGGGACGAAAATATTGCCAGAAATCGCCGACCGCCTGAACGACACCGCTGGTGCCGTGATAGGCCCAGAAGGTGCCAGGCTCAACAGACGCGAGCCAGCCAGCCAAGGCACCCGGATATGAGCCTCCAGAGAAGACCCATGGCGCCTTGTCAGGAGCACTCCCGCCACTACCATCAAACGGCGGCTTGAAGTTGTTGGCGAAGTAGACATTGTCTTTGATGCTGTTTTCTAAGGTCAAGTATTGTAGGTTTTCGCTTGTCAACTCGTCGAACGGAGACGACTCGCCCCAGTATCGATGCTCGATGATGATAACAGCGCCGCCCAGCTGTTCGGCGAAGAGACCGGGCAGTCGCTGCGAAGTCGTGTAGGTTTTGTTGAAGCCGTCACTGGCTTGCTCTCCGGGGTTGACAAAGATAATGGGAGAGCCAGGTCCCTTCCAGTACTGCGTTCCGTACCAGTACCGTTGACGAAATGTTCCCAGGCTGGGGTTGGAGTGATCGAGGAGCTGGTCGAAAGTACCCCAGCCATTGGTATTGGTATTGCCATTTTCATTGACAGTTGTGGCGGCGAGACGGAACTCGGCTTCTTCTTCTTCGTCCACAGGGCCAAGCTGCAGCCCGTGTCCGCGGAAGAAGGTGGCGGATGCACGGCTCGAGAGTAGGAGCAGCTTGAGAGCCACCAAGTTTGAGATCAGTCTCATAGTCACTGGTGGCGTGTTCAGGCACTTTCTAGGATGGAATTGACCAAGTATCCTTAGCACAGGAGAAAATGGAACAATGTGCGCCACCAGCGCTCTTTTGTACGCCAACTACACAAGTTTCCGCTGCGACTCGGTTTCGACGTGCCGAACTCCTAAATCGTGGGCTTCCTCTGTGGTCCGATGCCCGACCCCCACCTACAAAAGACGTAAGCTAGCCATTGGGATGCATACCTGAATACGGAAGATTTCAAAGATCCCCGGCTTTTGGGTATCATAAAGGGCAAGGTAGCAAGACGTAGGGGGGTTGGTTGCTGCAGATGACGAACAGAAAGTATCCTCCTTCTTGAATAGGCCTAGATAAATTGAAAAAGTGCTTCTGAGGACCGCTGGAGCAATTAGATGATTGGTGGAGTGCTCAGGGGTAATCTAATGGAGACTGCACTTTTGGTTGGGAGGGTGAATCACATCAAGAAGTTCCTAGCAGACAGACAGCTTGGGTGGGGAGCCAAAAGTTCCGGCAAACATGCGTCGATAGAAATAGAGAGAACCTGGGCCAAAGTACGAGGCCGAATCTTAAAAGACATGATGTGATTTGTATTGACATGATACCATGTTTCTGCAGGCTGCTGTCTTTTTCACGTCATAAAGTAGTTATGTAACCCATGGGAAATACGGGCCAAATCAACGTACCTAACCAATCGCTAGTTTGCCAGTACGGTAGTATCTTGTCTAGAAATATTTCCGGGTCGGCGCAAAATGCATGCCAGCCGCAAAGCGGAAGAGCTTTTTAGCGACGATGATGCCATTCTGCTTTGAGTTCTGATAGATTCGTTACGGTCAATTTGATCAATTGGATAGATAAATTAAGCAGTGATGATGATGATCTTGATTACTTCTGCCGGTCATCCGGATCGGCCGGAAGAGGGGTTTTCATACCCCCCTTCATCCCTCGATGAGGGAACCTAATATTTGAATTTACTGCATTTTCGTTGTGTACGTCACAATTGCCAAGGCCCAAGTTTGGGTTTCAAGCTGTTTTTTTTTCCATCTGCCGGAATCCTGTCTAACTTTTTCGTCAAGCTGCAGCCATTCTAACCTTGATGTCTAGAGTCACAAATCTAACAACCCAACCTCGAGAACGCCCCAAGATCTCTAACGCCTATATTGACCCTCATCTGAATTTGCTCTCTTTAGCGCTCTAGCTGGCTATTATCTATACTACCTCTATATAATATAAGAGCTTTTTAAATAAAAGCTTAAAAGTCTTTCTATCTATTTTATTAATAAACCTTTAGTCTTTATTATTTTAGTTACTATTTTTAAAGATTTTAATTAAATTTAATAGAGTAGCTTTTTCTATTTAAATAAAATGAATATTAATATTAATAATTTTATTTAATTATAGAGTTTATTTATATTTATTAGTTTAATTAATAATATAATTAGTAATTAATAAAAGCTAGCTATATAGTGGCTTTATAGTAATTTAATACTATATATTTTAATACTATTTACTTACTATATATTTACTATAAGATTCTTAAGTAAGCTTTCTATATAGCTAGATAAAACTTTTTTAGTAACTATTATAAATTAATTTAAAATTTAATATATACTTATATTAAAAATAATAGAAATTTAAGTATTAATTTTTAGAAAATTTATAATTAGTCTATAGAAGAAAACTATAATATTTCTATTAAAAAAATAGTATAAAGCTATTATAAATAAAAGGTAGCTCTTTAAAAAAATATAATTAGTAGCTATTATTATATCTAATAGTATATAGACTGTAATATTAAAAGATATATTTAATAATCTAATAATAATCTTTCTATTAAAATAAAAAAGAATTATTTTAGATATTAATATTTAAAAAAAACTAAAATATCCTCTTATTATAAATAACTTAAGTTTAAATTAAAACCTTATTAAATAGTTTTTAAAAAGCAGTAAATATTACTTTTTTAATAGTAATTATAATTATTTCTATAAGAAGTAATAAAATTAGAATTTTACTGTTAATACTTTAAATATAGCTTATAGTAATATTATTTAAAATTACTATTAGTTTCTATATAAAAAAGAAAGTAGCTTTTAAAATAATTACTTTAAGTTTAAATTTAGTTTTATTAAATAGATTTTTAAGGTAATTATAAGTTATTTTTATATTAAGTTTAATTTATAATAAGTATAAGTTTTACTGTAAAAAATTTCCTTTTAAAAAAGAAAAAGAAAATAATTTATAAATTTAATATTTTCTATTTTATTTAATCTATATATTATATTTAGTATAGTAATAATATAGAAGGGAAAAAAAGTAAAAAAGTTCTATAGAAAATATTATTAAAATTAAAATATAGTAGGAGTAATTATAAAATATTTACTATATTAAATTCTATATAAATTATAATTTAATTTCTAATAACTAGCTAAATAATTTTATTAAGATTCTTAAATTAAATATTTAAATTATTTAAACTATTTATTTTTAGAGTTTAAGCTTAATTTATAGCTTATTTTTATTTTATAAGTTAATAAGAGAAATTTTTAATAGTTTTTAAATTTAGTAATTAAAATAGTTTAATATTTTATTTTAACTTTATTTTACTATTAAATTTAAAAGACTTTTAATACTATTTTATAAATTAATATACTAACTTTTAAAATTCTATTAAAAAAAAGAAAGTACTATTTATTAAACTTATAGCTACTATATTTAATATTTATTTCTTTAAGCTATTAATTTAATTTTTTTACTTTTTATATTTCCTATAACTTTAATTATAATCTTTATAGTTAAATTAATAAAAGATTTTATTTTTAGCAGTTAGATTTCTAATAAATTAAACTTATTTAATTAGATTATTTATCTTAAGTATATAGATTAAAATAAGAGTTTAAAACTTTTAACTATTAGATTAATAGATTTAATACAGTAATTTATACTAAATTTAATATAGAAAGATTCTTTAAAAATAAAAATAAATTAATAGCTTTATTAAAGTCTATATTAACTATTAATTTCCTTTAGAATTAATAAGATTTTAAAGGCTAGCTATATTTACTTTCAGTTAAAAGGTTTTATTTTAAATTATTTAATTTTTAAAAGTCTTAAAATAGATTTTATAATTAGATATAATATTTTTAGCTAATATTGCAATTTTTATAGATTTAAGTAAAATTAATTTAATATAGAAATTAAAAGCTATATAGATTTTAATATAGCTAGCTTCTTTAAGTAAATAAAACTCTTAATTAATAAATTTATTATAGTTAATTTAATTAATTAAATAGATAAATTAAATAGTAATAATAATAATTTTAATCACTTTTACTAGTTATTTAAATTAGCTAAAAAAAGAGTTTTTATATGTCTTTTTATAACTAAAGTTAGAATATTAATCTATTAGAGATTTTATAATATAAAGTTATTTTTTAAGAAGTTTTTAAAAAGATAAAAATATTTAATAAATTAATGAAATTTAAGTAAAGTTTTTACCTCTTTTAGTAAAAAGATAGTATTATAATTTATATCTATATTATTTATATATTTATATCTTTTAACTTTAAAAGTTTATATAAAATAGATTATAGCTATATAAAAATTAAGAAAAGTCTTTTTATATATTAAGCTTATATTAAAATAGCTATAAAGCTTTAAGTATATTTAGTTCTATATTTTTCTATTATATATTCTTTAAAGAATTCTTAAATTTTAATAGTATATATTCTTTTATTTTATATAACTATATAAAATTAAATATGGAAAATCTATAACTTTAATATAATATAGAGTATATTATTATTTAATATATAAAAATAGAAAAGAATTTATGTATATAATATAAAGCTAATTACAAATATTAAAGAAAAAGATTCAATATATAATAAGATTTTTAATTTTATTTAAAATAAAATATATAAAAATAATAAATTAACTTATAGAATAAATCTTAGATAAAATAAAGTATTTATATAAATTGGATATTTTAAATAGATCTTATATTTAAAAGAATTAAAAAGATTAATAATAATATATTTCTTTTATAATTATACATAAGTTTTTAATTTCAATTTTAATTTTATTATAATAATACAGCTTTAAATATAGATAACTATATTTATCTTATTATTGTATTTATATATTATAGCTAGTTATTAAATAAAAGCTATATTTTTAAAGAAATTATATTGTTTTCTTAAGAAAACTTTAATAGAGAAAAACTTTACTTATTCTTTTATAAATTTATATTTTAATAAGAGACTTTTAAAAAAATTAAAACTTATTAAAAGTCTATATTTAAATACTTAAAGTATTTAATTTTTTAAATATCTCTATAATATCTATTTTATATAATTATATATATATTTTTAAAGTTAGAAGATATAGATATATAAGTAATATAAATATAGATTATAATATTATTTTCTATTAGAAGAAATAGAAGCTTTAAGTAAACTTAATTAATTTATTAAATATAATATATATAATAAGCAAATATCCCAAATAAGTAAATATCCTAAAAATCCTAACTATTAAAATTAAAACCTTAATAAAACTATAATAATATAATTAATTAATTAAAACTAATTGCTATATTCTTCTCTAGAGGTCTTAATTATAGCCTAATAGATTCTTATATTATAATTAGCCTTTTCTATATATTCCACAGTATCTTTCCCTTAGCAGTACTAATCTTTATTAACCACTACTTTTCGATAATTTAGCCACTACCTGTATATTAATATCTCTCTAATCTATTTTATTTCTTTCCTTATCTAGAGTTATCTTCCCTTTATTCTATAGGCAGATTCTTTTTGCTTTATACTACTTACTAAAGGTCTTATTTATCTGTTAAAAGATCTAGTTCTTAAACTTTAATAATACTATCTAATATATTATTGTCTTTATTCTTTTAGAAAATAACTTAAGTATCTTAAGAATAGATACTAAAGAGCTGCTTTAATACTTTTTAATTTATCTTTTAAGATATTTAGACTGTAAGCTGGCCTTAAGAACTATCTTTAGGGTCTTTAAGACCTAAGGGTTAAAGAGGCTAATCTTCTTTTTAACTAATATTAGAGTTTGTAGCTATATATTAAGCTTTAATATAATATTTTCTGAGTTTAAAGAAGTAAGTCTAGCCCCTTAAAAACCCCCTTTAATATTACTCTCTATTATAGCAGCTTAGTAGGCAGTATAAAAGGCTGGAAAGAACTTAGTCTTTAAAATATAGGTTATAGAGTATCTAATTAACTGCTTAATTTCTTAACTGTAGGCTTTTTTAAGTAGCTTAAAGTACTTAATATTAAGAGGCTAAAGTAGATAAAATAAATAAGGCAGTATATAAAGTATAATAATATTATTCTATTTATAATATTTCTTAAAGTTAACTAAATAGTAACTTTTATACCTATTAAGAATCAGATGATAATAGTAACTAGTTAATTAATTATTTATATATTAGTTAAAGTACTTAAGCTATTTAAGATCTATCTTATTATTAATCTAGCTATTTTAAGTTATTATAATAGCCTAATTGCCTAAAAGGTTACTTTTCTAATACTAGCTAGTAAGATAATATTAGCCTATAACTATAATAAATAGCTAAATTACCTAGTCTTTTATATTAATTGCCTAAATAACTATAATCTATTTTTAATTTTCAGACTGAACTAATTTCAGATTTCTATATCTATTTATACCTATAATAACTATTCTACTTATAATTATACCTATTATAAAGCCAGTCTTATTAAAGTTATAAATATCAGTTAGATTAATACTATATTTTGCAATTATATTCTCTATAAGCTAGAACTAATTATAAATAATAGTTAGATCTTTATATTTAGCCCTCTAATAGTTATATTTATAAAATAAAAAAAATTTAAGCTCTAGTTATTACCTAATAAAGTTAGAAGCCTAATACTTACTTACTAATAGGTAATATATTGCAGTTAGTAAGCAGTTAGTTAGCTATTTCTTTAATACTATATAGTTATAGGGGAAACTCTTGCGAATTTAGGTTGAAAATAAATTGAATAATAATCTATTCCTCTAAATCGAATAGCTTGTATAACTTAGGGATAATATTGTATTGAGACTGTATGTCTTTCTGGTGGCGCTTTAGTCTTTTATTGCAGATATAGTAGATTGATGTAGTATGTTAGATGCTTAATAATAGATTGTTTTAAAGGGCTTAAAGAGTAAGAAGGATATTAGTCTCTTTATTAAATTAAGATATATTTGGTGGTAGTAAATTAATTAATTAAATGGAAGAAAGAGAGATTGAGGGATTTTTAGGATATTTACTTATTTGGGATATTTGCTTATTATATATATTAGCTTAAATAGTAATATTATAGCTTTTTATATTTACTTACTATTTTTTAAATACTATTTAAATATCTTATTACTTTTATTAAAGTAAACTTAAATAATATTAAAGTTAGTCTTTTTTTACTATTAACTTTTTAATTTAAGCTATTTATTATATACTATAAAGTAAATACTCTTTATTCTTTTAATATACTATTTCTATATAATATAAGAGCTTTTTAAACTAAAAGTTTAAATATCTTTTTATTAATACTATTAATAAAGTCTTTTTACTTTTAAATTAACTATTAAGTTTTAAAATTTTTAATTAATATTAATAAACTATCTTTTTCTATTTAAATAAATACTAAATTAATATATATAATTTAATTTATCTATAAATATATTCTATTAGTATTACTTAAAAAGAAATTACAGCTAGAAATATTTAATATAATTTTTATTAAATACTTAAATAATAAATACTATTTAAAGAGAATTTTAATAGATTAAATAATCTATAGCTTTAAGAAAAGTAAAGTATATTACTTTTTTTAATATTATATTAATACTTAATAATATAATAAAAGATAATTAAAATATATTACTTTTTTTAATACTATATTAATACTTAATAATATAATAAAAGATAAGTAAAATATATTGAGTCTTTACTTATATAATTTTAAAAATTTTAGTAGATAATTAAAATAGCTAAAATAAAAGTTAAAGAAATTAAATAATTATTACAAGGAAAATTAGCTTTTTTTATAATAAAAAATAGTAGTTTTTTTACAATTTATTATTTAAAATAAAGTTGCCATTTTAAGGTTATTATCTATAAATAGTAAGATTATTAACTATAAATAGTAACAATTTTAACTATAAATATTAAATTTAAAATTAAAAAGATTAAATTTAAATTTAAAATAAGAATTAATAAATAATAATTTAATTATTAAGTTATTATTTCTTTTAATACTAAATATAGTAATAACTATTTACTTTTATTATTTTAAAAATACTATTTAATTTTAATTTATTTAATAATATTAAATATAGAAAAAAAGAAATTAAAACTTTTTATAAAAGTTAATTTTATTAAGATAACTTAAAAAATTACTTTAAGTAAAATTATAGATATATTAAGACTTTTATTTATTAAGTTTTTAATAAAAGCTTACTATTTAAATTTAATATTATTTAAGTTATTAATTAATAGAAGTTTTATATTAAAATTAAGCTTAAAAGTTGAGTATATATAACCTCTTATAATTATTTTCTTTATTTTATTTAGTTTTCTTTTTAACTTTACTTAATATTATTAAATAGATTAAAGCTATATAGTATTTTTAAATAATAAAGATAAATAGTTAGTATTATATTTAGTAACTCTCTTTATTTAATAAGCTTTATCTTATAGTATTAAATTTAAGTTTTATTATTTTTATTAAAACTTAATAGAAAAAAGAGTTATTACTTTCTATTTAAAATTATAGTTTCTTTTTCTAATTAAATTAACAGTTAATTACTAAATACTTATTATATATTTATTAATATAACTTTTTTATAACTTAAAAGCTTTTATCTCTTTTTTTAAAAAAGGCTTATTTTAAAACTTTAATTAGTTTAAATTTTTTATTTCTTTTAAGTTTTTATTATATTTTAACCTTTTATAAAATTATTATTAAGATATAACTTTCTTTAATAGCTAGTTTAAAATATACTATTTAATTCTCTTAATATTACTTATAGAAGAATATAAAATATATTATTTTGAATTAATAACTTTAATCTTTTAATTAAATTTTTATAGCTTTAATAAAAAGTTAATTTATATTAAATACTCTTTAATTACTTAATAAATTCTTAAAAAGATAAAAGTTATTATTATATTATTTATGCTCTATATAACCTAGCTAGCTATATAGTTCTTCTTTTAAATTATCTAAATTAATTTATAGTAAAAAGAAAAACCTAATAGCAAACTATAGAATAAAAACTCTTTACTATTTATACCTAAAGGGGAAATAGATTAAGTTTAATATATATATACAGTAATATAATTTATAGGCAGTCTACTTTATAAAAAAAGCTAGTAATATACCTACTTATAAAGAAACCTCTTAAAGTTTAATTTAAATGGTATTTTAAAATTTCTTTAATTTTAGAGCAGATTTAAATAGATCTTATTAGTCTTTATCTTTATCTTTCTAGTTACTATTCTTATTACTATTATTTAATAGGCTTAAAATATCTTTTCTTACTCTTATTAATATAAGCTTTTTTATTTAATTAATTAGCCTAAATACTACTAGAGATAGACTTAAGTTTAATTTAACTTAAGGCTACTTTAAAGGCTATTTAAATCTCTTATAAGCTAAATAGTTTAGTATAGTAGTTAGTATTAATATATTTACTATATCTTACAGTAGGTATACTATATATTTATACTGCTTATTTAGAATATTAAACTGTAAAGATCTCTTTAAATACATATTTTCTTATTTATTCTTACTCTTTTTATACTATATATAATATATATAGAATTATACTGAGTGCAGTTTATTATAGTTATAGTATATTAAGGAAATTTTATCTATAGAAGTAAAATAGACTGTATTTTTTATATAGTAAGCTTCTTTATAGTAGCTATATTTAATATACTTTTAATAGTACTATATATAATATATTTAAAGTAATAGTATTTAAAGTACTGCTTAAGTTAGATATTCTTTAAATAGAGCTTAAATTAATAGACTCCTATAGCTATAATTATACCTTAGTTATAAAGCTTATTTATATCTATTAGTTTAATTAATAATATAATTAATAATTAGTAAAAGCTAGCTATATAGTAACTTTATAGCAATTTAATAGTATATACTTCAATATTATTTACTTATTAGATATTTACTATAAAATTCTTAAGTAAGCCTTTTATATAGCTAGTTAAAACTCTTTTAATAACTATTATAAACTGTTTTAAAACTTAATATATATTTATACTAAAGATAATAGGAATTTAATTATTACCCTTTAGGAGATTTATAATTAGTCTATATAAGAAAACTATAATATCTCTATTAAAAAGATAGTATAAAACTACTATAAATAAAAGGTAGCTATAATAGTTAGATCTAACCTAAAGGTATAAAGTAAGTCTAAGGTGTATAGTTTATAAGAAAGTAGATTAGAATATTATAATAAGTAATATAGGTTAAAGTCTGATAATAGTAGAATAGTAGATTTAATATAACTAAATATATTAATAGCTAGTAAGGCTATCTGTCTATAAAAGTGCTAAATAAGTATCTATATACTAGATAGCAATTAGTGGTTTTAGTAGTTCTATTATAATACTTATTGATAAGACTATTAGTCTTATTAATAAGAGTTATAAGTGGAGTACTGATACTTAATCTGTCTGTATAATAGGTTAAGCTAATAGGTATACTGGGAAAAGTGGGTACTGTTATAAGACTGTGCTCTGTAATGAAAAGTGGATCTATAGGGTTTCTGCTAGTTGTAACTGCTTAGTCTTAATTCGAACTGTAATAGTAGCCCTTTAGAAGAATACAGTTAGTAGTTACTACTATATCTAATAGTATATATAAACTGTAATATTAGGGGCTATACTTAATAATTTAATAATAATCTTCCTGCTAAAATAAGAGGGAATTATTTTAAATATTAATATTTAGAGATACTAGAGTATTCTCTTATTATAAATAACTTAAGCTTAAGTTAGAATCTTATTAGGTAGTTTCTAAAGAGTAGTAAATACTGCTTTTTTAATAGTAATTATAATTATTTCTATAAAAAGTAATAAAATTGAAATCTTACTATTAGCACTTTAGGTATAGCTTATAGCAGTATTAATTAAAACTGCTATTAATTTCTATATTAAGAAGAAAGTAGCTTTTAAAATAATTACTTTAAGTTTAAATTTAATTTTATTAAATAGATTTTTAAGTTAATTATAGATTATTTCTATATTAAGCTCAGTCTGTAGTAAGTATAGATTTTACTATAAAAAACTTTCCTTAGGGGAAGAAGGGAAATAATTTGTAAACTTAATATTCTCTATTTTACTTAGCCTATATATTATATTTAGTATAGTAATAATATAAAAAAGAAAAAGAGTAAAAAAAGTCTATAAAAGATATTATTAAAGTTAGAATTAATTTTAGATATAAGATTAAAATCTAGTAGGGGTAACTATAAGATATTTACTGTTTTTTTTAAATAAAAGTTATTACTTTAATTAAAAGAATAGTTAAATTTTAAGTAAGATATATTTAGCTTTATTATAAAAAGCTTTTTACTTTTATTTTATTTATAGAGATTTTTTATTTATTTATTTATTTATAGAAAACTTTAATTTTTTATTTCATTTAAAAAAAGCTTTATTTTTTAATAGAATAATATATTTTAATTTTATTTATTAAATACTTAATATATATTTACTAATATCTATTTTAATTAAAATTCTTAATTTTAAAATTCTTTATTTTTTTAAAAGCTTTTTATTATTTTTAGTATTTTAAGTTTTTATTTTTACTTATTAAATTTAAATACTTAATATAAATAGTTTAAATTATTATTTTTCTTTTTAAAATAGTTAAATTAAATGTATTTATTAGAAAGTTAATAGTAATTTATTTAATATTTAAATAAAAGTTAGTATAATAGCTTTTTCTATTAAAATAGTAATAAGTAATATTAATAAAGAATTATTTTCTTTTTTCTTTTTTTTTATTAGAGTTTTTTCTTTTTAATTATTATATAGATTATTTATTAAGTAATAATTAGAGTATTTAAAATTTCTATTTAATTATAATTTAATTTAGTAGTTAGTTAGTATTTATTAAATAATAATAATACTTTTATATAATTTTCTATTTATTAAAATTCTATAAAGTTTCTTTATTATATTTTAATTTTTTTTATATAATTATAAGTTTAGTAACTTAACTTTTTAAATACTTTAAAATTTCTAATATTTATATTAACTTTTAATTAAATCTATTTTAAAGTTAATACTTTTATTAGATATTATTTATATATATAATTTATATATAAAATATTAATACTTTTTAAATTAAAAGTTAAAGGTTTTTTTATTAAAATTATTAATTAAGTTTTATACTGTTAAGTTAGTTTTAATTTAAAGCCTTTTATTAATATTAATAGAGTAATTCTCTTAGTTTAATTAATAATAAATTAATATAAGAAATTTAATTTCCTAATAGATTTACTTTATTAATATTATTTAAAAAGAATTTAAAGCTAAAAATAGCTAATATTATTTTTTATTAAATACTTAAATAGTAAGCTCTATATAAAGAGAATTTTAATAAATTAAAAAGCTTATTAATCTAAAGAAATTAAAAATATATTAAGTATTTTATTTTCTTTATTATTAATTTTAAAATTATAATAAAATTTCATATTATATAGATATAAAAAGAAATTAAAGTATATTAAGTATATATTAATATTATATTATAAAATATAATTAATAAATAAAGTAATTTAAAAAAAAAGAAAAATTTAAAGATTATTAAGAAAAATTAGCCTTTTAATAATAAAAAATATTAAACTTTAAAATATTTAATAATTTAAAATAAAGTTACTATTTTAAAGTAATAAATTAGAAATAATAATAATTTTAACTTTAAAAAGTAAGATTATTAATTTATATAAAAAATTTAAAGTAAAAAAAAGTAAAGATTAAAAATAAAATTAAAAGTAAATATAAAATTAATAAATAATATCTTTTTTATTTATTTACTGTCTTTTTAATATTAAAAATAATACTAATTATTTAATTTAGTATTTAAAATCTATATAGTATTTTAATTTATTTAATTATACTAAATTAAGCTTAAAATTTCTAAATTTAAAAAAAAAGTTATTTTTAATTTTATTTAATATATATATATATAATAAGTAAGTAGGCTAAATAAGTAAGTAGGCTAAAAATCTCTTAATCTCTTATCTTTTTAATTAATTAATTAATTCTTAATAACTAAAGATATCTTAATTAAATAAAAAGAGAAATATCCTTCTTACTCTTTAAGCCCTTTAAAATAACCCAAAATTAAGTATTTAGAGTGCTATAGAAATCTATAATATATATTATAATACCTTATATTACTAGCAGATAGATATACTGTCTTAATATAATACTATCCCTAAATCACACAAGCTATCCAATCTAAAGAAGTAGATTATTATTCAGTTTATTCTTAACCTAAATTTATAAGAATTTCCCCTATAACTATATAGTATTAAAGAAATAGCTAACTGACTGCTTACTAACTGCAATATGTTATCTATTAGTAAGTATTAGGCTTCTAACTTTATTAGGTAATAACTAGACCTTAAGATATGTTTTTTTTGTAAATATAACTATTAGAGGGCTAAATATAAAGATCTAACTATTATTTGTAATTAGTTTCAGCTTATAGAGAATATAATTGTAAAATATAGTATTAATCTAGCTGATATCTATAACTTTAATAAGACTGGCTTTATAATAAGTATAATTGCAAGCAGAATAGTTATTATAGATACAGATAGATATAGAAACTTAAAATCAGTTCAGTCTGAAAACTAAGAATAGATTATAATTATTTAGGCGATTAATATAGAAGGCTGGGCAATCTAGCTGTTTATTATAGTTACAAACTAATATTACCTTACTAGTTAGTATTAGAAAAGTAACCTCCCAGGCAATTAGGCTATTATAATAACTTAAAATAGCTAGACTGATAATAAAATAGATCTTAAGTAGCTTAAGTATTTTAATTAGTATATAAAAAATCAATTAATTAGTTACTATTATCTTCTAATCCTCAATAGATATAAAAGTCACCACTCTATCAACTTTAAGAAATATTATAAAGAGAATAATATTATTATACTTTATATACTATCTTATTTATCTTATTTACTCTAGCCTCTTAATATTAGATATTTTAAGCTGCTTAAAACAGCCTATAGTTAAGCAATTAAGTAATTAATTAGATACTCTATAACTTATAATTTAAAGACTGAGTTCTTTCTAGCCTTCTATACTACCTATAAAGTTACTATAATAAGAAGTAATATTAAGGGAGGTTTTTAAGAGGCTAGATTTATTCTCTTAAACCCAAAAAAATATCATATTAAAGCTTAATATACAGCTACAGACTCTAATACCAGCTGCAGAAAAGGTCAGCCTCTCTAACTCTTAAGTCTTAAAGACCCTAAAGATAGTACTTAAGGTCAGTTTACAGTCTGAATATCTTAAAAGACAAATAAAAAGGCATTAAAACAGCTCTTTAGTATCTATTCTTAAGACACTTAAGTTATTTTCTAAAGAAATAAAGACAATAATATATTAAATAGTATTATTAAAGTCTAAGAACTAGATTCTTTAACAGACAAATAAGACTCTTAGCAAGTAGTACAGAGCAAAAAGAACCTACCTATAGAATAGAGAGAAGATAACTGTAGATAAGGAAAGAGGTAAGATAGATTAGAGAGATATTTAATATACAGGTAGCAGCTAAATTATTAAGAAGTAGTGGTTAAGGGAGGTTAGTAATACTAAGAGAAAGATACTGTAGAACTTATAGAAAGGCTAGTTATAATATAAGAATCTATTAGGCTGTTATTAAGACCTTTAGAGAAAAAGTATAGTAATTAGTTTTAATTGATTTAAGATATTATTATATTTTTATTAAAGTTTTAATTTTAAAGGTTAGGATTTTTAGCTTACTTATTTATTTAGCTTACTTACTTATTATATATGTTAATTAAATTAATTAAAGCTATTTAGTAATTTTAAATTATAAAAAATAAATAGTTAGTATTATACTTAATATTAAAAAAATAGCAGTTAAATAATAAGATTATTTTTTATTAAATTTTACTTTAAGCTTTAATTTAAATTTTTAACTTTACTCTTTTTAACTTTAATTTTACTTTTTATAATTAACAATCTTACTATCTATTCAGTTTTTTTTTAAAATTTTACTTAATATTATTAAATAGATTAAAGCTATATAATATTTTTCAATAATAAAAATAAATAGTTAGTATTATTTTTAATAATAAAAGAAATAATAACTAAATAATAAGATTATTTAGGGTTTTTTAATTTTACTTAATATTATTAAATAGATTAAAGCTATATAGTATTTTTTAAATAATAAAAAATAAATAGTTAATACTATATCTAATAATAGAAGAAATAATAGCTAAATAATAAGATTATTATATATTAATTTTATTTTAAATTTTTATTTAACCTTTTTAATTTTTATTTTACTATTTATAGGTAATAATCTTACTATTTATAATTAATAATTTTACTATCTATAGATAATAACCTTAAGATAGTAATTTTATTTTAAATAATAAAATATAAAAAAGATATCTTTTATTATTAAAAAGCTAATTTCTCTTCTAATAATTATTTAATTTCTTTAACTTCTATTATAGCTATTTTAATTATCTATTAAATCTTATAATTTAATACTAATAGAAACGTAAAATATACTAATTACCTTTTATATCTATATAATATTAAATATTAATATAATACTAAAAATAAAATAGAAAAAATAAAATACTTTATATATTACTAATTTCTTTAAAGCTATAAACTTTTCAGCCTATTAAAATTCTCTTTAATTAGAATCTATTTATTAAGTATTTAATAGAAAATAATATTAACTATCTTTAGCTGTAATTTCTTTCTAAATAATACTAATAAATTAAATTTATAGAGAAATTAATTTATTTATATTAATTTATTATTTATCTAAATAGAAAAGGCTACTCTATTAATATTAGCTAAAGTCTTTAAAATTAGAAGGCTAATCTAAAAGAAGAAGAACTTTATTAATAGTATTAGTAAAAAGATATTTAACTTTTAATTTAAAAAGCTCTTATATTATATAGAGGTAGTATAAATAATAGCTAGCTAAAGTGCTAGCTAGAAAGTGGATTTAGATAAAAACTGATTAATATAGGCATTAGAAATCTTAAGGTATTAAGTTAAGTTATTAGATTTATAACTCTAGATATTAAGATTAAAATAGCTATAAGGTAAAAAAGTTAAATAGAATTTAAATAGATAGAAAAAAAGCAGCTTAAAACCTAAATTTAGATTTTAGTAATTATAATATATATAATAAAAATATAGTAAATTTAAATATTAAGTTTTCTTATTAAGAGAATTTTACTATCTATAAATTATAACTTTAAGATAGTAATTTTATTTTAAGTAAGATATAAAAGAGAATAATATCTTTTATTATTAAAAAGCTAACTTTTTATTTTATTATTTAATCTCTTTTAATTAAAATTAAAGTATTTTAAATATTAAGCTATTAAATTTATTAATTTTCTTAAAATATTAAAATTGAAATAGCTATATAGTAAGAGTAAAATAGAAATTTATTAAATTTAAATTATAATAATAATAATATTAATTATAATATACAGTAAATTTAACTATTAAATTCTTTTTTTAAAAGATATTTAAATTTATAAATAGTAGATTTTCAACCTTAAAATATATATCTTATTATAAAAAGTAAATAGGGAAATTTAAAAAATAATATACTTTTTATAAAACTATCTTTTTAAGAATTTTATAGTAACTTATTTAATAAATAAAATAATAATTTTAGTTTTCTTTTCTTTATAATATTTACCTTATTTAACCTTAATAAAATTAATAACCTTATAATTATATATAGACTATAGTAAATTAACTAACCTTTTAATTAAGAGGTTTTAAGCTTAGCTTTATTAAATTATTATTTTAAAGAGTGTTTAAAATCCCTTAATTTTAGCTTTAATTACTATACCTCCAGCTGAATTTTACTAATAACTTACTATTAAGTTTTAAGTTTTTAACTAATATACTATAAAGGTATATAAATAAAGAATTAACTTTTATAAGTGAAGACATTTTAACCTACTTTATAGTAGGTTATATATCCACCCACCTTACTGATATTACACTTACCTTTTATAGTGAGTTTATAGCAACTTAATCTTTTAGGGTATAAATGAATTCTTATTTTCACTTGCAATTTTCTCTTTGCAGTTAATCTTAGTAATTTAACTTAGAACGAGTAATGTATTTGAGACCGGCACTGAAACTGTTATCTCGTATCAATCTTTATCAATTGCAATTCAGGCAACTTGCGAACAATTTGATTAAGTAGGAAATTTCCGAAGGCTGTAGGTGTCGATGTTGATATTGTAAGTATAGTCGTAGATTGCACTTGAGGTTTCCATCAAGTGTCAAAAACGTAATCGCAAAAGGTATTAATTACTTAGAAAACGAATTATCGAATCTAAATACAAAGCTATGGACAAGATACAATATAAATTGACTGTCAGCTACGTTATGTAACCGACCCCTGGTCCTCTCTTCTGCTCAGGGTGAGGTAATGGTTTGCCTTGCTCCCATGTCCCAGGTTTCGGATTCCACGGTGCAAGTAGAGCTGGTTGTGGCCTTTCTCCCTTAGCAACGCCTGTTTTAGCACTGAAGTCGAGTCTACCCCTTGTTGTCTTATGAGTCACAGCTTTGCTCACTCAGTTGTATCACGAGACTTTGAGTTTGCAGTCTTGATGTAAGTAGAGCCTCGCTTAGTATCAAGGACATGCTCAAAGTCCAGAGCGACTTCGTCGCCGAATTTGATGGCAATATCTTCCAACGACACGCCAACAGCCTTCAAAGAGTCAATATCCAGTGACATACATATTTATTTACATCCATTTCGCTATTTAAGACTACACTTACCTCTGGTAGCATAAACATGCAAGGAATGGTCAGGGCAAAGGTAACGTATAAAAGGATTATGTAATACTTCCATCCGATATCTCCAAAAGCCTGTGCTGCAGGCGCAGTCGTCTGGATGGAGAAGACATAGAATCAAGATGTGATGTAGCAGAGTCTGGGTGGACCAGTTCTCTCACCCATACACGTAGCCGATGCATTCCAAGGTGCACCAGAAGTAAAAGGAAATTGTGAAGTACACTGCTATAGCGGCGCAGACGCCTGCCAGGTTTGGACTGTCAAGGTACTGGCTTTGCAGCGCCGCCTGCATGGCAACAAGAATGGCCATACCCCAGCCACCGGCCACTCTCAATCATGATTAGCTGACGTGTCTAGCAATGTGGAATAAAGAAAAGAACGGAAAGGGAGTAAGAAAAAGAAGATAGAGAGAAACGGCGTGGACGGCGCAAACCTACTGATAGGCTTAACGCGGCCGATGCGACCAATCAGCCAGATGTTGACAAAGCAGCCTAGAAAGAAACAAACAGTCAGTCCATACCAGGGACAGAGCCAGCTGTAGGATGGCATCGTAACCTAAAGCGCTAAAGATTCGAGGTTAACTACGCCATAGAGTAGACCAGGAGTTTGCACATAAGACGCTTCCTCGTGGACGGCGTGCGAAAGATGAAAGCCCAGCTTCGGGGCTGGGAGCGATTCTGCTCACCTAGGCGACAATCTGCGACAGTTTCGCTCGAATCACCCTGCCCGGGGTCCTGCTTTGTCTTGTGGATGTTGTGCATAATCTCTCCAGCTTCGTCGCGCCGGTTGACCTCAAGGAGCCATCTCGCTCAGGTAGACAGGTGTGTTTGTGATGATGATACCGCATCCAGGATCAGGGTTATGTCTAGAGCTACCCGTGATATACCTACCAACCAGGAACATAGCGGTGTGTGGCGCGCCATTCTGCAGAGTGTTGCCGATGGCGACGAAGACGGGAGCCACGCGGTTAACCGACTTTGTGCCCTATATATTGGAGATACATGCCTGCAAAACGCAGCCGATGAAAGCCGCACCGAAGAAGCTAGGAGTCTATATGTCAACTAGCGTTTCTTAGAATCTTTCTTATCTTCTCTTACCCTGAAACGGTTGAGCCAATGATTATATTGGCGTTCGATCTAGACAAGGATTTTTAATTCAAGGTCACACATGCCAGATTTCCTACAATGACCTTGTTAAAATAGTCTTGATTTTAACTGGCCAAAACCGATCTATCGGTAGTATGCTCCCTCCTGCAAACCAGTGACAAACTAAAGGAGAAGACTAGACTCGTGTATTAGGGAAGGATAAAAAACAAAACATCACTAGATCAAACTTGAGTTAAAAGTGTAAGGTCTAAGGCTAGAGTAAATCTGAACCATACGATTTGGGTGAGTCCAACTGGCCCCCTGTTAAACGCCAAAGGAAGATACTACACGAATCATTTGAGGCTAACAACGCCAAACACAGACAAGCCGCGGGTCCGAAGATTTGTTTTGTATGGCGCCTAACCAGCCACGTGTATACGGCCAACTACATGAGAAAGACCTAAGTGAGTTGCTGGTCTCTGATTTGTGTGAGTGAGTGACAACTCATCTCGTGGCAGAGTGAGTAAGAATAAATGTGATACCTACTCAGAAGAACAACTACATTACCTCACCAGGGCATTGTCATCGCATCTAAAGGCTTAGTGCTGACAGCAGTCGATATTGTGCTATTCAACTACGTGCAAAAGATATCAGCTAGCATGTTAGCCAGCTTCGGTCTCGAGTTCCATTTGACCTCGCAAATAGCTCCATAGCATACGGTGTGCGGAGATTGTGTCTCATCAAGCCAGGACCGAAACATCTCGGCCACGTCCCCGCCCTTGCCCTACTTGCCTTCAGCATTCTTCAGCTTGATCCTCAACTTTCAAGCGTAGAGCTTGTATTTCCTCGTCTGACCTTTCTCCACCCCCCAGCAAAGTGCCAAAGAGTTAGTCATTTTGGGGCTCTGAGTACCATCCGACCACGTAATGATGAGCCGTCGCTTGCTCGTGGAAGCTTTTTTCGCCGTTGTGTTTGGAGTTGTTGTATATGCTGAGAAACGTTGGATTGGTAATCAGCTAACAGGTTGTTAGACGACGTGAGTAAACTGGAACGTGGCAATTTGGCCGCTGATCTATCCTTTGGCGCCACTTGTGTATCTTCGTCGTCTTGAAAACCTTGTGGTAGTCTTGGAATGTACTTCTCATCCCAACTCTGCAAGGGGAACTTTGCTCTAACAAAGACCTCTGCTCGTTTGGAGACTGTGTCGTCCTCTTTCAATTTGTCTTTATCTTTGTCTTTGGCCTTGGTTTTGTCGCTGCTAGCAGTGATGGACGGTGTGACATCTGTCTGCAAATTGACATCAAACTGAAGCTCCTTCAAGTCCCAGAGCCTACCGCTGTCAAGGACCTACCCTTGAAACTTCGGGGCCTTGTCATCTCTCGGTCGAACAATCTCTCCGCCTGGGATGTGACGAATAACCCACCGTCGATTGGGAACGAAAGGGAACGCGGGTGGTGCGTAGTCCTTAGTGGTATTTGGCAGAGTATATTTTCCTCTACTGCTGAAAGAATTAAGACCCCTCGAGGCACGCGCCTCTGCAAGGCGAGAACAAGGGCTGGAAGAGGCGCAATAACAAAGGCAATTTCCCAGCCAACGTCGACATGGCAAGGGCCGTGTACATACAGATAAAGAAGCACCATGAGGCATCTACTGATGAGTTTGACGAAAAGCAGAAAATCAAGGCATTCTGGCTTCTCCCAGCTTTCACGCGCCAGCTGCAGACTAAGATTGACACGTTCAGGCATGACTGTGTCTTTAGGAAGCAAGAACTGTTTCTGGAGTTGATTGTACTTTTCCCAAATGCAGAGATTTTCAAAACCCTCACTTACAATTGGCACCGTCTCCAGCGTAATACAACAAAGCAACACATTGCCTTTGCTATTGACGGCTCTGAGGATGGCTCGCATAACTCCAGCAAACGCAAGTATCATGACTGGACCGAGGCGGGGAATGCTATGAAGTGGACAAGAAACGGTTCCAAGATAGACAGTTATTCACACGCAGACCGGATCTTGACCTTTCCGGAGACAAGACTGGGCCAAGACGCCACGTCAAGCACCTTCCTTTATTTTCAACTTCCTCTTAAGACTGCGTGGACAGCGACGGGGAGTCTCGGAATGGTGTTCATCGGGCAGTCCACGATAATGCATCTATCACTCGCTTCATTATGCCCCAAGGCTCGGGTATGATCAAACAACGTTTAGAACTAGGGCTCTACACAGTTGTCTCTAGAAAGAACATGTTTCACTGCTTTCTTGAACTCCCTTCCGATGAAATAGAGCTTTTAGCCAATCCCGGTATGAGCTGTTAATAACATTGTTAGATAGCTTAAATGAACACTCTTGATGACATGTGGGCGTATTGTATGAAGCCAGGCCCAACATGACCCAATTCGACAGGTCCAAATCTAGGCCACGACAGCTTGATTTTGAAAGCGAGAAACAGAAGACTATGTTTAAGAGAAAGTAAATGATGAAATTCAACAAATCGTTGCAACGTAAGATCAGGGGTATCATAGTGACTACAAAAACAAGGGCAAAAACAAAGCTTCCAAGCCGACTCCTCTGCATCAGGCCGCCTTTTGCTCCTCAGAGGAAACCAAGGCATTGTCCAACAACCAGGTCCGAAAGGTCGTAGCTGACCACGAGGCCAAACACCGTATCAGAGCAACAACTTTATAGCAATCAAGAATCGATCTCATGTCACTGATGGCAGGCAGCGTTAGGATGTCGATGCAATCCTTCCCATCAATGATGAAGAACAACTCCCACTGGCTGCCGCGCACAATGAGGATAGGCAATGTGATGCCGAGCCCCGATGCGGTTTCGGATGTACCGGCCAGCTCACGCAGTCGCCGGATATAGGCCGTCGTCCAGACCGAGAGCTGGGCTTTGACCTCTTGGCTGGAGCCATCGGGAGTCTTAGTCTCGATGCTGATCGCGATGGGGCGGAAACGCAGGGGCTGGTAATTGGTTTGGTTGATGGACTTGCGGTTGCCGGACCGGAGACGTTGTTTGACGGCGTCCAAGACTGCTCCGTCGTCGAGGGTCAGGCAAAAGTCGACCATTTTAGACTCGAAATCGAGGCCGGAACCGTGACGCGGGATGTAAGACTTGTCCATGACGGCTTTAGTTACATCCCAGTGGGAGACGAGGCCGACAAACGGAGTCAACGCAGCGTCGAGCAAAGGCTCATGGATCCTGGCATTCCACGAAGGCTCCGACACGTTCTCCGAGATGCAGGTTTCTACGCGCGACGCGATGTGCTTGAGCGTCTTCAGCTCGTAGTCAAGGTCCCAGTCGATAGGCCTTGAAGCACTGCCATGGCTCTCAGTCGCACACGTGTTGGTGTTGTAGACATTTTCTTCCTCGATCGGGTTATCCAAGATTGATAGCAGCTCCTGGACTTGTTCTGCCACGGGCTGAGGGACAATGCCAAAGCCGCGTCGTATTTGTCGAATGTGATGGAGGAGCGGGCGCACGTCTGGCGGGTAGTCGTCCTCCCTCTTGAGATTTGTCACTTGGCGGATGGGCTTCTCGGCAAGGGCCAAGTCAGCCATGTCCTTGACAGGGCTTCGCGACTTGCCGGATCTGTTGGATCTGCCGCCTGCGGAGCTCGTGTTCGTGGATCGGGTCGGAGAAGGGCTCGCCTCGGAGGCGGCGCGAGGAAAGCTAAGGGGGACATGGAGATCGTATTTTCGACGCTTAGAAGGCGAGGCGGCTCGGGGCGTGGCCTCGAGATCGACGTGGGACGTCGAGCTCATGTCGAGGGTCGGAGGAGGCGACGATACGCCCAGGATGCCGAGGGCAGGTTGTTGCCGCTTGCGCTTGGGATTGGGCACGCAGAAGCCGGGTGAGGGCTGCGAGTCGCCAACCTGAGAGAGCCAATTCTCGATTTGACAGAACTGCATCTTCGAGGCGCCTTTCGAGTCTGAGACCCTGATAGCTCCAAGCTGGCGATGCGACTATCGAGCAATGGGCATGTTGTATATGATGATGGTGGAGGCATGGCTGTTGTTTCTGAGGCAGGCTGCTGGTTGGCGGGGTAATCCCCAGGCCCGTGACATTACACGTGACTGCTAGACACCACACCGTGCGTGGTATCGTGAACCAGATGCGAACAAGCCCGCAAGCTTTGTTTGTTAATTAATAATTCAAGAAAAGGAGTTATCAGTTCTTGTCTCACTAAGCTTCGATTGGTCCAGCGTTGCATGTTTCACTTAGCTATTTGACTGTTGACTGTTAGTAGACCCGGGCGACAAAAACTTCCCAGCAAGCGGCAAGACGTTGTTAAGAGCGGGGTTTATGTGCAATAATGGGCTTCCTAATTTAATTTGCCACATTAATACTCCCATGAGCTGAATCATTACTAAGTGCCGGCGTGTCATCACACCCAGATTGTTAAATTCCGCGCTGCTACCCTGAAGTGATTTAATGCGTTCGCTCTGCGTCAAGTATGAGGGCCCCGCTGCGAACGACCTCATGGTTTTGGCGCTATCCGATATGTAAAAGGGCTCAGCGAGATAGTCATTTCTCTGTAGTCCAATCTGTAGAGAACGTGTTATGAGACACTTACTGCAATTCTTATTTTGTTCTAATAGCCAGACGTCTTTCTAAACCATAAAAGTTTAGACACTCGATGGAACATGATCATTGTACTCAATAAACCCAATCACACGAGATCGAGAGATCTATCCAAAGCAGCCTCAAAATGTGCTACATGAAACCAAAACGCACCTCCTCCGCTAAGTGTCTGACTTCAGACGCATCCTGAGCCTCACACGGTCTTTGCATCCCACAAGCGGTCTTCCACGGGCTAGGGCGAAAATGACACTCTCAGCGTTAAAGGTCGTGTAGTTGGTCGGTGCTGAGAATCTAGTTGCGACACAAGTAGCATCAGTGCAATACCAGCCTGCATACTTCCGCTTGAGGCTGATGCTCTAGAAGACTGATACAGAATGCAATAGGTTTTAATATAAACCTTTATAATTTATTTATAGTCTGATAAAAGATAGTAGCTAAATGTATGTTAAAAAGATAAGAGGTTATTTAATTATATATAGACTGATTTTTTACAGTAAACTTACTTATTTTTTATCTTATTATTATTTATATATATTAGTATTTTAAACTGAAATTAAATAGCTATATTATTAAATTCTTAATTTTATTATATTATTTTATTAAGCTATATTAGCTATTAAAAATATTAAAAGTTTTTAAAAGAAATTAACTTAAAATAAAAAGTAATATACTTAATAAGTATACAATATATCTAAATATATAATATACTTCTCTATACCCTTTAAGATTAAAACTTTAATAAAAGTATAATAATATCTTAAATTAATTAAAACTAATTGCTATACTCTTCTGTAGAAGTCTTAATTACAACCTAATAGATTCTTATATTATAACTAGTCTTTCTATAAGTTCTATAGTATCTTTCCTTTAGTATTATTAATCTCTATTAACTACTACTTCTTAATAATTTAGCTACTATCTATATATTAATATCTTTTTAATTTATTTTATTTCTTTTTTTATTTAGAGTTATCTTTTCTTTTTTATATAGGTAGGTTCTTTTTACTTTATACTATTTACTAAAAGTCTTATTTATCTATTAAAGAATCTAAATTTTAAACTTTAATAATACTATTTAATATATTATTGTTTTTATTTTTTTAGTAAATAACTTAAGTGTCTTAAGAATTAATACTAAAAAGCTACTTTAATATCTTTTTATTTATCTTTTAAGATATTTAGGCTGTAAACTGACTTTAAATACTATTTTTAGAGTCTTTAAGATTTAAAAGTTAGAAAGATTAATCTTCTTTATAGTTAGTATTAAAGTCTATAGTTATATATTAAGTTTTAATATAATATTTTTTAGATTTAAAAGAATAAATCTAGCTTTTTAAAAACCTCTTTTAATATTACTTCTTATTATAGTAGCTATATAAGTAGTATAAAAAGCTAGAAAAAACTTAATTTTTAAAATATAGATTATAAAATATTTAATTAATTGCTTAATTACTTAACTATAGGTTATTTTAAGTAGCTTAAAGTACTTAATATTAAGAAGCTAAAGTAAATAAAATAAATAAGATAGTATATAAAATATAATAATATTATTCTTTTTATAATATTTCTTAAAGTTAATAGAATAATAATTTTTATATCTATTAAGAATTAGAATATAATAGTAACTAATTAATTAATTTTTTATATACTAATTAAAATACTTAAGCTACTTAAGATCTATTTTATTATTAGTCTAGCTATTTTAAGTTATTATAATAACTTAATTACTTAAAAGGTTACTTTTTTAATATTAATTAGTAAGATAATATTAGTCTATAACTACAATAAATAGCTAGATTGTCTAGCCTTCTATATTAATTATCTAAATAACTATAACTTATTTTCAGTTTTCAGACTATACTAATTTTAGGGTTTTATACCTTTTTATACCTATAATAATTATTCTACTTATAATAAAGCCTATTATAAAGCCAGTCTTATTAAAATTATAGATATTAGTAAGATTAATATTATACTTTATAATTATATTCTCTATAAGCCTAAACTAGTTATAAATAATAGTTAGATCTTTATATTTAGCCTTCTAATAGTTATATTTATAAAAAAAATTTTTTTTTAAGCTTTTAGTATTACCTAATAAAGTTAGAAGCTTAATACTTACTAATAGATAATATATTATAATTAGTAAGTAGTTAGTTAGCTATTTTTTTAATACTATATAGTTATAAGAGAAATTCTTATAAATTTAAGTTAAAAATAAATTAAATAATAATCTATTCCTCTAGATTAAATAGCTAATATAATTAGGGAATTTAATTATATTAAGATTAAATACTATTCTATTAGTAATACAGCCTTAGCTTAAAGACTTTATAGATATTAATAGCTTATTAGAAACTTAATTTTAAGTTATTTTAAAAAGCTTAAAGAGCTAAAAGGGTTTTAACCTTAGTATTTTACTGTAGTATACTTAGTAGTTAAAATTAAATTAATAAGATAGAAAGTTAGATATAGAAGGGAAAAGTGCATTATATATTTAAATATATTATATACTTATTAAGTATATTATTTTTATTAATAAATATTAATAATTTTTATAATTATTATTTTAATATTAATTTATTATAAAAATCTATTAAAATCTTAATAATATTAATTATATTATTTTATTTTTAATATATTATTAAATATTATTTATTCTTAATTAATATATTTTATAATTTTAATAATTAAATAAAATTTTATTTTTTTATTAATTTAAAATTAATAATTTTTATATTATAAAAATTTAAAAGTTTAAAAATAGTATAATAATTAATTTTATTAAAAAATTAATATATTTAATTATTTATAAATATATTAATAATTAAATATTTTATATATTAATTTTATTTAATTTAAAATTAATTAAATTAATATTTAAAATATTTTAAAATAATTACTTTTTATTAAAATTATTAAAATTATATATAAAATATTTAATTATTAATATATTTATAAATAAATATATTTATATATAATTAATAATATACTTAATAAGTATATAATATATCTAAGTATATAATATACTTTTTCCTTTTATATTTAACTTTCTACCTTATTAATTCAATCTTAACTATTAAGTATACTATAGTAAAATACTAAAGCTAAAACCCTTTTAGCTTTTTAAGCTCTTTAAAATAACCTAAAACTAAATCTCTAATAAGCTATTAGTATCTATAAAGTCTCTAAGCTAAAGCTATATTACTAATAGAATAGTATTTAATTTTAATATAATTAAATTCCCTAATTATATTAGCTATTTAATCTAAAGGAATAAATTATTATTTAATTTATTTTTAACTTAAATTTATAAGGATTTTCCCTATAACTGTATAATATTAAAGAAATAGCTAACTAACTGCTTACTAATTACAATATATTACCTATTAGTAAGTATTAGACTTTTAATTTTATTAGATAATATTAAAAACTTAAGATATATTTTTTTTATAAATATAACTATTAGAGGGCTAAATATAAAAATCCAACTATTATTTATAACTAGTTTAAGCTTATAGAGAATATAATTATAAAGTATAATATTAACCTTATTAATATCTATAACTTTAATAAAACTGGCTTTATAATAGGCCTTATTATAAGCAGAATAGTTATTATAGATACAGAAAGATATAGAAACTTAAAATTAATACAGCCTAAAAACTAAAAATAGATTACAGTTATTTAGGTAATTAATATAGAAGGCTAGACAATCTAGCTATTTATTATAGTTACAGGCCAATATTATCTTACTAACTAATATTAAAAAAGTAATTTTTTAGGTAATTAAGCTATTATAATAACTTAAAATAGCTAGACTAATAATAAAATAGATCTTAAGTAGTTTAAATACTTTAATTAGTATATAAAGAATTAATTAATTAGTTACTATTATCTTTTAATTCTTAATAGATATAAAAGTTACTACTCTATTAACTTTAAGAAATATTATAAAAAGAATAATATTATTATACTTTATATACTATCTTATTTATTTTATTTACTTTAGCCTCTTAATATTAAGTACTTTAAGCTACTTAAAATAGCCTATAGTTAAGTAATTAAATAATTAATTAGATACTCTATAATCTATATTTTAAAGACTAAATTCTTTCTAACCTTTTATACTATCTATATAGCTGCTATAATAAAAAGTAATATTAAAGAAAGTTTTTAAAAAGCTAAAATTTATTCTCTTAAATCTAAAAAAATTATATTAAAGCTTAATATATAACTATAGACTCTAATACTAACTATAAAAAAAGTTAATCTTTTTAACTCTTAAGTCTTAAAAACTCTAAAAATAGTACTTAAGGCTAGTTTATAGTCTAAATATCTTAAAAAAAAAAAAAAAAAATTTAAAATAGCTCTTTAATATTAATTCTTAAAATACTTAAATTATTTAGTAAAAAAATAAAGATAATAATATATTAAATAGTATTATTAAAGTTTAAAGTTTAAATTCTTTAATAGATAAATAAAACTTTTAGTAAGTAGTATAAAGTAAAAAGAATCTATTTATATAAAAAAGAAAAAATAACTCTAAATAAAAAGAAAAATAAAATAAATTAGAGAAATATTAATATATAAATAGTAGCTAAATTATTAAAAAGTAGTAGTTAATAGAGGTTAGTAATATTAAAAAAAAGATACTATAGAACTTATAGAAAAACTACTTATAATATAAGAATCTATTAGATTATAATTAAGACTTCTATAGAAGAGTATAGTAATTAGTTTTAATTAATTTAAGATATTATTATATTTTTATTAAAGTTTTAATCTTAAAGAGTATAAAAAAGTATATTATATACTTAGATATATTATATACTTATTAAGTATATTATATATTAATCTTTTATTAAAATTAATTTTAATATAAAATTTTTAATTTTTAATTATTTATATATAATTTTTTAATTTTTAATTTAATTTAATTTCTTTTTTTTATTTAGTAATTTTTTTAAAAATTTTTAATTTTTTAATTATAAAATTTATTAATAAACTTTTTTAAATATTTTTTTAAAATATTCTTTTTAATAACATAATTATTTTATTATTATTTTTTAATTACTATTTAATAATAAGTTTTTTATTTTTTATTTTTTTTAATATATATTTCTTTTTAATATTTTATTTATCTTTAAATTTAATTAAATATCTAAATTTATAAGCTAAAAAGCTAATTTTTAGCTAGTTTTTATAAAAAGACTTAAAGTCTATACTTAGAGTATTAATTAACTCTATAATATTCCCTCTTAGATTAATTTCTTTCTATAGATAGATGCAGAACTCCCCCTTATATAATTTAATAACTATTATAAGAGCATCTAAACGATTAACCACAAACTGAAATATCATAACTAAGGATCTTCAGTAAACTTGCCGTCTCAGATGCAAGCTGGTTGTGCATCTGCTGTGAGTCGTCCTGCTCTAGGGTTAGCAACAATCTCTTCACAGTGGGAGCGCCCATACCTTTATATCGTACAACTCCTTTTCGTTTGTGCACCAAACTGAATTATAAAAGCCATAACTCTCACTTTCAATGCGAATCCCCTTGTATGTATTGTTGACGTAGGCATTTGAAGTTCCATTGACGAACTGATACTTGCCCGAGTAGCCGTATTTTCCCTCGGGAACGCCAAGGCCCCAGAATTCGATCCCGACATGTTCAGACCGATGCGCAAACTCATTGTAGATGTCAATTAGCGACCCATCAAACTTGCGATTGTCAATGGAGTTACCAGCAAGCTTCATAATCGAAGGTGCAAGGTCGGTGTGTGAGGTTGGCCCGCGTTGCACACTTCCAGCCGGAATGCCAGGTCCTCGCACGATGAGTGGGACGTTGATGTCGGTTTCGAAGCCACATTCCTTACCGGGATGCATTCGATGTTGGCTGATGTGATATCCATTATCGGGCGAGTAGACGATGAAGGTGTTGTCAAGCTCGTTAGCTGCGTCCAGACGCACGAGGCCGTCGACCATCTCATCGATAGACTGAAGTGCACGCAGGCGACATCTTTGACACTCATCGTTGTACTCATTGATGGCATCATTTAAGCGTTCGAGCTTAGAAACCCAGCTCAAGCCACTTGGAGATTCCGGATTGGAGTTTTTGGTCCTCGGTATTTTGTAATCTTGGATTAGATGCCGATGGCGTTCAGCAACTTTGGGAGGCCCAGCGACAATTTCGGGGTACAGAGTCACATCAGCATGTGGCGCTACTGGTGCAATTGTAAGGAAGAAGTGCTTATCTGATTGATTAAGCGCTTCCTCCAGGAGTCCATAGGCACTTTGGCGGTCAAGTCGGGCGAGTATTCGCCAGCATGATTGACAGGCGGCTGGCCGTTTCGCGTCGTGCTGGCGTTGTAATACTGGTACGTAAGAGGGCCAAGTAGGAACTCTGAGCCTGTGTAGCCTTTTACCAGAGGGGAACTGTAGTTTTCAGTGGTGTGAGCGTTGAACAGCTTGCCGGCATGGTACGTGTTGTAGCCAGATTGCTGCATCCACAATGCCAGATGATTTTTGTTGTATCCATTGGCGACGAATTTAGGATAACCGCCTTTTTGCAGTTAGATTCGATTGAGAGAACAGGAACATATAAGACTTGCCGCAGGGAGGATTGACGTCAGTCACATTATTGTTATGGGCCATCTGGCCTGTCCAGAGATTGACTCTGCTGGGACAACATATCGCCACTGTCAATGTGTTAGTGTTGGCCAATTGAAATCGTGCAAACAAGTCACCAGTCGACGATGTTGCCGCACCCCTGTTAGATGGACCCGACGATGACTCCCAGATTTGGGCTAACTGGGGTACGGTCACTTTTCCCTTTGACGGGACACCTATCTCTAACTTCACTGACTGTGAGTATGTGGAAAATGACCAGGTAAATAAATACTGACATGTGCAAGTTTCCTTCAATCTGTCATCTCTGGCTGCTGGTTCACCATCCACTCCGGAACAAGCAAGCGCCTGGGGCCATGATCAACACCAAAACTCATCGTATCCAACAAACACCGACGGATTTCAATCCGCCCGACTTGATGCCAATAGCCTCCGTGCTCAAATCTCTGTTTGGTCCATCACGCCACAGTACTCACCCCCGACATGCAAAGTCGACCGTCTACTCTGTGACCTCATAGACTCGCAAAAGCATCTACTCCTTTACACCAAGAGTCAAGCGAGTTCTCCCATGAAGCTTTCCCAGTGTTAGTTCACTGCTCAATCCCTCCATGAGTGAGCTAGATAAGCCAGTGGCATCGACCATTGCGAAGGATATAGCGGGCGTAGTCAGGGTACATACACTCACAAAAAAGCTTGCGGGAAGTCAGTTTACCAGAATTATTATCATATATGCTAATTGTGTAGCTATTATATGTCATGTGCGTCCTTATTAGATGGCAGATATCGGCATTGGATGAGAGCTACATCGCAATACCCGATTTCTCAAAGCCGACTCTCTTGCAAACAGCGGTACCTCACCCTCCATTGGTAGAAACTATTGAATGGTACGCGCATGCGTCCCTGAATGATAATATTCACTAATTGGTCGCAAGGCCGGCAGCGCGAGACCAAATCATTCGGCATATGGACTTTACCGAGTATCCCAAATTTGCTAGCATCATTATCCGATCCTTTTCAATCAACTGGCCCTACAGCATCCACCAAATATTAGAGAGCAACGAAGGACAGGGCTTTGTCTTGACTGCAGATTTCATAATACATATTAGGGATATTAAGAACTAGACTGTAGGAAAGGAACTAACAGAGTCGTTTCCATTCCTCGAAGGAGCTGTGAACATCCGAAAGTATGCCAATGAATTCAGGTTGACGAATGTTAATCTTAAACCATTTCCTAATACAACCTCTGATAAAGGTTGCATATCGCTCCTACACGTTGTCCCTTATCTCACGCCACCGGTGAGATCGTATCATTGGAGAACGCGTCATCACCCTTAGGCAGAAGTGCAAATTCCAAACTACGGCCAAAGATTGGGTATTCATGCATTTGTGGCGTTTTGGGTGATGCAAGAAAACAAGGCGACCAATTGCCTCCTTTGCAAAAAGACACTGCCCGACAAAAAGACCCCGCGTGACAAAAAGACCCTAAAGGCTCTATTTGGACAGATTAGGGTACAAAAGACCCGGCTACTGCTCTGCTGCCGTTTTTAAAGTAACCCAACTTCCGTCGAAGGCTGAGCAAAACTTCTCAACTTGTCTTTTGCTTTCAATTGCCTGGAACAACGCACCGGTCGATTCTTGATTGCTTCTGCAGCCCATCATGCCTGTCAATTGGTCTCAATATGAAGAAGAAGCTACTAAGCTATACATGGAGGATGGAAAGAGCGCAGAGGAGACTATCAAATGTCTGAACGAGCAACACGGCGCTTCCATCAGGTAAGTTCAAGAATTCTATGCGACATCAAAAGCTCACAGGCAAAGTATACGACAGTTCAAGGCAAAATTCAATGGCCGAAAGAAACTACGCGCCGACGAATGGCAAGTGGTTGCCAGCGAAATTCGGAAACGGGAAGCTCAAGGGTTAGCATCCGATGTCTATCTCTATGGCCGGCGGCAAGACCCCGAGCGCGTCAAGAGGGCTCTCCGACTCTATGGCAAACGTGCAAGGGATTTGCCGGGCTCTAGTATCGGTAAGTTACTATCTCCATGATTATTAGCTCAGTACGTGGCTCATCATGAGTCTCCAAGACTTGCCTATCAGAACATGTGGCCGAAATAGGGTTGAGATACGTACTCCAGCCCCGGGAGAGGTCGTTCAGTTGCCAGGGGAGACTTCCAGAGCCGTTCCAGCTGCCACTTCCAATACCCACACACAAACCACCAGCCTCCCTGTCAAGTCTCCCATTGGCCTAGCCCATGAGGGGTTAGATCATGATGTCGCAATTGATATGGACACTATTGAATTCGACTTTAGTACGCCTCTACCTGTCGATTTGATCAACCCAACCTCTTCGTCGTTTTCGAACGCTATTGGACTCAGCGAAACAGACAGTTTTAGGACAGTTTCATCGGCGGCTTTTCAAGACGGACAGGCTATTCAGCGCGTATCGAAAGAAATGCCACAAAATACCCAACAAGTCGCTCTACAACAAGGGAGAGGCTCGTCCGTTTTCGAAACATGTAATCAATTGGCCATCTCTCCACAAACCACAGGTATCACGAATCATCGGAGGGAATTGTCAAGATCTCTGCGGGACTTTCCAGGTATTAGGTGTCTCCTGAAAGATGCTTATTTTTCGGCTTTACTAACCATATCACCCAGGACTTGATATCCTTATTCCTGAATTTTTTGAAGGAGGCCCCTTCGGAACTGTGCATAAGATGACAGGAACTGCCTGCGACCAAGTCTATGCGAGTATTCCAAGGGGCCAAGCTGGATGGCTCGAGTCACACCTAATCAGTAGGGGTTCAAACCTCAAGCACTTACAGCCTATCGCATTGCTTCTCGAAGATGTTCTCGCCGACAGCGCAGGAGGCCAAGAACTTCGATTTAACGGCCACAGCCAGGACGCGTTCAATGAAATGTTTTTCGTCGTTACTCACCTTGTCTTAAACAAGTTCATGAAGCGAGCGCAACTTTTCAAATTCATACAATGGATACTCAACATAGGTTGCGTTGGTATATTGTATGAACTCTTACAGAAGAAGTCATCCGACATGAGCACCTTTATCACTGAAGCTCTTTATGCAATTTCGGATGAAGCTTACTTCAAAAAGTTTCGAACGAACAAAGTGCGGAGAGATCAACCATACGATCGCGAAGATTATTTCGTCTTGAAACACCCCGCTGAAATCATTAAGCTCATCCAAGCGGCAGACAATCGCGCGTTATCGGGTCATTTAGGAGGGAAACTGCTCATTCACGTTGCACAATCAAACAATTTGGAGGCAGCCAAGCTACTGATTTCCTGTGGTGCCAATCCAAATTATGTGGACTCGATCATCCCTTCATTCGAAAAAGACTGGAGCCTTACGATGGACGCCATTACCCCACTGTGCAGCGCTGTTCGCAGCGGTTCAATCAACATGCTTGACTACCTCGTCGATGTTGGGGCGCATGTCAACAAACTCTTTCGAAGGAACGGAATGACGACATGCGCTCTGTCTGAAGCTGTGGAGATAGAATCCTACGACATGGTAAAGATGTTGCTAGAGAAGGGTGCTAAGGTTTTCCCTGACCTATCAATCGATCACATGCATGCAAAGCGGAGATCACCAACAATTTACAAGTTACTTGCAGAGTCTCTCGAATCAACATTTGATCCTAGCGCAACAACAACAAATTCATTGCTTATTGTGGATGCGGCAGAAGATGGAAACGTTTCATTGTCCAACTTCCTCTGCAAGCACGGAATTGTTAGACAAGAGACTCTAGAGGCTGGGTTGTGTGCTGCAATCGAAAATTCGAATTCGAGGGCGGTAAGGACATTTTTGCATCGAGGGGTAGACCCGAATGCACTAGCGCACCGTCGTGCTTTGTATCTCGACGAGTATAACGAAGATTCTGACAAGTTTCCTGACGAATCTGACGAGCTTGACGAAGAATCTGACGAGTCTGACGAGGATTCAGATGAACATGAAGAAGATTCAGATGAGCATGAAGAAGATTCAATGTCGTACACATCAGACTCCGACTGTTATCATACCGAAAACTCTGACAATATTCGCCATTTCACTGCTCGTCACCCTATCGAGCTGGCATTCCGGGCTTTAAATGATGATTTGGCCTCGGAGATCATCTACCTCCTGATAAAAGCTGGAGCAAGTGTGACGGACCAGGACATTTTGCCAATGGCTCACAGCATTGATCCCTTGTATCATGCTGATCTTCTAGTCACCATGTTTCAATTGGGGCTAACGTATCTGTTACGGGCCCATCTGCGTTGGAGAGATATGCACGCCTTGGAAGCCTTGACAGATGTGGGCTGTTACTCGATGCGGGGGTGGACATCAATGCGTACGGAGCAAATGGCCTGAGTGCTCTGCAAGCTGCTGCCTTAGGGCATTTCAATGACGCTAATTTGGCACTTGTGGAGCATCTCCTCGACCGGGGCGCGAATGTCAACCTACCCGCAAGTGATAGGAGTATGGGGAAAGGGTACAAGTACACAGCACTCCAGGCCGCAGCCTTCGGTGGAAATTCCCAGGCGGTGAGCCGGTTGATTGAAGCCGGGGCAAAGGTGACAGCTCCTCCTGCCAGACCCTACGGCTGGACTGTTCTGGAAGCCGCAGCTGTTGCATTCAGTAAACGCTCTAACAACATCGATTTTGCCACGAAGGAGCGAATCGCCACGTTTAAAAAGCTACTTGCGCATGGGCCCTGGTCAACCGCCTTGATGGCACCAACTGCACAGTGGTACATCGTCTAGTCCTGGCATCGCAAATTGAATGCCTTAATCTAGTACTCAGAGCCAATGCATCTACCGAGGATCGATGGCCATCAAGTCAAGGGCCTGACTATGCAGGCGCGACGCCAATTCAGATCGCGGCAATGGAACATGACAAGGAGGCGATACTACTTCTCCTCAAATACAATGCTGACATCAACGCCTCCGCCTCCAACGAAGAAGGAAGTTTTACAACTCTGCAGGCTGCAACATATTGTTCTAAATATCACGTCTCGACTAGAAATAGACAGGCAGATGGTACTGAAGAGATAGTCAGGCTTCTTCTTCACCACAAGGCAGAAGTCAACGCCGCCGCCGGCAACCGATTTGGCCGCACCGCTCTACAAGCAGCCACCTCAGTCGACCAACCTAATGCGAAAGTTGTTGCGCTTCTCTTGGAGCACAATGCGGACGTCAATGCGCCTCCTGCACGAGTGGGCGGAGTCACAGCATTGCAAGGAGCTGCAATCTCGGGAGATGTTCAAATTGCGAGAATGCTACTCGCGCACAAAGCCAACGTCAACGCACAGGCGGCCCCGAAAAAAGGCAGGACTGCTATTGAGGGAGCTGCTGAACATGGAAGGTTGGACATGGTGCGGCTACTCCTAGACGGGGGGAGCGATGCCAGACGCGAATACCGGGTTCTCGAGGGCCATCAGATTTGCTAAAAGGAACCATCGTTTTGACATTGCAGAGTTGTTGAAGGAGCGAGAACAGGTACACAACTCATTGTCCATGGGCTCTGTTGAGCACATAGTCTGGGATTTTGAGTCGCTTCGCTGGATACGAACATGGTGGAGGCTGGTAATGACGAAAATGAAGTGCAGCTCTAGGTTTATTATTAGTACCATTTATTTCTCTTACTTTGCGTTGTTGCGTCTTCATTGTCCAACCCACCCCGGTTCCCCTACCATACAGCACTGCCTTACGAAGTACTCAGGCGTGGCTCGGAGATACTGCAATCTGGCATGGCGCCTCGTCTAGGGATTAACTCTAATGACATTTGAAACCGCTTCATGTGGCGTGACCTGTTAGGCCGGCTCTCTAATGTTCTCGGTACCCCCGTCGTCGTCAAAGCTATTTCAAGTACCAGTGACCACGTCATGTTCACTCACAGCCTGCCATAATTTAGCTCCTTCAACTTGCATAGAATGTGACTCGTAATATGGCAATGAGTGAGAGTCGCTACACTCACTCGATTCTAGGATTATGGGCATTGATAGATGCGTCATTGCTGCACGCATGCAACGTGTCGCTAAAACTGCCCACTCTCTGCGTTAACACATCCGTTTTAGATAGATCGGTCGGTTGAGCACGGGACGGCTTGGACTAAGCGATGGTAATAAACCCGAATTCCGCCTCGTACTCGGACCCAGCTGCGACATCACCAGACATCACCAGTTTTTGGACTGGGCTCTCACCTCCGCGTTATACCCGAATCCCACCTCGCACTCGTTCGCAATCGCAACAGAAGACGGGGGCTTTTTTTCTTGATTACTCAACAAGAGACAGCGGAATCTTTCCACATCGCACTCGGTTCAGTTGTATTCTTTGGTTGGCTGGTTTGTAGCTTAGGTATCTCGCACTCGTTCTAGAATAGTCAATATCATCAACCAAGCACATGCCCCTGCCAATCAATTTACTATATAGCTGACGACGAACACTCCATTAACAGCGGATAAATTACTTGAAAGCACCAACTCCCATCATACCACGTCCATTGCCCATTGCTCGCAAGCGCAACTCCATACTCCTGCCACTACCTGCATTTTCAAATGGCTACCCACGCGCTCCATCAGCTGTCGCAGCTGTTCCCTCCAAGACCTTCCTTCACCGAAAAGAATCTCCCCGACCTTAACGACAAGGCGAGTCACAATTCTCTGGAGTAATTGAGCGCGTCTAATCAGTTCCAGGTCTACATCGTCACTGGTGCCAACACCGGTATCGGCAAAGAACTCGCCCGGATCCTCTACTCCAAGAATGCCAGAGTCTACGTTGCCGCCCGCTCGGAAGAAAAGGCATCCAAGGCCATCGCCGACATTGAAAAGGAATTTCCATCTTCTTCTGGCGAACTTGTATTTATGCAGCTCGATTTAGCGGATCTTACCACCATCTCGTCTTCGGCGCAACGATTTTTTGACCGCGAATCAAAGTTACATGTCCTCTTCAACAATGCCGGCGTCATGACTCCACCTCATGGTTCAACCACTGCCCAGGGCTATGAGCTCCAGTTAGGTGTCAACAACATTGGCACCTTCATGTTCACCAAGCTCCTCACGCCGGTACTCGCTGCGACTGCCAAAACGGAGAAGCCAGGCACGGTGCGCGTCATCTGGGTGTCCTCCTCCGCGGCCGAGTCGCCGTCTTCTGTCAAGGGAGGCGTTAACATGGATGACATCGAAAAGCGCAAAGAAAAGACGCCATTCACTTGCTATGCACTTAGTAAGGCCGGGAATTATTTGCACGGTGTCGAGATGGCGAGGCGGTTTGAAACTGAGGGAATTATCAGCATCCCTCTAAATCCCGGAAATCTCAACTCGGAGCTGTATAGGACGCAGAGGCCATGGGTAGCATGGATTATTCGGACCTTTGTGCTTTATCCCCCGGTGTATGGTGCATACACCCAGCTCTTCGCTGGGTTATCACCTGTGGTCACAACGGATAAGTCTGGAAAATGGGGTACGTCTTCACCTGGATTACAGTTCTTCCCTACATGCTAATGGAAAGCAGTTGGCCCTTGGGGACGCTTCCTAACCGTCCGTAGTGACCTGGCCTCATCATCCAAGACTAAAGAAGACGGTGGTCTAGGAACATCCAAGGCGTTTTGGGAGTGGTGTGAAGCTCAAATCGAGCCACACCTTACGACCAGCTCGAAATAGTCTGGATAGTCAACGTCTTCATTTTTCTTATTAATTTGTGTTTGTCGTTTTCAGTTTTTAATCTTGTTTAGAATGGACAAAGCTGATCCCACTCATGTACACATTCTTAATTTGGCTGTTTGGCAGATTGGTCCGAGAGGTGCTGGAGGATGAAGAAGTGGAAGTTGTCATGTAATGTACTCTAAGATGCTACGTTTCATTGAATCTAGTAACGATTATGTAAATAATAGACTGTCCTCTCAATCACGGCCTTAAGAGGGTGTAGTCTCGTCATAGCGATATTTTGTACAATATTCAATAGTACAGCCTCCGTTTAATCAACGGAACCCCCAATACAAGTGACATTATGTAGTAAATACAATACAAGTCTGCTCCTAGCATACACCAACTGATTTAATCTTGAGAAGCTGTGGCTGACCTGAATTGGCCCGAAAAGAATGACCGCGGAGAGCCGCCCTGTCGTGTATTTGTCAACTGAACTCTGGTACATAGCTCATCGAACCTAATGAAACAGCATTCTAGTCTCTTCTAACCGAAAAAGGCCGAGAGTATATGATGTGATATGGAACGGGGACAGACACCGGCAGTCATGCATTCAAGGGAATTATTTGCCGAAATTCGGGGTTTTCATTATTTCTAGCTTCTGTTTACTATCGCAGCGACGGGGCTTCTCTGTTGCAGACCCAGCTAAACCCTCCTCATCTCAACGTCCGGACACCTCCAAATCGAACCATCGCCCTCTGTCCTATTGAAATGTATTAGCTCAGCTAGAGAATATGGAAAAAAGAGGTTGAAATTCTTTTGCTTTTCCGTAAATGCCAGGATCATGAATGTGTCGCATCTCCATTTATCCAGTCATAACACAAGTCTTTGATCTTTTTGCCTCGCCTCACAAATACAGGTTCTTCCCATATTGTCTTTGTTGAAAGACGCCCTACTCCGTGCCAGATGTGTCGCAGAACATAATGAATAAAAATCAGATGCCGGAAGCCGCTCCTGCCTTTCTGGTAGGAGATGTAAAGGTTTCGTTGAGAACCATACGCCGCGCTGCCTAAAGTTTGCCTAAGAAAATGGACCAATTAAACGTCCAGGTTGAATGTGCCAGAGAGCTGTTGAATACTCTATATCACTCCGAAAGTATGGAGTCGCTTTAGAACTTAAGCTGCTTTGGGATCTCCCAGGTGAAGCTCTGGTTCGTACCGAAGTGGCCATTCTTAGCTGTCTGGCGGTAGATAGGGTTGGTAAGGTTTAGCTCCTTGACAATAACACCGGGTCGAAGATCGAAGTTATTGCGGATAACTTCAACGAGCTGATCAGAGGTTTTCTCAGAGGTGCCATACGAGTCGACGTAGATAGAGAGGGGCTCCGCAACGCCAATAGCATATGAGAGCTGGACAAGAGCACGCCGGGCCAGGCCAGCGGCAACTAGGGACTTAGCGATCCAGCGAGCAACATAGGCGGCAGATCGATCGACCTTGGAGAAATCCTTGCCCGAAAATGCACCACCGCCGTGAGCGCCCCAGCCTCCATAGGTGTCGACGATAATCTTGCGGCCAGTCAGACCGGCGTCACCCTGGGGACCACCGATAATAAAGAGACCAGAGGGTTGAATCTAGGGCACTAGGTTAGTGTGTGAGATTTAGATTATCCAGGACACTCACGTGGTAGACAGTCTTATCGTCAAGATATTTAGCAGGGATGACCTTCTTAATAATCTTGTCCTTAATCTCCTTACGGAGCTCGTCGGTTGAGATATCCTCAGAGTGCTGAGCAGAAACAACGACAGTGTCAACACGCCGGGGAATGACAGCACCGTTATCGTGGCGGTATTCAATGGTAACCTGAGTCTTGGTGTCAGGCCGGAGCCAGGGGAGGGTACCATCACGGCGGGCAGCAGACATAGCAGCGTTGAGCTTGTGAGCGAAGAGGAGCGTGAGGGGGAAGAGCTCGGGGGTTTCATCGGTGGCATAACCGAACATAATGCCTTGGTCGCCAGCACCAAGCTGCTCGAGAGCCTGCTCGTAGTGAAGGCCCTGGGCGATATCGGGGGACTGCTGCTCAATAGCGACAAGCAGGTTACAGGTCTTATAGTCAAAGCCCTTGGAGGAATCATCGTAGCCAATATCCTTGATGGCTTCACGAACGACCTTCTGGTAGTCGATCTTGGCCTGGGTGGTGATCTCACCAAAGACCATAACCATACCAGTCTTGGTGGCAGTTTCGCAAGCAACCTTGGAGAGGGGATCACCGGCGAGGCAGGCATCGAGGATGGCATCCGAAATCTGATCAGCTATCTTATCGGGGTGGCCCTCGCCGACAGACTCGGACTGGGAGGCGATTAGCGACGGGAGATTCCTTGGTAAGAAGCACTGCAGCACTCATGGCGGGGCCAGAACCTACGGTGAAGAGGAAAGTTCCCTCGTTGTAGTGCTTGGGGTGGCTGGCGAGAGCACCGTTGCTGCCGTTGATAGCAGGCATCGTGAGAGAAGAAAAAAGAAGATGGGAGAAGCAAGGGAGAAGGAGGAGAATAAGCGATGCGAAAATGTCTGTCTGTAGCGGCAAGCGGCGAGCAGCGAGCAGTAAGTCACTGGAAGGTGGTTAGACACAATAAGAGGACAAACAATAGCATGTATGCGCGGGGCTGTGAGTGACTCGGAAATTGGGAAGATGTACCGCGAGAGATAATAGTAGGAAGCAGGGGAAGAAATTGAGTGGGTTGCAAGGAGAAAGATGGGAGAGGTGGAGGGTAACAACGGCCGAGCGGACATGTACAAATATGTCGGTCGCAAGATTTTTGGGAAAGACTGAGGCGGAGGGCCGAAGTCGCAGCAACACAACAGAACAAGCTCATAACAGAACTAGGCCCGTACCTTGTTCTCAGGCTTGTATTATATCGTACAATTGATGGCTGTGGTGAGTCAAAATAGTACTATGAAACTGCGAATATCCTCGACTGCTTCACACTCGAGTCAACATCGAAGCCAGGTAATTTTCAGCATTACACCTTAGACAGGTTAATTAAAACACGATCTCTACAAGAGCAGATCAGTTACGCGCGTTACAACGTCAAAGCACACAGAATCCCAAGCTGATCGGAGTTTGTGATGGCGTAGCGCGGGGAGCTGGATACTGGAAGAAACAAGCATCTGTGCTCAGTAACTCCGCCTGACCAAAGCATCCTCTTGTCAAACTCGATGCGGGGAGATGTGATCTACCCGATCGCGGCCCAAATCTCTCGGGGTCCATCACCTTCAATTGTGGGCATCAAGGGTGTGCCTAGGCTAGGGTGAGGGGTTGGTTACATGCGCTTTCCCACTGCCGACGAACAATTGGTGCGAAGGAAAATTAACTGTCCAGGGCGTATGTCGGCACTTGCTTCCTCGGCCTTCTCCATACTAAAAGTCCGTGATTGATTAGTGCGCATCAGAAAGTATCATGCATTGTTTCAGCACCTTCTTCTCGGCCGACACCCCGATTCAACTCAGAATAGCATAGATCCATTCTCGGACACCGATGGGTCGGACCTGCCAACAAGTTTTCCGTCGGCTCGGGATCCTCGGTGTCCATGAGATGAGCTCCGATTCTTGCCAATACCGCGGTGTTGTCGCACATCATTGTGACTTCAGGTATATGGATTCCAAGGCGGAATAACTCTAGGCCGCCTTGCCCGGCAACGTTCTCTGTCTTGCTATTATGCATAGAAGTACATAAATAGCCAGTCTATCGCCTCGGCAGTCTCCGTATCTTACCCCGTATCTTACCCCGGATCCTACCCCGTATCTTACCCCGGATCCTACCCCACACTCAAGTCCGCAAGATGCCACAAGCCACGCAACAACTTCCTCCTGACATCCAATCTTCATTGGCTCAAGTCAATGAGGCTGCCGGAAACTTTTCCGGGCTGTATTCGGAAAAGCATGCCAACACTAATGGCATTGAAGGTGGGGGGCTAAGGGCAGCCAAGTATGACTTGTTTCTCAAGACATCGAAGTTGGTTCAAACTGTGCAAGGTCCAATGGAAACGCTTTGGTCTCATATGTACCAAGTAAGTATCTTCTTCGGTACCTAGTACAGTTGTTGCCTAACTTTCTTCTCATAGCTTTCCCTTCTCGGTGCCTTGGCCGCCTTGATCGAGATTGGTGTCTTCGACAAGTTGCCGTCTGACGGCACATCCATGAAAGCAACTGACCTATCCAAGCAGCTGAACGTGGATAAAGATCTTCTCGTTCGCCTTATGCGATCGGCCACCGTTCTTGGTCCCTTCGCCGAAACAGGGCCAGAAGAGTACGCACATACGCCGTACTCGTTGATTTACAACAATCGTGAGCTTCGGTCGGCATTCAAGGTAGCGTATGTCAACGCCAATCACTACATCTCCTTCCGAAAATAATTCCGTTAATGGTGTTACTAATGTTTTTGGTGATGTCAAGTGCGACCGAGTTCGGACCTACAATGACAAACCTCTCCGCGTTCTACCGCCTTAATGGTTTCTCCAGTGAAGCATTGTCCAAGAAGCTTAGTGATTCCAATAATCCGTATACGTTCGCGCACCAAACCGGCGGAACTCCATTCTGGACCTTCATTTCTGATCGCCCGGAACGACAACTGATTTTTGATGAAGACATGATGGCACAGCAAGCCGCTGAAGAGTGGACTATCGGTCTTTATCCATTTTACAACAAGCTACAAAAGTATCAGATGAGCAACGGCACCACTCATGATCAGGTTCTGGTGGTGGATATTGCAGGTGGGAAGGGTCAAGCCACCAAAAAGATAAGAGATCTTCTCAAGACCGTGAAAGGCCGCATAATCCTCCAAGACCGCGCGCCTGTTCTAGAACAGATCGAAGAGCAGCTGATTGGAATTGAGACCATGGAGGTTGACATCTTCAAGCCACAACCAGTCAAAGGTGAGCTCCAGCAAATACCTGAGTTAAGAAGTTACAGGTCGTGACTCAAATCTAGGTGCACTGGTATACTACTTGCGAAGAGTACTTCATGACTGGGACGATGCCGACTGCGTTCGTATCCTCCAAAATGTGGCCAAGTCCATGAGTCCAGAAAAGTCGCGCATCTTGATTTCTGAACAACTCATTTCAGAGACGAAGGCCGATGTTCAGGCCACATGGTACGACATGGTAAGTTTGTTCCGGGAACAAGTAAAAGGGATACGACAGTAGTGACAGAGCTGTAAACAACTCCTACTAATCACTTTGATTACACTTAGGCCATGCTGACCTTTAACGGAAAAGAGAGGACTGAGCAGGAGTGGAAGACCTTGCTCAACAATTCGGGCTTACGGCTCGAGACGATATACCGGGCTCCGGGGTCTGCGTTCTGCGTGATTGAGGCATGGTTGAAGTGATGGTATGGCTGGAGTATGAGCCCTTGACGGGTTGTCCGCGAAGGAGACTGAACAAGGTAAGGCGCATTGGGGGTAGCATTCAACATTGCGGAGCGGGATATTTTTATTAGGGTCTGGTCTATTGTCGCCGCGACTCTGTCGCGGTGGATGGGGGAAGTAGTAAATGCTAAGAAAATTTCAACATCAAAACTGTCACATCTCAGGAGCGGAAATTGAAGTCATATGAGCTTTTACTTTCTGACTAACAAAGCGTTCGTCACTTTCCAACGACTATGATCCCAAGACATCGAATTTCAAGGGTTACGATGACATCCTAGATCCCCATACTTTCCAACTTAAAACTGGAAAGAACAAGCGGACATCACGGGGAACACAGAATATCGGCCCTACAGGCCGGCCGTTTCCGAAGGGAGCGTCCAACGGCAGCCAGTTTCATTCTCAGATATCACAGGCTGACCCTCAAGACCCTGCTTTAGATATAGAATCAAGAGACTTTATCAGTGAGCACCGGATTTATTTCGTTAAATTATAGGATTCTTGTCTGTGCTCGCATGCAGGCTCTTCCCTTGCCTAGCTCCAAGCCATTCTCGCATACTCCCAACACCAGCCATGTAAGCCGATCTCTTTCTTGTTCAATCACCTATCAACTTGATGGTAGGCTCTAACTTACTTTGTGTTGCTTGACGAGGCAACAGCAACCGTCGACATACATGCCGCCTCACAGCCAAGAAATACCTGATGGCAAGTAGCGAAAGCTACAAGCGACGAAAAACCGAATGTGAAAACCGACATTCCGTGGCCAACTGCGTGGCAGGTCGCCAAGGAAGCGCCGCAAGCTGCCAGGCAGCCAACCGATCCGGCAACGAGAGTCTCCCTCCCGGCTGACGCTGTTCCGGTTAGAGCAAGACAGGACAAGAGGGCATTCGAAAGTTTCATGTCTGGAAGCACAAGTTAGTATTCTCTATAAGATGCCAACAAGAGATGCGAGTAGAAGTACAAGCGGAGAAGTAGATTGATTGAACAATAACGAAAAGAAATTGCCCTACGTACTGTCCTTTGAGTCACAACGGAAGAGTAGTGTTTGCTTAACGTTGTAATTCTGAGCAGGGGCAATACCTTTCTGGATCAGGCACTTGGGTCTCGTAGATGTAGTGGACCGGGAGCCTTGATTGGTTGTGATGGTGGGCTGTGAAGTTTTGAAATACAGGTGACCGAAAGGATCAGTTGATTGAGAAATTGCTCCCGCTTCCTAGAATATGTTGCATTTGAAGAGGAAGAAGTTCTAAAAGAACCTGACTCATCAAAGGTAAAAAGGAGGAAACTGCAGCTTATGTAGATAGATGGGTTGGTGTCAGGGCGTGTCCAGCCTAACCCACCCACCAAACAGAGGCCGGCATAGCCGGATTCTATGACACTGACTTGAAGCCACCCACTGCGCTCACAGAGTGGTTTGCTTGGTTTGCAGGACCCGTTCCGGCAGAGGATGGCGCCGGTGTCATCATTGTTGCGGACTGGGACTTGGAGGCAGGTAAACTAATTGCCATACTAGGAATCAAGTGACTTAACCCCAAGTCACCCTTTGCGCCTAGCCGTAAGGTTCGCCCAGTTTGAGCCAGAAGGCGCCCCATATAGATGCTAAAACAGACTGTCCTCGTTTTATTTTGTGATTTGAGGGCACGGAAGGTGTGCTACACACCTGTACGTTTAAGTACAACGCTTCAGAACGACATAGGAAGATCATTGTTGTGGTACATAATGTACATTATCAGCTCTGAATTGTGGAGCGTTCCTTTTTACTAGCTGGCGCAACAATCTTCCCTTGCAACTTTCAATTGGCCCTGATTCAGCCTCATTTGGCTGTCTCGTTTGGCTGCCTCGTTTGGCTGCCTTTCGCCTGATGACGGTCGTGGCGTCCGAGTTTGCATGCCTAAGACTACTAGCACTAGTTTTTCAAGCTAGAGATTCTATACACAACTTGGACTTGGTAAAGCCTTGTTTGGCTGCCCTCCGCAAGTTAACGGCGGTGGCGTCGGAGTTTGCATTCGTCAGATGGCTGCCTATGCTAAAATAGCTGTAATTGGTCCGTTTGTTCGATCGATTCAAGCGATCATGCGACCAGATTTAATTCGCTAGCTATTCAAACAGCTGAATGAATGAAAAGCATAAGTCATGCGGTGCGCTGAAAAAGCTTGTACCTAATACTCTCTCTCTGAGCCACTCCTAGTGACTATAGATAGCTTAGAACGAATCTCTCAACCACACGCTAATCGACATCTTGAGTATGGATATCACACTCATTTCATGACTATCTCTGGAATACGGCCTACACAGCTGTAAATACTGCCAAACTTTGATCATCGACTTGAGCAACGCGTCCACCAGGCCCGGAAGGGTCGAGTTGGACATCATTCGGCTTGGAGGACTTTGGATATTCAAGGCTATCGCAAAGGACTGCAGCTTCTTCCAATTTTGTGTTCAGGTGGAGGTACCAGCAGGCAAGTCGGACGCCTTGGCACATTCAACCACGGTCGCCACGGTCGAAATGGCAGATCAACTCGCTTTGGTCAAGAATGTTCAACAACAACTCATCGAAAAATGCCTGGGTATAGGTTGTACAGTAGCATAAGAACTGCCTGATGAATATCCATCGCCTTCCCAACTCTCTCCATTCTGGCAGTTCTAAAAATCCCCCCTGTCTCTGTCATTTGATCTCCTTCCTGCAAAGCGTAAGTCTGGAAATAGACGATAGTTGGTTTAATTGACCCCCGTGACCGGCTGTTCCACGACAGACCTATGTGCGCAGATTAGCTGTGTCCCATTCTCGAATCATGCAGTCAGTCCTCGGGTCAGCTCTGAGGACAGTTTTTCTATGAGCCACAGATGGTTGAGCGAGTGCCTCAGATTGCATCCCGAATGCTGGAATGTAATTCAAATCTGGCCCCCCGCACGACTCATCGATGTGGGGTCTAAAAAGACCTGGGATTGGTGAAGTTGGTCTCAACCGGGTCACCAAAAGACCCTACCTGGGCAACTCTATCCTACTGCTGGGGTGGGGAACAAAAGGCGCAAACATCAAGACACAATGTCCATGAGCGTTGCACAACCATTCAACTCTGCCAGCTGCCGACCACTCCACAAGACGAGGTTTGTCCTATCCTCTTTCTCTGGGTAGACTCTATCTGCATGATCCAAGACAACGAGGATGATAAATGGCAAGAGATCAGTAAGATGGCTGAAGTCTATCGAGGCTTAGTTATATTCTCCACAGCATCATCTTCCTCCAGGAGCTCCGGGCTCCGGGTTCTCCTTTCCTTCGACGCTTGGATAATTGTTCTGAGGTGCCGGGGATCCCGTAACGTCGGTCTATTCCGTGTCGATCCTATTCTATTCTCCCCCACCTCTAGCTGGATCCCTGCTGTCCCGTCTTTCACCGATGGTGGGGCGCAGTCATGTTCTCCACAGCATTATCTTCCCTCAGGAGCTCCTGGCTCCTGGCTACCCTTGTCGGCTTAGATTACGCCGTCCTATTAGGCAACACCGAGCCAAATCAGATTGACACAATAACGATATTCTCACTTAAATATAGCCTAGCCACTAGGATCCTTCGGTCCAAGGTTGTGCACTGCTCTGATATCTGCCACTTAGAGGCACCGAGCTACTTGCGCTCGAACGGGCCATTACTTCAAGTACCCGACTCTGCTAATTAGATTTTAATGGCGGTGTGACCACGTCGACTGCTAACGCAGGTCCAGTTTTAATGCAAGGTGGAGCTATGTCGCCCCGATTTCTCGCCCGGATACGGTAGGCTCTTCAAAATTGTTTCCAACTTGGGTTAAGGACACATACGTAGCTAACCTTAATATATGGATATTAATTTGAAAAACAGCCGTCTTGGCCCCGCCTACAATAGCCCCTTCCAATAGAATGGGATTTGTACACCGCGCAGCGCAGCCTGTCCAGTCCGCTGTCTTAATCGATCTTGAAACTATATTTCCTCGGGTATATAAGGCCTGTCTTCGTCCATGCTTAATAGAAAATTGTATTATAAGACATTCTGTTATAACATCATTTCATCCAATTGACCTAGGCGTGCCCGCGAAGAATTTGAGATCATGAAGTTCCACGTTATGCCTCTACTTTTCTTTCTACCCGCCGTCTTTGGCTGGTGGGTACGTGACTTACGTTCATCTTCATCATCTTTCATATCGCTAATGGTGTGATAGAATTGCGAGTTGCCTATTGGAAGAGGCGACTCCGGGCGTTGCATTGAGGATGGGAATTCTGCAGGCTACTCTGCTTGTACACAGGTAATTGTTTCTCTCTCCGGGTCCTTGCATACAACACACTAATGAATTGTGAAAACTTGATTAGGACCGTCCATGCAATGTCCAGGGCAACGGATGCACTCCTCTCGGAGGTAGAGTAGCCCACTGTTCGTAAATCGTCTTCGGATTATCTCAGAGAGGAAGGCTACCATGAGGGCGATATGCATACACTTGTGTTGCACCGAGGGTGCTAAAGGATCAAAGCTCAGGCAAGCGATAATGAGCAGAAGCGGTGTTGCTTTATATTGTTGTTGTTAGATTATATACCTGCACAATCGCAGCTTTTAGCATAAGCGGGGTACCCTGAACTTTCGCCCAAAATGGCGCAGCAGTTTAATCCAACAATTAAGAGTTTCATTTGCTTGAAGAAGCTAGCTGCACTACAACATGTATGACCAGTCGGTTAAAGATGAAGCCTACGATGCCGACCGAAAATAACGCAACTACCCGAAAGGTCTATCTCAAGACCTTTAAAGATTGGAGTGCCTGGGATAGATACTTCAAAATGACGGCAAATTCGGTTAGGCTCTGACAACTAGCCGACCCGGATTCGACTGAACATCTGATGGGACGCCCAACCCTTCCACTAGTTGGCTCTTATCATCAACGAGTCCCTCCACAGATAATCGAGCCCTACCTGCCCCGTTAGACCCGAGGCTTTGAGAGTCAGAGGTCCACTCAGACCCCAGTACCGACTTATACACCCGAAACGACCGATCCACACAATCAGGCTCAAGACTTTAATAATCTAACTGCTGGAGATAAAGCCTCCTTCTAGTTCAAACACAAGCTCTATGATCAGGCTTTTCGGGAATTCGACCAGGAACGAGCCCAGATCAGTCGTGGAGTCTACGGCTGTAGCTGCAGACACAGCAGCCCAAAATGGTGGCGCCGAGATCCCCAGAAGGATCACCAACACCAAGACTAGGGCAATGCGAGTAGGAGCCCAATTTCCTTGGTTCCCTTGTGTTGAGATCTATCGGGCTACTGTCTATCCATACAACCGGACGCCCAAATATATCTATAATTAGGATACCCCTTACGGCTGGTTCCACACAGCAGTGGCCCAGGAAGAGGGATACAGCGAGGCAGCGAGGAAGGTCCCCTATCTAGGTCACCTACGGGCCTACAGATGCAAGGCGTTTTCAATGACCCAGGATACCCTAAAGGGCCGCAGTGACAGACAGCGATTGAATCCACGAGCCTCGATCGGCTACCTTATCGGATACCGGCCAACTAATATCCATCGGATCTGGAGCCCGGCAAGGTCATTTCTACTAGAGTTGTCATTTTCAATGAAGACGACCAATTTGACGGAGACGTTAACCACCTCAAACACGATCTACTACAAATCTCATGAGACGAGCTGGACCAGCTACTAGACCAGGTGAAAGGGCCTCAGCCGGATCAATCGATGGCAGAAAAAGAACCCGCTAGCGGCCTGACAACCCCTCTTACACACTGAAGGGTATTCCTAAGATATTCTCATCATATGCAACAGAACTAGTTTGCATTTTGTTTTTAAAAAGATGTATGTAGAATTGAATCCCCTAACCTCCTCTCTTGGCTGTTCCTATCAAGCACACGTTAAGCCGGCTTGAGACATACGATGTGCAGACTTGGTGAACCTAGGCCTAGAGTCTGAGCACTACCTCGCAAACCCGAGCTCTCAGCCCCTGTCCCCTCTCCCCGGAATGGCCTTCTGCTCAAAGCACATCGATGCCTAAGGCAGTTCGGTTTGGCCCGGCATAATAGTCCCGTTCTGAATGGCAGCAGTGTGACCTCTAACCAGCATGCCAATAGATGGGTTATACAAATCCAAGTAGGTAAATGCGCTGATGCCAGTAGGAGGGTACGCCAGTCGCGCATCAACTCTCCAAAAATGGCTCCCAGCGAAACCAGCTGAACGCCGGCATCCTTCATCCTACCATTTGCTGCATCGCGGACCATCTCACTGGTAGTTCCCGAGGCCTCGATGTTGGCCCAGACAGAGTAACCAGCTTCCCGAAGAGAGAGGGCGCAAAAGGCAGTACCTGTCATGAAAATTAGCCACCTTTGTCATGTCAGACAGTACCCGGCCTCGGAAAGGAGTGCCAAGTGTGGTAGTCAACTAACAAATATCTGTCAAGATCCCGGCAATAATGACCTGTGTTTTGTTCGTATTCGCAATGGCTGCTCGCACATCTTCATTGTCCATTGCGTTAACCTGGCCCGGACGTTGAATAAGTGGCGCATCGGGAAACATTTCGAGAAGCTCCCCCAGCAGGGGGCCATTGGGTCCTGAGGAAGTTATTAGCAAAAGGCCAAACGAGAATGGTGCATTAGGAAGAGATGCTTACCAGCTTGGGCAGAGGTGGACATCACAACCGGCAAGTCGAACGCCTTCGCCATGGCGGCATGCGCGAGGATGTTCTGCTTGAAGTAAATCGGCTCTAAGTCGCGTACGAGGTTGAAAAGCCCGACTTGTTCGTCGAGAATTAGAACCATCTAATAGATGGTTAGCTCGTGCGGAAAAGCGGTTGGGTTTCTTCAACTGACAGAATCATTGCGGTCCAGTCTCTCGTACGTAAATGCCGAAGCACTTCCGAGGCAGACGGTCGTAATGACCAAAAGCTTGCTGAAAAGCATCGCTGATTGTTGGTAGATACTCTGGGTCAGATAAAATTTAGACTGAGAAGTGTGCTTGAATCTGGCGATGTTGATCTGATGAAATTTCATTTTCCTGGGGGGAGGTATGGTTAGGCTATATATACATGTATGAGCTTGGCATAGATAACTGTACGGCCTGCGAAAGTGTAATATAACCAAGACCCATGGTTAGGAGTACCTCATCCTTTCCAAAAAGACAATTTGATTTGTCAAGGCCCAAGCGACCCCCTTCTATGCACAGTAAGCTCATGGCGGTGGCCCGGCGAGGCGACCGAGATGCTTGGCAAGCTACGGTGGCGATCTAAGTGATGCAAGTAATCGAACGCGCCCAATCGTCGTCCGCCTAGTAGACTTCAGTCGCCCAGCTCTTCCTTCGTGCTTACGCAGACCTGTGAGGTCGGAACTGAGATGGAAGGCGACAAGCCCGTTGTAGGCTAGTCTGTGTTACCAGCATACCGATGTACTAAGAATCCCGCGCGTCTAGGTCCACAATACGAGCTTGAAACATCTCACAACATGGGCTTAAGAGTCTGCCAAGTCGGACATAAGACGGTACGCATTTGCCAAGCCGAAAGGAGGGTTTAGCCATGATCGATTGGTTCCTGGACAATATTTAGCCGTCTTTGCCCGCGCGGGGTTTCATCAATCATGTATTAGCTGTGGCGAGATCTCCAAGCATGGTTAAGCATCTGCAGGCATGGGGCAGAAAGAGCATGGGTTGGATAGCAACAAGGTATGACGGAAGAAGTAAGCGTGCTGGTATCTAGACGACCTTGGTTCCACTACTGAAAGTCCGTTATGACAACAATGACTCGAGGAAAAGCTTATTGTTGATACAGAGTCTGCTATCCCTGTATACGGCGTATTCGCTAAGTTCCGGGGGCATGCATGGGGGATAGCGTATGGGGTAAGAACACTAATGTTTCTAGCATGGTGGCGGTTCTTGTATCAGCGAATTAAACCACACACTTCAGAGTGGCAACATGGTCACCGACGATATCCCGCGCGGGTGGTCCACAGTTTAATAAGCTCCCTGCCTAGCACAACCACCGCATTCATACATAGCAGGTTCCTGTTGGTGGACAAACAGCATGAGGTATATACCACCATCACTGCCTTGCATGGAGGATACGTCTACGGCTGTGCTCCGCTCGGCCAAAACAACTTCACTCCGTTTCAGGAAACATTATTGGTAAATGAGGATGTTTTCTTCAAGAAACCTCCTAAATTATCGGTAGAGGACGGTTGTACGATCGGTGCAGGATTGCTGGTAATACCTACCCTATAAACCACCCGATGTCCCTGTACATCAGTAATTGACATTGTTTGAAACGTAAACGCTGATGTTGTTTCCAGACGTCTGCGGTCTGCCTTCTGACCGGTGCAGGGTTAGAGATGCCTGAGAAGGGAGTCAATGCGCCCCAGAAGGATGAGTGGATTGTCATTTTGGGTGGTACCGGGACCGTAGGTCAGTTTGCCGTACAGGTAATTACGACCGTCCTACGACTTGTTTAAGTGTCTTGTCTAACAATCGTAGCTTGCTCGTGTCTGTGGGTACAAGGTGCTTGCATCGTGCTCCCCGTCCAAGCAGTCAGTAAGTTCGCCTACCGCCAATAGCCGTCCAGCTCTGAAGTGCTTACTACTTCATCAGGTTGCATTGCGAAATGGTGCTATGGCGACATTTAACAACCGAGGGACCATTGACGAGCAGCTCAGCGAGATTAAGCGAATCACCGGTGGCAACTTTGCCCGAATGTTCGATTCTACGGCATTTGGCTATAAGATTATGATCGAGGCTCTCGAAACCTGCTCTGTGTCGACTACGAAGTATCTAGCGACCGTCGATAACTGGTGAGTGCTGTTATCATTACAACCAGGTGGGCGAAGGCCCGCTGATTACGAGAATAGGTCCAAGTTCAATACCCACCTACAATTAGGGAGTACCGAGCCGAGTTTGGTGATCTCTGCCGCTTCGATGTGCCTAATGGAGTGGAAGTGACTAAGAATATTGCTAGCTGGATCCCCCGTTTCGAGGCCTATCTTGTAGAGGGCACCTTGAAGCCGATCGAGTACCAAGTTGTTGAAGGGGTTGGATGGGAGAAGATAATTCAAGGTATCCATGACCTCGAGAATGGGAAAGCAGTTAAGAAAATTGTCGTGAGGGTTCAGAGTGAGTAAAGGTGCCGGGAACTCGCATTTCACTATGGTAACGCTCAGCCAGCCCAAGAATGTTCAGGGCTGGAGGACTGAAGTTTGAGTTTATGCAACATCTATTGAATATCCTTTACTTACTTTCGCAAACACACTTTAGCGCCAATGCAGTGATGACTATACATAGCCGAATGGACTTTGACAATTCACATTTGGGCTGTTAGACTTGATCGGGTTGCAAAATTGCATATAAAACTAATTCCAGATATCTCTCTATGGGTTGAAACATCAGTCATCACGGCATCATCGCGTATCATCCCTCTTCCAAAACAGAGCCTACTAAGGTGCTGTTGAATGCGCCCCTTGGTATCTTAAACATAACTCCCCGAAAAAAAAACGATTCGCGTCTTTACGGCTGCCCCGGCCAAAGCTCATCGGCCAGCTTTCGAACCAGCTGGAGCTTTGCAGTCATGACCTCTCTAGAAGAGGGTAGGCCTTGGCGCCACTGGCAAAGCCGCACTGAGGGCTCACTGAGATCTGGTTGAGCACCTTGTCTCTACTGAGGCCAGTCCCTTCGGAAATGAGGTCTGCCGCAGCGTACACCTTCTTCTTGAGCTCGTTGATGTCTTCAAGCTGGGCAGACTTGGACGAAATGAGGCCGAGGACGACATTCTTATTACGGGGCAGATACTTCAGAGGCTCAAACCCGCCCGCTCGGGGGAGTCGTACTCAAGGTAGAAGGTGTCGACATTCAGCCGCTGGAAAAGCTTCCGTGCAATGGTATCATATCCACCCTCGGAGAAGTAGCGACCGCCGGGGAAGTTGCCTCGGCAAATATGGATGCCGACATGTAGATCCTTGGGACGGCTGCTCAGACAGTCGTTGTAAAAGTCGATGTAGGAGTCCAGAAGTGCCTCAATGGACTCGCCGTCATTTTTGAAACCTTCAATAACTTTCTCAGAGCAGAGGTCTGAGACGTTTGTTAGTTATATACTACGCTTGATGTGGCACATGAGCGACTTACAGGCCAAATTGGGATCGTCAATCTGCACGTTCCGAACACCATTTTTGTAACAGATATCGAGTTCGACTCTGTAGGCCTTGGCTACGTCGGCGAAATACTCTTTGTCGGACGGATAGACGCTCTTTGGGTATGGCTGTCGGTATCGGAGATGGAACCAGCTCGGAGAAGCCAGGCTCAGCTTCGCTGCGTGCTTGTGGGACTCTGGAAGTTTGGTCTTGAGATAATTGAACGCATCCACGTAGGAGCTTCCGACATGCTTGATTTTTCCAGTACAGAAAAGTAGACTCTCAGGAACTCGCTTGCCGTCGTCAGTGAAAGCAATGACATCTGGTACGTATTGGCGAAAAACATCGTTGCTTTTGACGGGGACGTATTCGAATCCTTCCAATCGATCAAAAAAGTCTCCCCTGCAGCACATATGTCAGCTTTAGGTGTGCCTTTGAGTTTGTTCACACTGTAATCTCTAGGTGTGAAACCCAAGTCTTGCGTACCAAAACGTCGCCCTCCTCAGTTCGCCATCAGAAACGGCATGGAAGCCGCAATCAAGTTGGTAACGGATGAGTTCATTGATTCCTTTGTCTTCCTCAACAGTCAACTCTTGTTGGGTTGCTTTTCCCTCTTCCACAGCATCTCGCTTCTCCAGAAGTGCAGCCGGGCGAGGGAGGGACCCGAGGTGTTCTGCGCGGAACGGTGGGCGTTGACGGTTGGAAGGTGGCATTTTGATAGATAATTTCAATCAAGTTTGGCTTTAAAAAACGTTGTGATTCAGAAATGGGCTTCGACAGGCTTGTTGTTGTTGTTGTTGTTGCCTAGAATGAGAGTCGGAGTGCTTATAAGTTGACCTAGCACACGGTCGGCGAAGCATTTCCGCAGGTCACACTACGTAGAGACCGACATAGTTTGCTTAGCATCGGAACAGAAAAACTAGCCCGGCATTAGTGAGGTCTGGAGAATTAAGCCAGAAGTCCGATGCCGAAATGCGGGGTATTGGTGTCATTCGTGTAGTTGAATCCGGAGAACTAATCGAAATGTCCGTCTTAGTTGGCGCTCGGAGGTTTCTCCGCGCCTTGAGTGCGACCAGTTCTGTGTTGTGAGTTGCCCGTGGCGTCGTTGATGCCGAAGCATTAGCCCATGTAACCCCGCACCCTAATGCTACCATACTAACTATATCAGGGATTTGTAGGGTGGCCTCGGCCTTTATGTTTGGAGCCGACTCGGGCAGATATCCATTCCTCGTTGAAGGTCGGGGGATGAATCCGTTGATGGGACCCAATCGGACTTGTGTGATCTGGCGAGGTGCATTTGAATCTCAGTAGATCCACTACAGATGCAATATTATCCGTGTAATTTACGGCAGTTGTCGAAAGTTAATGTCACGTACTAGCGGGAAGGCAAGAAATTAATAAAGTCTATGTTGGCCCACCGCCTACTATTCTGGGACGAATTGTACTAGTTACATCTACTCTACCCACTCTTCCTATGCCCTAGAATTTGACCCATTACTCAGTCAGATCATACATCAGTGAGGTGTTTAACACGTTCAATCAAGCAGAAAACAAGCCCACAAAAATGAAGCCGTTGGGACCTCGTTTCGGGCCGTATGTGGCTTTCCCGCTAATTTTATTTGCGGGGATGATGAACTGCTGCGTTGGGGGCTTCGACCCCGGACTTTTGGGAAACTTGAACGTTGTCCCAAAATATAGTGAATGTGAGTAAGTCCATTGCGAATCGATGATGAGGACATTACAGTAACCAACCGTGAAAAGTTTTTAAACTTGATTCTTCATTGCTCGGTCTCAATCTAGCGCTAGTCAGCGCAGGGCAGGTTGTGACCGGACCATTTGCAGGTCATATCTTGGATCGATAGGGCCGCCGAGTCGGCATGATAATTGGCTCGGTTTTTATGCTCCTAGCGACGGTTCTACAATCTACCGCAACAACAGGTAAAACAGCTTCACATACCTCATCCCCTGGTACGAGGTCCTTTCTCAACAAGTATACAGAAGCACAACTTGCAGTCGGCCGATTCTCTTCGTCGGTATCTGCCTCGGGATCGTATTAGCAGGCGCCCCTGCCTGGGTGATGGAACTCGCTCCACCAAAGCACCGAGGAGTATTTGTCGGCATTGTTATCTCATCTCTATCCTTTATGGGTGTGTTGGTGGGCCTGGTCGTCCTATGGACCTACAACCTCGACAACAATTGGGCTTGGAGAACCGGGTTCGTCGTACGTTATTCTAGCTCGATCTTTCAGTTGAGGAATTCTTCGTTCTAACATAGCGGCTGGCAGGTTGAAGTCCTATTCCCTACTGTCGCCATTATCCTCATTTTATTTATGGACGAGTCACCGCGTTGGCTTATTTACAAAGGGCACCATGAAGCAGCAAGTACGCCGATCCTTTACATGAGCTATGCTGACAATGGGGTCAGGCCCTAGAAGTGATTGCCCGTCTTCATGCGAATGGAGATCGAGATGATCCTTTGGTCCAACTGGAAATGAGCGAAATCACTCAAACTATCCGATACGAGAAGGAGAATGAAGGCACTTGGAGCACTCTCATTAGTCCCAGTATTACCAAGTCTACTCCGCCAATATAGAGACTCTCTAATCACGTCTGTCAAATTAGGGCCCAATCTAGAACGGTTTTCCATCGCCATACTATGCCAAGTCTTTTATCAGCTGACTGGCTCCAATACTCTGTTGTAAGTCTTCCTCAGTTATAGCTTCTCCAGCACTCTAACTGACAACGTGGCACAGAAACTATTTTCCCCTTATTCTCTCTTCTGCCGGGATTACTGAGACACGTTTGCTGGTTATCATCAACATGGCTATCTTTGGAGGTACCTTTTTCTTGATACCCCTTGGTGGCTTTCTGATGGAATGGATTGGGCGGCGAAAACTGTTCCGTAAGTTCTCCATGCTCTACTTGTCTTCAGAGAGACTTTACGATTGCTGCTGGCGCAACTTTCTCAACGCAAGTGCGATCTTCAAAATAGTCATAGACTGACAATGGGATGCAGTGACCGGCACGACAGCCATGACTGCGTGTTTGGCCATTTTAGCCATTTTGGGCCACTTTGGAGAGACAGGAGGCAACGTCTATGGCATCTGCGCGATCGTCATGGTTGTATTGTTCCAATTTTCATCCAGCCTCTCGTGGATGATATTGAGCTTTTCCTACCCTCTTGAAGTACTCAAGTTCTCCCAACGGGCTAAGGGTATGGCGATTGCGCAATCTATCGGCTACGCCTTTTCGTTTCTCAACCTTTACACCATCCCGATCGCCATCAATAAGATCTCATGGCGCTATTATGCCGCCAATGCTGGCTGGAACGCGGCCATCATCATTGTGGTATTTTTCTTTTTCAGGGAGACTAAGGGCAGGACATTGGAAGAGATTGATGCTGTGTTCGAGAAAGGCAGCGATGAGAAAGATGACGCAACGCCTAGGGTGGAGGAGGCAGAGCATGGCAATCTAGCTGTGCAAGAGGAGCATCGCGAGAGGCCCAAAAGGGGGACTAGGGTGTAGTCGAGTCGCTGAAGGTGACGTCCTTTCGAGCACCGGTAGTTGAGCACTGGTGGTTTGAGCAGGTATTATTGTTATTGTGTTGGCATCGCGACTTTGGTCTGTAGGACTCAACGCTCCCACCGATGGTCATAAACTGGCTCTCCATACTGAATTGAAGCATACTTAATGTACAAGCGACAAAATCGAATCGACAGTTCAAATTGAGTAGGGAGAGGCAAGGTACTCTCAGTTGTCATGGAGCAGAAGCGTCCCTGTCGCTGGCCTCCTCGAGGCTGGGTTGGGAATCTGCTGTATGCGGCCAGTCCTCTATGCTCCACAAATGTACGTCTTTTCAACGTCAGTCTAAGAGCCGATTCGTTTGCCAAGCGACACATATCGATCGTGGGTATAGTTATACTCCAAAATCTACTTCACGCTGCTGAGACTTTTGCTACTCTGCTTGCAAATCTAACATAGACACTCATCTGCTTGACAAAACGAAGATCCCTGCACCTTCCACCCGAACGTCAAAAGATACTTCTGGATCCTTGACATCTTAAGTTCATTTGTTCCAATACATCGCCGAAGGCGGAAGCAAGAACCACCCACGACGCACCCTTGTCCTTCTACCTCGACCCCCCACCCGACAGTTGCCCAGACTGCGAATCACGAATGGCTTGTCATGTTGATACTGGTAATACGCCAAGAGATAAAAGAATAATTTATCCTACACACCAAACTTCACACCATTTGCTACACGACTGATCAGAAGGCTCGTATCAAAATGCATATGCATATGCTCATCTAGGTTTAGTTGAGTTGACTGTAGACAGCTGAGGTGGCCTCGCCGCTACCTGATCTTTAACCGCTGGGACTTAATAACATCTCAACAACACATTGTCTCAGATAGTCTGGACGCTATTGGAGAAAATTGTACATTAGCCTCCTTTATTGAGGAAAGTCAATAAGCCGAGAGCTGCAAACGACTCGACTATCTTGGCCTCGTTCTCTACTGCGGTGGTTTGATCATGCTTTTGCTACTCCCCCCAATGTCCTCGTCTCCATCCGTTTATATATCCTCTATGTCCTCCTTAAGATCACTAAAACCATCCTCTTCGTCAAAATCCTCATCTTCCAGGTCCTCGCGAACTTCTAGTTCAAGCTCAGGATCGACGGGCCTTGGCTCGACTTCGGCATTTGCCCACCCAAGAGGTAGCTGCACATCAAGTAGCCGATCTTTCATGCTTTGGTAGTGAGCTTCATGGAAATTGCTCTTGAAATAATTGCTTGCCCGCGTTTCGATAAGAATGTTGTTATTCTCATCAATGCGGTCCATGAGCTTGGTCGGGCGTTCTGGCCATCCTGTGCGCATTTGCTTTCCATGTAGAAGGTGCGCAACTGTGAAGGTGAGAGGATTGCCGTACTCAATGTCGAGCGGTAGGCCCAAGAACTCGGCATACTTAGCCCGAAGATTCCCTTTTACCTCTGAGTCTGGCTCCCCAGTCAAAATAACCATGCTTCCCACAGAGACTTGAAATATGCATTCAAGAAAGATGGTAATTGGGGTATCCACTGTCGTCCAATGGAAATTGCAGAAGTCCGTTAACCGGGTCAACCTGCATGTCATGACACCAAGACAGGTCTGCCAGTTCCAATCGGAGGGAATTGTATCCGGGTGTGCGAAAAAGGGGCAGCCGTCGTATGCGCGCGGAAGGCACACGCCAGTTAGCTCTTCAATTTCCTTGATGATATTGATCATGCAAGGTCTCCAAGTCTCCCAATCATCACGAAAAGGCGTTTCTAGGGCAGATCTCTTGATGAAGTAGCCGACTCGGCGTGGGACGGGGCTGTTCGGTCGTAGTTTACCGGAAACCCACTCTTCTTTCAAGTAATCCAATTGCTCTGAGCTGAGTTGGAGCGCCATTCGATCCCTTACTCCGAGTGGCACCTTGCGTCGAATGGCTGCAAGTTGTCGACAGTCCGCAACAAGCTCTCGTCGTATTTGCACGAGTTCCTCGGTCTCTTGCAATTGGCCAGTCGCGATATACGGTTCCAAAGCAAGGAATTGGTGGTAATAGACCGACACCTTGGATAGGAAGATTGGAAGGTGTATATGCTTGAGGTAGTTCAAACAGAGAGGTATCAAGGCAATGTTACTAGCACAGTGAATAAACACCTGGCCTGAATGCGATCCGAAAGGAAAGACGGCGTCGATGCTCATGTTATCGGGATTAGACGATTGCGGAGGGGGTTGCAGCCGTCTTGCAGTATACTGACTGGGGTAGGAGGTCCCCTGTTCATGTTTCAACAGCTCGCCAGCCCATGTGAGCATCGCTTGCATACTGTCGTTCAGGACAGTAGCGTCGATTTTCCTGCCATACTTTCCTTGGTCGTTCCTCCTTGCGACAGTTATCTTGAGCCTCACTAGCATCTCGCTAGCTGATCCAGACCCAGGGAACTCGCGGCGGCAACGGTGACACGCTCGGAGGCCTGAGGCTGAGTGGAGCTGAAGAGACGCACAGGGAGTATTGACGCCGCACATACCACAGGGGTGAGCCGACTTGACCTCATTGGTGCAGGCGCAGAAACTTGCAGGAGTTTCGCCTGCAAGAATCCTGACATTGACTTGGTCTGTGGCTCGGGCCATAGCCATCCATGTGCTGCGAAGGTCTCCTGTCTCTGCCCAGACTGCAGTTGCAGCTTCCCCCACGGTCTTGATCCAGCTATGATCAGCAGATTTGATGCGCAGTGGAGGCCATGTTCCATTTTGCACAAAGGATTTGAGCCGAAGTGGAAGATGAATATCCCTGAACAAGACATTTTTTCGGCCAGACGTCCAGATACCTCCCTGTTTATCGATGCTATCAAATTTCGCAGCTCGCGTCTGTGATGCGACGGGAAGAAGCATATCCTTGATGAATGCCTTAACCTCGGACAACCGCTTGAGAGGCGTCTTTGTCCTTAGCCAAATTGCACAGCACAGGCGTGACAGACGCTCAGCATCCCTCAGACGTCGTACTGTGGTTTTCATCAACCTCATCACTTAGGTCGATCACGGAGGTGTCCATGCCGTCCTCAGAGGGCCTTTGAACAGGCTTGGTGAGAGACGATAGCTTGGCGAACAGGATGCTGCGTGTCTCTGGCATATCTGGGACTGGGGCATCAGGACTGATGGCGTTAGGAGAGAAATAGAAGTCATGCTTCTTTCCTTCGAACGTGTCCGTGTCGATGTAGTGAAGCATGCCCCCGACAAGTTTTCTTCCATCAGTTTTAAGACTCACGCGAGGAGCAAAAAAGCGCAGGGGCTTGTCCGGACAGGCGCTGTGTTGCGCGGCCGAGAACAGGGCACGCACGAGTGGTCGCGGTATTCCACGTGGTTGGCTCCCTAACCTGAATGAGATGGCATTTATATCCGGCCACCTATTCAACGCATCGACAAGCTTGCCACAGATCAAGGTCACTTCGTCGTGGGCAAATCCGTCCCTCTTAAGGCGGAGGAAGAACCGGACGTCTTGCCCATGCCTCCCGTGAAGTTGCCAGGTTGCGGGCTGGTAGCCTGACGAAGAGATAAGGCCGACTGCAGACATTTCAACGACCTCGGCCTGGTAGTTGCGCTCCTGCTGCAGATCGAGTTTCTCATAGACGAAGGAGAAAGGGTCACCTTCATTGTGGTTCAAGGGCGACGTGACCGACGTGGGGGGTGGTGCCGTTGCGGGCCGAGTAAAGGTGACTGTCTCAAACTTTTCCCTGACTCTCTTTTCATACCACCCTTCCTTGGAGTCAAGACTATACAAGCTATAGCCGGCATTTCTCCTTGAAGGGACAGTGGGGTACCCGGGCTTGATGGAGGGAGAGAGATCCTCAACGTCGATAGGAGCCTTTCTTTTGCCAAGGGCTCGCGTAGAGGGCGTGGGGCGGTTGGACCCTAGGGAGTTGTCTGATGGCGCAGCAGCTACAGCAACTTGTAGATGGTTAACATAAGGGATAGTTAATGGGAAATCGATGATACTTACAAGATAATCCCGACAGAGTGCTTGGCTGAGACGGGCTCTCTACAACGGACTGATGGTCGGGTTCCGCTGGTGCCAACTCCAGAAACGAATCATTGTCGTTTTGCGCAGGCGGAGGTCGTGGGGACCAAGCCTCGTCGGAATCTTCTTCAGAGTCCTTTATTTCGTCTTGAAGAGAACGTGGGGGGGGTTGGCTCTGGTGTTGGCGTCTAGGAAGAGGTGGTTGCCGCGACTCGTTGACGAATGGGCTGCCATATTGAGAGGATATCCGCTCCGAGGCCCGAGAGGCAGCGGCGCGGCGTGGTCTGGAGGAACCTATTTCGATACATGTCAGTTGTAGGCTTCTTGAAATGGGAGGGTATATAATACATACGTTGGGAATCCATTGTGGGGAATGAGAAACCGTCTAAAGAAGAAAGGGGGGGAGGGGTGACTGGAAGCGTCCAACTAAACCAACAAGAACTCAATTGCGTGAGCAATCGTACCAGTCTCTTACGAGAACCGGTTCATTCGGGTGGAGTAGTTTTCAACAGCCAGGAGAGAGAAGGGGAAGGGGGGCCGTAGCGAAGAGCGTCGTCGTCGAGAGAGTGAGAGAGGGAGGGAGGACTGGAAGCTTCAAACTATCCAACAAGAACTCAATTGCGCGAGCAATCGTACCAGTCTCTTACGAGAACCGGTCAGTTCGGGTGGAGTAGTCTTCAACAGCCAGGAGGGGGGGGGACGGAACCGGAGCTTCCAAGTCTTCCAGGTCAACCAAATTGCGCGAGCAATTGTACCAGCCTCTTACGAGAGCCGGTGCGGTGTCTCTGGAATCGTCTTCGGCAATCGGGGGGCAGGGACGGCGGGCAGGGACGGCGGACAGGCGCAGCGCGGTGGCGGACGATCGACGGTCGGACAGTCGGCGCACGAAAGGCAGCGGGGGGGCGTCGTTCTCGAGATTGGTGAGGACAAGGCCACGGACAGGAGCAGCAGGCGGCGCAAAAGGTTCCCAGGACAGAAGAATGGCGTTGGGAATGAGAACCATGGGACTCTGTAACAAAAGGCTTTGACGGGCATGGGAAATAATTGCGAGTGTGGGTGTGTGCGCGACAGCCCGTGGTGTGTCCGGGGAAGGAGCCTTGAGGAAGGAGCCTTGAGGAAGGAGCACCAAGGCAAAATGGTGCCTCACCCGGGCATGGATGCATCGCTCATGTACCGCCTCCATAAGACTCCATAGTCACACATCAAGACCATCAATTAGAGCGCAATAAAAATTTAAAACTTGAATCCATCGTATTTGAGTACTAATCTCACCGTAGCTTCAGTTGCAGGCAATTCCAGAGTACTGTTATCCGCAGGTTGCTGTTGCTGGCTAGCACCAGCGAGTGTGGTGGATTGAGCACAAGTGAGTCCCCTCCGACCCTGACTGAACTTGGCATTACTTTACTTAACCGCCACCGAATGGCGACCGGTCACTGCAAGCAATGTCAGCGCTGGGCATGGAACGACGAGCCAAGGCAGCCTTTCGCGCGTTGCCGATGTCGCGAATACCCTTGACCATTGACCTTAAGACAGTCGATATTCCGAATCTGCGTTTCTTTCCGAGGGCTGGGTACACGACCTCCGAACACCTTCACGGGACTCTCGGTCCCCGACCGCGAGTCGTTCGCCTTCTACTGCCCGAGGAACCGCCAATCTCAGCAACGAGCTCCAACACGTAAGTTCAGGGCGTTCTGCTCGCTTGTGTGTTCGGGTGTTCTGCTCCCTCAAGGTTAGCAAGTTGCCTCCACAGAGTCAAAATAACGAGTACTAGCAACAAGAAGTAAAACCTGCACACCGGGGCATCATTGGCGTTGAAGTCGTCGTAACGCGAAACTCATAGATAGGCAGGGCAGAAACGCGGTCGTGGTCATGATCGAGACCGGACTTGCCTGCACTAGCCTGGGGCTGACTTCGCGGTTCTCGGACGACGCTCCTAATCAGTCGGCGCTGCACGGGAACATTGCTTAAAGCTTGACCATGCTCCGCGTAGCAAATGGGCCTGTCGGTCTGACCATTAGTACCTAGTACTGGCATCGCTGCGGCTGTGGGCACGCAGTCGCATATGCTGTGCATGTGAGTGTGGGTGCGCGACTCCGACGGTTCGGCACCGGCTCGATAGGGATTCGACTGAAGGCGATAGTTTTGAAGGACGCAGCGAAATGCGACAAGTAAGGTAATGTGAATTTGCGCTACCCTCTGGGAAGCAATTGAAGAACTTGGTCGAGTCTGGCACATACTAGGGCTTGTACATACCTAGTTAAGGTATGAAATAGTCCGGCCATTGGGAACTATTGTCGTAAGTAAGTGAAGGGCGGTCTGCTCCCTCAAGGCAAGCCTCGAGATATGCAAGCTGCTACCACCTGAGTGCAGGTGGTCTGATTACTCAACGGAACCCTCGAGGTACACAAGTTGCTTCCAAGGAGTCAAAATAACAAGTTGCTACCACAGAGTCAGAACTATTGTCATGTATCGACAAAAGGACACTTGCGCGCACCAAGTGAGAGATCGAAAAGAGCCTGGGACCGCGTCAATAAGTGGTAGGAGGGCAAAAGCATATACATCATGTAGATATTTAGTAGCAAACGGACGCGCTTGATCGATATATCCAACTGGGAGTAGACTCGTAAACGAATTAACTTCAGTAGCACATGACGCTTCCTATTTGCCGTCTGATCGGACCGTTGTGAGGCTCGTCTCCAACCATAAGCTCATGTAAGGCCTTTGGAGGCCATCCCATGTCCCCGGAGCGGGATTGGCAAGATGTAGAGCTTGGCGATATGGGCAGTAGGACTTGCATCTTGAGGTAGGCACACATGGACGTGAATAGTTGCAATAGGCGAAGGGATCGGCGCTGGACTAAGAACATACTGTTAGTAAAGCCCAGTGACCCTGTCTAACGAGATGAGACTTATCTGAAGGAGCCGAAGGGCATAGGTAGATTCTATATTATTGAGAAGATAAGCTTCAGCTTAGCTTCTTGGGTCTGATGTTAGGAAAGTGATCATAGAAGTGAGCACAGCTCCAAACGAGGCTAGATAGATTGAAGGCTTGAAGGTCAGCTTGTCGAGGGTCTGGATGGTTAGCCAGATCGATGGCTGAAAGGTTAGCTTATTTAAGGGTTCGAAAGTCGATTGGCTTGATCAAGAGCTCGAAGGTCGGCTCAGTCACGGGCCCGAAGGTCGGTCGGCTCAATCAAGGGCCCGAGAGTCGACTTCGTTCAGGGCTTGAAGGTCGGCTTCATTGAGGTCGGCTCAGCCCAGGGCCCAAAGGTCGACTTCGTTCAGGGCTTGAAGGTCGGCTTCGTTGAGGTCGGCTCAGCCAAGGGCCCAAAGGTCGATCAGCTTAGTCAAGGGCTCGAAGGTCAGCCGGATCGAGAGCTCGAAGCTCTACTCAATTAGCTCATTAGTTAGATACGTAAAGACCTTAAAATCCCGTCAATTGGGGGCTTGAAGATCTGCTCAATTGAGGGCTCAAGAGTCTGCATGATCAGTCGGTCGGAGGCCTGCTATATCGAAGGTTTGAAGGTCCGCTTACTCAGTCAGTCAAACAGACAGGCAAGGAGCCTAAATGCCCATCCGATTGAGGGCTCCAAGGTGTGTTAGATCAAGAACTCGAAGGTAGGCTCATCCCATAGCTGGAATCGAATTTCCTCTCTTGCCTGGGAGGGAGAGGGTAAGGGGGCTCTGCTGCGGGACTGCTTGCAGCACGTATGTATTCACATTGGGCGGCACTCAGCTCTCAGAACCCACAAAGGGTCTTAGTACATCCATCCATCCGCTTCACCGTGCGCCAAATGATCTTTGGTGGTGCACGAGTTGACCTCCCCAAAGCCTAGGTACTTCCTGGTTCTGCTAGGCAGAGACAGTGAGCCAGGTTGGATTTTGCCCCATCCTTGATGGAGCGGACAGCAACTTGGTAAGACTGGACCCTCCCCTCCCATTCCCAACTTGCGAATAGGGCCCATGGGGTTCGAAGGATCCACCTTGTCATTCAGTGAATTGGGGCTTGGAGGCACTGCAGGATTTGTGGGACGCTATTGGCAGACTGTTTGCCCCATAATGCTTGTATTTAATTGGAGGGTCGACAGTTCAATTAGATGCGCCATATTCTAGTCCGCACCAATAACTGGCGATGTAAGTCAAAGAGAAATCAATAACAAACACCAACAGAATATCAGAATGCCTGCATTCACGAGATTGTGGTTGGCTCATCGGCCTAGAATTTCGAATCGAAGAGAAATCCATGGATGCATAACCACGTGACCTTTGGGATCTTTTCTCTTCAGCTTGTGTGCCGCCGCCTTTCCCTCTTTTCCAGCCTCAGCATCAACAAAGCCCGTCCAGTCTGCCACTGCATGCAGTGGTGTTTTGCCCTTTGTTGACCAGGTTCGCCCGCGCCGCCATCGCCGTTATCGCCATCGCCGCCAAGATAGACTTCGTGTCTGTCATTTGCCGACTCTCCTGGAAGACTGTTCGAAAGCAACAAATCCCGGCTCTCTCCTCACTGAAGACAACCTCGGAGGATCACCGGCACCGGTTCTCGTCAGAGACTGGTACCTTTACTTTGCGCTTCGGCGCAGGTAACTGCGGTGTGTCTTCCGTTGGAAGGCGGAAGTGTTGAGGTGTTGTGGAGGCGTTAACGTCCTCAGTCCCCGTCACTGGTTCTCGTAAGAGACCGGTATCCTTGTCACGTCGAGAAATCGCGTGACGTCCTGTTGGTTCTCGTAAGAGACCGACAACCCTTCCACGTTGAGAAATCGCGTGATTCCCTTTCGGTTCTCGTAAGAGACTGTCAGTCACAGCCATGTCTACTCCTCCCAAGACTAGCAACATGGCGCCCGGCCAGGGCAGCAACACCCTGCGAGGCCTCGAGATGGACATTCTTCGTCTCGACATCAACCCCCCTCGGGCCGCTCCCACCTCCGCTCCCGCTTCCGCTCCCACCTCCACTCCTACTCCCTCACCCGCTCCCATGGCCAAGTCCTACACCAAGCCAGGTGCGCTTCTTCTTGATGGTTTGAACGGCACTATCATCGGCGGAAAGCGTCTTGGCATGCCCTCTGACATCAACGTCAATATTATTAGGTCTATCGCTAACGATTCTAACCTCTAGCTGGGCTTCTCTATCAATTTCCCCTTTGGTGAGGATATCGAAGAAAGAGGTTTTGGTATAGTCTATTGCGGTAAGTCTCCTCGCCTATAACTTATTAGCTATTTATTCTGACCATATCTAGTGGATATGAAAGTTAGCGACTATAGCATTGCAAAGCCCACTACAACGATAAGGATTGTTGTATGTCATACTTTCTGGACTCTCTTAGCTCATCTTGAACCTTTTCAAGCTAATAAGTTATCTAGGTTAAATTCCCTTGCGATAAGGCTACCTATTCTGTTGAGACTGTCTCTGCCTACTAATGCGACAGGCTTCAGTGTAAGAAAGACGTCTCGCTGCTTGAAGTTTGCCTCAAGAATGAGCCCAACGTTAACGTTACGATCTAAGGGTTCTGTATGCCCTTTTCTCGCCCTGGTCACCTAAGCGAAGGATAGTTAAACCGAGATGAGCTTATCGCTAACAGTCGCACCCTACTCGACATCTTCCAGCAGCAAGAATTTAAGCTTCTTATTGCGTCGCCGGATTAGATCTTGGCTAAGCTGTTTTCGGACGATACCTTACTGCCTTCCTTCTTCTATCCGTACGGCTAAGACTATTACTGGAATACAGATTGATATAGTAAGGTGTTCGCTAAGGCTAAGGGCCCTTAGTTCTCTCTGTCGTAGATATACGATAACGACAATACTTACCTAACTGCATTAATATATTCTTAAGCTCAGGACGTCATATAGATTAATGACGCCGCCATTAAGATCTAAGAGACTAAGTTGTTAGCTTATTTTATTGCGACTGAGATAGGTACTGAGATAAAGTATTTTGTTGTTATTCCTCTGACCGCTGAGTTTCAGTTGCGTTATAAATCTGCCTGGCGCTGCCTCACTAATATCGAGTCTTTCCGGCTGAATCTGCACGAGAACGTCGACGACGAAGACCCAGCAGAATAGGATATAAAGATTATACAACATCCCGGTGGCATTGATATACTTAACGCTCACTCTGTTAACAGCTTCAATCTCGTCCTCCTCATCCGATAGCCCTTGAAAGAGCAGTTTAGGTGCAGCCCCGACTTTAAGGTTATTACCTTCAGTAACCGTTTAGCCGCTAACGCTGCCCTCGTGGAAGGAGCCTACCGTTAGAATTATATGGCCCTAAACTTCAACGCGCAGCTGCCAGACTACAAGCGCAAGGTTAATGCCGTCTGCCTCTTCTATTCCGGCATGAGGCCTTTTAACTCTGTTGCCTTTAGCTTGCAGGCACCTAGTAATAAGACTAAGGAGGAGCCAACCCCCAAGCAACATGCAGAAGAAGCATATATTTAAGCCCATGTGAAGTAATGATTGCACTTATACCGCGAGCTCGTCCGTAGTGCAGGCTTCTCGACTGTACTGGGTCTCTTCCTTTTGTCGACCTTCTGGCCTTTGTTAACAAGGACTTTACTGCCTGCCTGCTCGAAGAGGCCCTGCCTGCAGATCGCGTTTGATTCCGCCAGTACATCAGCGAGATGCCGCTTGGACTTGGTGCCATTACAGCAGTGAGTGCCTGTGTTTCTTTTTTTTGAATTGTATGTTCAAATCTAATGTGTGTATAGAGACCGGGTTTCGGAAAGACGACAGCGCTTGCCGTAGGCACAGTTGCCATACTCTGAAGCCTCCGAAAGGTATATTGCAGCGCACCAACCCATATTGCTACCGATAACTTTACTGCCCGACTCAAGACTATCAATACTCGCATAACCGACCGGTACAACAAGAGCAAGTCGGCCGATAATACTATAAGGGCCTGCTGTAAGCTTATTGTCCGTCCCTACAAGTTGAACGATAAGACTGAGGCCTTTATGAACCTGCCGCGCTACCCTTACGATGCCGATAAAGCCGCACCCCGCTCGAGCTAGAAGCCTAAGTTTAGGTGGAAGTTGCACTTGTCCTGTGCGTTCTGGCTGCTGGTACTGCTCTGATTACCCGCTGTCGAAGAGTTGTATCCTGATGCCAGCTGTGCCCTCTACAACATGCAGTTCGTTATCGACAGCCAATAGAATCTGGTACGGCTTTATGATATTACAATAGGGGTTATAGAGTGGACGGAGTATAAGAAGGGTGAGATGGTTCCTCGGGACTTAATAAAGGGTATGCTCGAGATGATTTTCTAGAAGGCTGATATATTATATATAACCCCCGCTATATCCTACAAGAAACCCTTTAAGAGCTAGAAGAATAAAATTACAAAGGATATTGCAGTTAATAAGGCGGGCAATATCAGCCGCCCTAATCTATACTCAGTCTGGAGAAACACCCTTCTTCTGTGCCTCCTTGCTGGCGATAATAAGTAGCTATCCCTTGCTGTTATAACTCTAATGGAAATAAGCTCTAAGGAATACTATATTAATCGCTTTACTCTTAATAGCAAAATCTTACCCCTTACCTTCTTCAAGAGATACAGCTGGCCTATCTATTACCTGTACACCCAGCTTTATATAACTAAAGGTCTATTTAAGATCTGCTATTAAGAGGTATATAGCAATATACCCTTTGAATATAGTACCTAAAGTGATATTAGCCTCCCCCAGCATGCTGTCAGCAGGACCCTAGAGGCTTTCCTTAAGACTGAGTACCCCAATATAAAGCCCTCACCTAAAGGTAAGCTCAGACCGGTCTTTATCTATTGTAAGGGATCTTACTGCTTTATGGAGAAGGTTACTAGCTCAAAAAGTAGCCCCAATCAGGTCAAGATTGCGCTTAACCTCTTAAGCTCTTTTGTCAAGCAGAAGAAGGTCGACCCCACCCAGCTTGTAATAATTACGCCCTACAAGGCCAACGTCAACGTCATCAATAAGATGCACAAGCAGTCCGGCTATAAGAACCTTGGCTCTATACAGCCAGCCGCAACCATCGACTCCTTCCAGGGCCGTGAGGGCGACATCGCTATCATCATCATGGGGACCACGAAGACTGTTGGGCCTGGCTTCACGACGGACGAACAACATCTGAACGTGATGCTCAGCCGGCAGAGATCCGGGCTCCTAATTGTTGGCGACATCAACGTCACAGGGGACCTCAAGGGCAAGGGCAAGGGCAAGGACAAGGGAAAGGGAAAGGGAGGGAAGGGCAAGGGCAAGGTTGAAACAGCCCACAGGTTTGAGATCATCACCGCCTCGGGTGAGAAGCGTTGGGTCAAGGCCATGATGCTCCGTAACGTTCATACCCAGCTGTATGAGAGCGGAAGAGTGATCACTGTCCCGGTCGACACAACCAAGGAGAAGTAGATACAAAATTAGATAGCATCAATTGTTCTTCCTGCCTTTCTAATTAAAGACAGACTCATCTATGCTATTATCTCACTCTTGTTCTTAATACCATCGGTATTACTGAAGTTAAAGATTAGACTCTTATTAATAGATTGCTTTAGATTTTCAATTAACTTACTGCCACTTTTATAAATACTCTTATAGTTAACTGCCTTAAATAATCGGCGCCCTGGTAGAAGCAGTCGACCAGGAGCCTAAGGACCTCCTCATCGATGACTATGTCGTCAATGTGGTGTATGAGAAGTATGTCTTCCTCAGTTCCTTATTCAAATGCCGGTGCTAACTTGGATAGGTTCGCCCTCGGTGGGAGAATGTTCATTGTCAACATCTTCATTGGAGAGGTTCCAGCCGAGCCCCCTTACACCACCCAGGATCCCAATGTTACCAACTATCTGGTGGGCGAGGTTATCAACTTATCGGCTGAAATACCCGAAGATGAATCGACTCCTGGCTGTGGTAGTTGCCGCAATCAGGAGATGGATCGTGCCAAGGCCACTGGTCGTGTCATTCTCGCCAATGCCCTGATCACTCGTTGGAAGAACGAGATCCCCCACAACAAGGCGCCTCACGTGCTTCAAAGCATGGAGCGGGAAGATGTGGTCGACTTTCTCAAAACCAACTTGCACTGGCGTGTGACCTCGCTGGGCCAGCCGGTCGATGTCAACCTTATTCCGTCGTTGAAGGTCTCCCTAGCCGTCGGAAAGGCGCAGCACTGGGCTGATCGGACCAAGATGTCGAGGTTCTACGACTACCAGGGAGTGTTTGAGGTAACTGAGGGACGTGACGGAGGTGCTGAGGAGAGATATGGCATGTATCCGCCAGACGCTTTGTATAGAACTTCTGACTAAGTTGTTTTGCGATGGGCGATTGCCAATTCAATGACCCCGAGAACAGGAGATTTGCTATACGAATATCATGTTTCTTAAAAGTCATTTGACTCTCAGTGTACCTTTGAGTTCTACCACTTATGTTTTGAGGTGTCCCAGTCATTGTAGCTTCAGGTTTAATGATACAGCCTCCGCTCCCTTAACAAAACCCCGGACACAAGTGACACCAAGCAACAACCACAGGCCAAACCTACTTCTCGTTAGCACCAACAATATCAACCCTGAGGAAGTACACGTTATCAAAATTAGCCCTAAAAGACCAGATGTATGCGCTAAACACAGCCTTCTTCGCGACACCTGTCAGGTTGTTGAGATAGCTCGCGTCGTGAAGCGCCTTCTGAATGATTTTCCTGCCCGCAGCACTGTCCCCTAGTTTAGCACTTGCCACTCTCTTGAAAGTAACTCTCATCGTTGAACTTGCGACTGCAACACCCGCAACACTTCCAAAGCCTCCGCTTAAATACAATCCACCACCTGCGATTGCAAGATCCTCTTCTGTGATTTCGGCTGTAACGGCAATGAAAGTACTCGAATGGGCGATTCCCGTGCCAAGGCCTCCCAGGAAGATGTATGTCGCTTCGAAAATGTTCGTGTTTCCAGTCCAGCGTAAAAGCATCAGCAGATGACAAGAGCCGGCGATAATAGCAGCGGCATTAGTCGGCAACTTGCAGCGTCCCGGCTTTTTATTTAAATGCCTGTTGCCAGACCACCGACTTCTTCTATCATCCACCAAACTACAGCCTCCTTCATCGAGGAAAGTCGATGAGCCGAGAGCTCAAACGATTGGACGATCTTGGCCTCGTCCTCTACTGCGGCGGTTTGATCATGCTTTTGCTCGGAACCACTTGGGGCGGAAAGTTGTACGCGTGGGACTCGGCTTACATCATTGGACTACTCGTCGGTGGGATCGTGACGCTCATTGTGTTCGGGTTTTGGGGCAAGCTGAACTCTCCAGATTAATGGCCAATCATTACTAACACTTTTAGAAACGTCCTACCCTTTTAAAGACATGCACCCACTCATCCCAATCGAGATCGTCCAGAACAAGGACTTTGTTGCTTTTGGCTGCGACAGGGTCTGTGGCGACCATGATTTACACAAGCATGAATGTTCTATGGCCGAACATGATTGAAAGCCTCTTTACCGAAAATGTCATGCAAATTGGCTGGTACTCTGTGAGTGACTGGCTAACCCTGCATTCAGATAACCTGGCTAATATTGGTTCAAGTGTGCGTTGGGTGGATCTGTCGCCATCGGCCAGATCTGCGCTGGCATTACCCTACGGCCTTTTGACAAACCTTTCAAGGCCCACTAGCAGATGCGTGCTGGAGCGGCAGGAATGTGTGTCTTTATCGCATCTGTTAGTCTGGGAGACAACAGTAAAGCCATCGCCCTCACCACCACCATGTCAGGCTTCAGTGTGGGCCACGTAGAACTACTTGCTCTCGTCATGGTACCCTTTACTGTTGACCCTGGAGACATTGGCCTCGCGTCTGGGCTCTAATCCTCTTGCAGAGGCAACATGGGCACCATTGCTACAGCGATTTACTCGACGGTCCTTGCCACCAGAAATCTCAAGAGTGCTCCTATCGAAGTTCGCAAAACAGCAGCAGACGCAGGCCTTGATTCTCACTGTTTCGCCAAGGCTATCGCTGTAGCGGAAGCAGGAACGGAAAGTGCATATGCAGCAATTCCGGAAAAAAACACCATCAATCGAGAAAGCCATCAAATTAGCAGTCAAAACGGCAAATGTTCAAAGCTTCCGCACAATGTTTTTAGTCTCCCTGGCATTTGGAATAACAGAAATCATTGCGTCGTGGTTCATTGGAAATATGGATCAACACCTCACGAACGAGGTTGCCAGAAAGTTACAGGGCACACAAAAGGCGAAGGAGGAAAATGAAAAGAATTCTCTATCAGTTTAATTTCAATGTCCATAGCTTCAAGCCATGTATCTAGTATAGTACACGAGAGAGAAGTATTAAGTAGCTAAACGCCAGCAATATCTAGCAAGACCGTGTCTTGTACCATTTCAACCCCAAGCTTAGAGAGCCAGAACAGCAGCAACGGCGCAGAGCACGCCAGCAAGCCGAGGCAGATATCCAGAAGCAGCACTAGCGCCAACAACAGGCACACTGGGAGCCGGGGTGGGGTGAGCAGAAGACGACGATCCGGGGGCGTAGTGGCTGGCAGTAGCGTTGTTGACGGGGACGTATCCAGTGGCGGTGGGCTTGGAGTTGGTCTGAGTGGCCCAGACAGGCTCGGTGTTCTTAGAGCCAGTGGCAGTCGCGGTCTCGGTCATCTTGGAGACAGACAGGCAAATGGGGCACTCGACAGAGACGGTGTGGTACTCGGTGTAGACAGATCCCTTGGACGCGCACTCCGAGGTGACAGTCGCAACCTTGGTGACAACAGTGGTCATCGGGTCAGGCTTGTAGGTGATGATGTCGGAATCTTGGCCGTAGGCGGGGACTGTGACGGGCTCATAGGTGGTGTTGTTGGATCCGGGGTGGACGGAGATGGTCGGGTACGCTCCCTGGGTGGCGGTGCCAGTCGCTTTGGCCGTCGTCTCGCCCTTGGATGAAGTAGGCGATGCGGACTTGCCATCGAAGGCATTGAGGCGCTCGTGGACCCAGGCGGCAGCAGATTCGGAATACAAGTCGAAGTAGTTCAGGTGGTCGGCGGTGATGGAGCCTCCGGCGCAGACGGGGTCACCCTTGGGGCAGTAGGAGCGAAGATCATCGCCGTAAGCAGCCATGTTCTTGAGCATCTCGGATGTGCGGGGGGCAGCGCCGTTGTGGCTGGCGCCGTCGAGGAAGTTATAGGCCTGGTTGGCAGTGTGGCGAACATCACCGAAGAGCATGGCCGCGGCAACTGTAGAGATATTTATGTAAGCATCACGCCTACCATCAAAACTGTAGAATGTCGAGTCACTTACTCATCTTGCCCGGTCCAGACTTTGTGTTGAATCCAGCGTTGGAACCCTGAGTGCAACCGAAGATTTGACCGCCGCCTCCACCTAGGATATCACCAGCCACATTGGCACCCTGCGAGAAACCGCTGAGAACCAACTTCGAGTCGGGGCACTTCTGGTTGTAGGCGGTCATCTGAGACAGGCCGTTGGCGGCGCCCTCCTGCACAGCGGCGCAGTAGTTGGAGTTGCCAGGGTTGTAGAACTTGATGTCCTCGTAGTCGCAGCTGCTCAGGCCGTTGCAGATGGCGTTGACCAGCTTGCCCTGGCGGCCGGGGTAAGGCTCGTTGTTGCCGCGGGCGAGGAAGATGTGAACATCCTTGCAGCCATCTTGGCGGACGTCAATGGTGCTGGCCTGGGAGCTGGCGGCGAGCAGAAGGGGGAGGGCGAATGACTGCTTCATGATGAAGATTATTAACGAAGGACGTGGTGTAAACGAAGGCTGTGGTATTAACGAAAGACGTGGGTGGGATGCAGAGAAGGAAGATGGAAGGAAGAAAGAAGACGGACATCAAGTATTAAAAGACATCAAAACGTCTGTCTCCAAAGCCTCGTCGGCGAACCCAGTACGAGAAATCGTGTATCCAGCCGAAAATAGATTCTCCTCTGGTATTCCGAGATTGCCAGTGGGTGAACCAACTCTTCGGTTTCACTCCCTAGCATCACCACCTGCAGCAAAGATGGGACGATCCGCCCGATACGGGCAACAATAGCGCCAAGCATGTAATTCTTCACCCAACGTGCATGCGATGCGCCACACAGATCCGATTGAATGCTGCAGACCGTGCCACTTCCACGTTGTGAGGGCCCGCAACCACGGATATATGGGTGTCTCGGGTTCCGAACCACATGCAAAGCCAATTATGCGACTCCTTTCGTAATATTCGCTCACGCAATGTGGAGCGGCCATCTCCACTCGATACGAACTGGGAGCTGTGACATTATGCAGACCTCGTATTGTCCAGCGTGCATGGTCATTTCCGGCGGCAGCGCCGAGAGACGCAGGAGGCAGACGTTTGATCAGGGTTAAATAGAGTAACTCATCCGATCAACTCTATCCTTATTGCTACATGATCCCGCCCAAAACTCCTTGTTATGGCTGGGATGATTGGCTGGCCAGCAGGCCCGATCTCTGCCCCTGGAGACAGAACTTGGCATCCACCCCCAGGTTTCTTTTTAAGCTGTTACGATTTTGACAGATGCACCCATGCTCAGTGTAATCAGTTTGAGAAACTCGATTCCCAGAGTCGTGGTGGCGCATCTGACTCCAACATGATTACCCATCAACCATGACGATAGCAAGATGGTGTCTTATTAGTTCCCCAAGTCTCTACCCGTTCGACAACTCTCACGCACATGGTGCACTTGCTCAAATAGCCTTGATATTGGTAAAGCCAGGCCGAAGATTTAAATCACATGATCTCGAAGCCAACACCTGGACAAACGATTCTGCCGTGAGCCAAGTCCCAGCCCAGTTCGCAGCATGAACCTCGAAGTCCGGCGAACTGTGTGCAGAGCAGGATGAGGATTTAGGTCGGGATAAGCGATATAGAGCGAATTTGGCATGCCAGAGGCGCAATACTAGGAAGCAAAAGTGCGACGCAGGGTATGGCCGTCTGAGCAGCGATCACTGGAAATTGGCAGAAGCGTCCAGTGTTAGCACGTCAGCCATCTCGGCATTATGAAGCCTGTCCCTGGATGTGAGCGGTTCTGTATACATAGGAACTTCATTGCACGTCTCCTTGGGACGTTTGTTCAACTTCTTGGGCCTAGGGGAGGACGCTATCGTACTCGGCAAACTTCTACGGCAGCGCGAACCCCTATGCCACCGGAATCCTCGCCATCCCCCTCCATCGACACGCCCGATCCCTTGGCTTTGCAGATATGCCGTCGTGAGTGGCCGACCGGCTCTTTGGCAGTGAGCTCAAGCATATTGCAACCCGGTGGCCTGCTGTTCATTCCGTCTGGGCTCGGCAAGTGCACCACAGGCGACACAGGCGACACAGGCGACATGGTCTCACCGACGTGTTTGGCACCACCATTCCCCATCTTGTGTATGCGACTGCAGGCCGCTTCATCAAGACGACGGGAAAACCTGTGTCCTTCCACGTCAAGCGGCACTATGCTTGCACAATGCAGAACCTCGACGGTATTCTCGGTTTCAACGATGTTGAAACTGTCCAGGCGCCGATGTTAATGGCCATCTATTGTCTTTGCGACTCTGTAGGAGCCGGAGCCTGGGTGTGCAGCCCCAATGCGTTGCTCATCGCCATCGACCATAGGCTTCACCGTCAGACCAAGGCCCTGTCGTGCTTAACGATGGACAATGAGCTGCGGAAACGGTTCCTTTAGTCATGCTACGCATTTGATCTGCAAATATTCATCCTAATGGGAAGGCCCTTTGGAATTTCTGATAGAGATGTCGATATTGAGCTCCCGCTTGACCTTGACGAGGATACAACTGAAGACCAGATGGCTCACGTTTCAACACTATTGGGAAATCTCACAAAAACCACATCGTTGGCATCGTTCATTCTCATCGCCCGACTCCGACAACTGGAATCGGTATATAACAGACCATTTACGGAATCGACCAAAACATACCCGATCGATGACGCTACGATAGACGGGTTTTTTTATCTCGACTAGAGAAGTGAAAGGCAATGATCCCTCAAGACACACGCCAACTCAAAAACGTGGGCGACGTGTCGTTTGATGGCTATGACTTCTACGTAGGTCTTCTGCTCAGCGCATTCAAGTATAATACTGCCATTTTCCCTCTGCAACTATTGTTCAACTATAAAGTTATCCGTCTGGTGCTCTATCCCGAAGTCCCAAAACCAACGTCGCGCCTGGCTTCCTAAAAGGCTGCGCGGAGGCCTGCACGCATTGGCGTGTGTGGCGTCGACAAGTGGCTGTATCAGACTCTCGCCGTAGGTTAGTCACTGATGGCAATCCAAACCGTCTTCATGGCTGGTAAGTGACTACAACGTGGCTTCCTAGAATCAGAATGCCGGTTTGCGGGATATGACTGACGTGACTCACGGGTCCATAACTTAGGTTTGACGCTCGTCTACTGGTTCTGGATATCCTTAGGAGAAATATTTGACATTACTAGCAACGAGATCGACGAGTGCAGCACCATCCTGTTTGTGATTGCGCTACGAGTTCAATTGGCCAAGAAGTACCGCAACGCCTTTAAAGTGATTCGACAGAAGGTCATCGACGAAATCTCTAGCGACCGAGCGAAGAGCCGCGAGGCCGTGGCAGGACTTAATACCGAGGAGCTGGTCCCATCTGCCCATCTGATCTGGACTAGTACGCCGTACGAAGTCGACAACTGCAGCTTCGAAGAGGTTTCCAAAATAATCACCGCTATGATGGGCGAGTATTTCAACGTCGGCATTAGTCACTTTCCGACCGAGACAGCTTCGAGCCTTGGCATGGACGCCCATGCCGATACAATAGAATACCGGCCGCCGACGGTCGACTTGGGAAATGAACCAACGGCGCTCAATGGCTATATGGACCCAACACCGATCTGACGCCGTTCCTCGACTTTCCCCCTAACAACGGAATTGTCGATGGTTCAAATGCCTAACCAATAGGACTTGGCATACACCCAAGTGGAGTTAGTGGGAGCGAAATGGCACTGCATCAGTCTCCAAACCTGACGTCGGCAGTATCGTTTTCACTGCCGCCGCACGCATGATCTGAAATATCAGCGGCCAATACCGCCTCATAATTTAGGGTGACGATTTACCAAACTCGGCTTTCGTGGCCTGACCGATGATTGCCAACGGGCCAGATCGGATCCTGTCCGATAAGACAAGTTCATCCATTGGGTTGATCGGATCAGGACGCGCTACTACCTCATCCACTACAACAATTGCGTGCTCCCGAATCCTCCGTATTGCGGAGCTCGCGTCACCGTGCCGGTGGGATATCACTCTTCCAGAACTATAGTAACTGAACCCATAATTGACCACAAGAGGCGCTCCAGCGTTGATTTCGCACTGCATCGCCAAGTCACGACTTTTGTTCCTTGATGCTATCATGTCTTCCCACGAGCTATTCACTCCTCTTACCATTGCTAATGGCCGCATTGAGCTTGGCCACCGCGTTGTCATGGCCCCTATGACCCGCAATCGAGGCGTGGCGCTCTCCGACTCTGTCGATAACCGTATTTGGCTCGCAGACGAAGTTGCCGCTCGTTACTACGGCCAGCGTGCGTCGCCTGGTGGACTTATCATCACGGAAGGCATTCCTCCATCACTGGAAGCAAGTGGCATGCCAAACGTTCCCGGTCTGTTTCATGAGTCCCAATATGAAGGCTGGAAGAAAGTCGTCCAAGGTGTGCACGAGAAAGGAGGTTACATCTATGCGCAGCTGTGGCATGCGGGACGAGCGACCATCCCTCAGATGACGGGTTGTCCAGTCGTCAGTGCGAGCTCGGTGCCGTGGTCTACAGATGAGACGTTTCCGTTTCGGACACCGGATACCAAGGAGAAGATTCGTTATAGAGATTTCCCATCCGTGGCGATGACGGAGGAGCAGATTGCCAAGACAACTCAAGACTTCGTCAAGGCGGCCGAGGCAGCTATTGATATCGGCTTCAATGGTGTTGAGATCAACGGGGGCAATGGAAATCGTAAGTAAATCCTGAGAATGTATTGGTACGCATTACGCTTCGAACGAGCGAGGATACTGACCTTACATAGTTGTCGACCAATTTCTCCATTCAAACCTCAACAATCGCACAGACCTCTACGGGGGCTCGCCGCAAGCCCGGTGTAAATTCGCCCTCGATTTGGTGGCGGCGGTTACATCCGCCATTGGGCCCTCAAACGTGGCCATCCGATTAGAGCCCACAGGGTTATACAATGAGACGTACGGCGCGGAGCGAGTAGAAACTTGGTCACATCTTTGTGAGCAGTTGGCTTTGACCTATCAGGGCGATAACAAGCTGTCCTACGTCCACTTTATTGAGCCAAGGCTTGATCGAGTGGAAGCCAACAAGGACCTCTTCTACAATTCTTGGTCCCTCTCAGATGCCTCTAACGAACACTTTCGAGCCATTATAAAGAAAAGTGGCACCCCATGTATTAGCTGTGGAGGGTGGGATGCGACGAATGTGGTCGGCGCCGTCAAAGAGAAAGGCTGGGACGCTGTGGCCTTTGCTAAATGGTTCGTGAGCAATCCTGATCTGCCGAGGAGACTTCTACTCGGTAAACAGTTGAAAGACTATGATCGAAGTAGATTTTACGGCAGTTGGGATGGTATTAGGGATCATGGTTATGTGGATTATCCCACTTGGGAAGAGCAAATTGTGGAAGAGGCCAAATAACTCAGGTCTTGGATATTAGAGATATCTGTTGGACCGTTCCAGAATGTGAGGGTTTGAGATGATTAATATTAATTGTTCGCATTTTGAGGTCTAGAAGCTTGTCAAAGCTTCTCTGACGATAAAAGGGGCTCTATTCGGCTTTCAATTGTCAAGGCTAGTGATCATTATCATACCTCATATTAGCTCATCTGGCAGGATTATGCAGGGTTCGGACTCGTGGCTCAACATGTTAAATATCCCAGGCGCCTTGTCTGGAACCGGGAGAACTAGAACTGGACCAGGACCGATCCTACCTTCAAACTGCGCTGGCCATACCTGTAGCCTTGTCCTTCGATAAGATCTTGTCCAACCAGACAGGGTCACGAGCTTTGAAGTGGCAATCGTAGAACTTCGGATGCGCCATCAACTCATCATGGACATCCGAGAACTCGATGGGGCCCACATTTGGCGCCCTGGCCGGATCCTTGCTACTGCCGACGAAGCGATCGGGCTGTCCGTGGACTAGGTTGTCCTTAGACAATGCCATGGTACCTCGGCCTTGGCTTGTATCTCCGCGTACTTTGCTACGAGAAAGGCTTGTAGAAGTTGGTAAAGACTCACGGATAGGTTTTTCTTATATTATGGCGTCTTGGCTCGCAAGCAGCTTAAGGTCAATTGTGTGAAGGATCACAGTCTCTACTTGAGACCTACATGATAAATATCTATGACTGGCTTGGCCCCATTACGTGTTTGTTGCACAAATCCCCCCATAGCATTGGTTGAGACCGAATCTACTCAACTCCATCCCCACGGATTGTGAATCAAAATTCGGTTAAGACTCAAATTCTATCAAGGCTTCCCAGTACACATGCTCAACCATCAAAGGTTTCGATTCATTCCCAGTCTTAGAATAGTCTAAAATACTCTGCTCCCAGTTTTGGTTGTTTGAAATTGATCAACATCTTCCAATTTCATAGCCTGTGTTATTATCCTTTGTTTAGCCCTGTCACCTTCAACCCAAGGCTGCTCGTTGACCAGTCGCCAGATCAAGGCCGCTTGCACAGGCATTTGGCTGAAGAAGTTCCGTACCATAAATATGAAGCTCATAAGAAAGACGATAGCGCGGGCCAATAGTTGGCAGAACCTCTCCCCATGCACCACTTTCAGTGGATCTTCGCTGTGCAAATTGCTCATTTCTTTCCTGGATTCGTCCGTCTGCGATTCAATACTCTCTGATCCACCGCTCTCCGCTGCTTTCGTGGCGTCATGACCGACTTCCTCTGAAAATGAGTCGCTGCCCAGGCCATGTTCGAGACACCTTCTAAGCGCGAGAGTAAGAGAATCCTCTTCCTCCCTATCCTTGGCATCGAAGCTTACTTCCTTTGTGAGACCTCTATTCCGAGAAGACAGTAAAGCCAGCGGCTCTTCAGAACCAACTAGCGCAGGTATGGAATCGGGCAGCTCGATGGGCGTTCGTCGAAAGTTTTCCAACTCCATTAACGGATCCAATTGTTTAGCGGTTTCGTCAAGACTTTTTGTAAATGCGGAAGCATCCCTGAGATCCATGCGTGTCAACGTAGACTTGTCTTGCTTGCCAAGCTTCGTAGAAAATGCCTGCCGCATTTGTCTGCACTTGCTACCCAGCTTGCCTTCTATCTCCACTCGCATGTAGACAGGTCGTTTCCTGTGTTCGAACGCAAATGCCGTACTGAATTCCTGGCGGGATAGTTGCTTGGGGTTTCGTTCATTGGGACTGAGGTCCCACTGCAATGTTCGATAGCCATTTCCATCATGGGGTTTGCGTAAACTACCCTGGAAGACCCATTGGCCAGTCTTTTCCTTGCTTGTGCTCGACTCGAAACCTATACCGCCCATCTCAACACCCGTGATTCCGATGCTAGGTGTTGCCTTGGTAGATTTAGTATGCGATTCGATGCATGGGGTACCGACAAGAGTTCGAGGACCGAAGTGCTCCGTCATCTGCACAGCGTGGTGTGCACGCGATGGACTCCCTGATCCTAATGCGAGCTGCCGCTTTGTTGGTTTTTTCAAGGCATATGATGACTGGTCCTCGCTCATCGTGATGAAAACGCTTCCAGTTTGCAACCAGTACCCAGCCGGTTGCCTGAAGGTGATATCCATGTACAGAATCCCTGCTGGAGTCTCGGAGACACCTAAGACACCCCATTCCGCTTTTCTCCAATGATACTTGCAATCGATCTCTACTTTTCCGATGTTGGTGGAACCCACACAAAGATGTGAGCCGAGAGCCAACTCGTCAAATTTTTCATAATCGGTGCGTCCATATCGCCTGATCTGTATCTTAGGCGGTGGTCGGGCAGACACTCGCTCGCCGGTGGTCTGTTCCATATTGGATCGGGTTCAGAATTCTAGGACGGCCAGGTTGCTGCAAATGTGGTGATGATTTTGAGAAATTTCAAGAGGCCTCCGGGATCTCTTGAGTTCTCCCAGTGTCAGCCTTGCGGCTTCGAGCGGGGTTGGTGAGACAGGACAGGGATGGTGCAGCAACCTGCACAAATGTTCGTCTGCTCAACCAACGACGTGATGTGATTTTCTCGGCTGACAAAGAAGCCACATTCTGACGTGGCACTTGATTTTGCAACATTGTGTGAGCTATTTTCCATTTGAATCTCTCCCACCCCAAAAGGCTTCCTCCACGCTCCATCAACTACCCCCCACTTCATCTATCAATCACCCTGTCGAAAGTTCTGAGCATTGTCTTCATCTCACCATGTCAATGGATCCTCCTTCACACGACGCCCACTCTGGGAAGAAGCCAGACCGTGCTTCTCTTGGAACGGTCATCGAGCCTTATTCGTTAGACCGTAGCTTAAGGGATCAACACCGCGCAAGCCAAGCGTCCACGAAACCGCGGCTCGAATCCGTTCCACGTCCGCATCTTGACATACTGGAAGAAGATAGTCGGCAGGTTGAATACAACAAACTGCGTCAACTTCAGCGGACGCCTAGATCCTCGCCGGCTGAGTTAGCCAACCAAGAGCGCACAACTCGCTCTTCGGCTCATCATGATCCAACGAGATCGTCATTTCCAAGTCCCAGAATAACGACCCATATGGCGGAGAATGACAACGAAAATGAAGACTTTGATCCTCCTTTGAGCAGACCGACCAGGAAATCCCAAAATCCCCGATCCCCCAAGGCCACAGAGTATTTTCCCCGACCAGTCCGAGGCAACCCAAAATCCTCCTACCCACAACGCCCATATGTGGAGGTAGGCCCCCATCGTCATCCCAGCCCGCCACTGCCTGCAACAATCCAAGTCCACCCCCGAAATCGCCCAGACATCACAGTTCACATGTCCTTAGATATCAGAGATGACCTAGAGGGCTATCTTGAGGATCTCTCACGAGCCAGCAGGCTTGGGCATTTTGGCGCTGAAATTGATCAACTTCGGGATCAAATCAGGCATTTCTTCCAGAACCGATATGTCCTAGTGCAGTACGGTCAGGTGCTAGTTGACGGAATGCGATTCTCCGAGCTCGCCAACCTCGCTCAGCAATTTCCTCCGACGAAATCTTCAACTCCGGTCGAATTGAATTGGAACCTACTCCTCACCAGAGCCCAATACCTTAGTGAACTATTTTTTTTGGGGGAACTCACCAATGACAACATGTGGTCTGCTGCGAACACGCTTTTGCTTCAAAGTTGGCCAAATCTCGACTCTACAGAAGTAAGAATCCGCATCACCCTTTATGGTCAAGAAAATCCTGAGTTGACCCGATATAAATCATTCTAGTTCCAGATTCTCATCCACTTGTTGAGGATGGACAGATCCAGTATTCTAGTGCCAACTGGTATAATGGGCTGGCAGTCCTTGTATTCTCATTTGCGATCTCAAAGACGCTTATGGGAGGCTAGGGATCTCCTCCATGAACTTTCATACCACATGCCAATCAACAGACTCATAGACGCACTGTTTCCGCATTTATTTCATCTCATCCAAGGTCCGCCGCCGCAGCCCCTCTTCCCGTCATTATTTGCGGAGTGGGACCCAGAACTTCAAGACGAGTCTTCATCATTTGCCTGGCTTGATATTTCTACTACTCTTTCACTGGTGTACATGAAATCGTCAGACAGGACAGATGATATCAAGGCCTGTTTAGGCATTGCTCGAGGGCATGCCAAGACTCTCCTCGCTCGTAGCGCTCGCAACCTAAAGTGTCGTCCATACCTTCGATTTCTCATGGCGGAAGTGCTGTTTGAGGGATATAGCGATCCAAAGAGGTGGAAAGATACTATCATCTTTCATGGTGTCAAGCACGGCGATCTGACAAGATTTGATGGTATATTTCCTGACCCAACATGGCCAGAATACGAACCTGAAGATGAGGAATCACCAGAATGGCGCCCCACATCAGAGATTGGTAACACCCCTGTAACTGACACAATAAGACTGGTTCTTAGAGCAGCCGAAGAGCTAGGAGATATTAGAATGCAAGCAGGGTGTCTTGAACAACTCGTGCATCATGGTGCGGAAGAACCACGGAAGATCTTCACGCAACTAAGTAAAATATTTCTTGCCGTTGGAAATACTTTAGAACAGCGCGTTTTACTACTATCGCGTTACTTGGTCGTGAAAACTCCTTCAGAGCGAGTCCAACTTCGGCAAGACATCCTTCTTTCAGGCCCTTGCATGGCCAGCGCGCGTTTAGAACGCAAGCGGTACAAGGTTCTTGCCGCTTTAGCACTCAGCAAACAGGAAAATAAGTTCTATCGCGACCGCAGCCGCCATGTCAGTCCTGAGAAGAACCGTTTCCGGCTCCAAAGTCACCACGAAAGGCTAGGAGACACGAACACGGACACGAGTACATGGACATCGAGCTCTAGCAATGATTCCGAGCAAGAGGATTTTGTTGAAGAATCCCAGGCCAAAGACAAGTCACAGTCAAGAAAGAGGCCCGAATATACCGATAAAAGGGTAATGGGATTAGAAAGAGATGTCACTCGCGCACAACGACTACCTGAGGAATTCGCACTGCTTGGGAGCTCGAATGAGCACAACGAAGAGAGCCGGCGAGAAGCGAGTGATGCCTTTGGGAGAAACGATGACGTTGATCAAACCACCGTCCGGAAATACATTGACTCCAATCCGTATGAAGATAATGCGAGTATGCAGTACTACTGGGGAGGCCACGAAACCAGGGTGCACATGCACATGCGCCCCAAAGAGTTGGAAAGGGACTCACACTTGTCCGACAAGAATGAGGGTGATGAGTCTAAAACTGAGAAACACGCGACGGTTGATAACTATGACGAAGTCTCGGAGACAAAAGATGCCGACGTTCTAGATGCGGGAGAGGGCGACCCAGGTGAGTTTCTTCAGGTCAAAATATGGCTTCTGGTATAACTAACGGTATGTTCAGATCTGCCAATTATTGAAACCAATGCACAGGAGGTGGGAGTGAAGGACACATAGACAGATCTTCAACTTCGCAATAAGTTCATGCATTCAATTCAATGTGATATGGTTGTTGTGCATGAGACCCCGTCGTTTCGACTGCGATATGTTTTAACAACTATGTAGCCTTGAATCCTGCTTTCATAATCATTTCGAAAATCTCTATGTCTTTTCTTGCGTCCTCAGCACTGCTCTTCGGGATCTTGCCATTCACCGCACAATCGTAAAAGTCCAACATTTCCAAGGTGTACGCATCTTGGAAGGTTTTTCGGATCTTTCTCTCTTGGAATCCATCTCCAGTCTTCTCTCGTATCGTGACTGTGTGAGGAAGGCCCTTGATATATGGCGTATCAAACTGAACTCGCACAACTTTTTCAGAGGAAAAAACTTCGATCTGTGCATCAAATTCCGGGATGGCAGTGAGTCCAGACTCATAGGTGACGGGAAATCCGTCATATTGAAAAAGCACACTGAAAATGCCGGGGAGCTTTAAAACTGCCCCAGCAACCGACTGAGGCATTCCGATTATCTCTCTCATTGCAGAGAGATCGTGCGTTCCGAGACTGGTGGTTTTGGTCAGCTCAAGGTCATAGAGCAGACAACAGGTTCACTCACGCTCCAAGAACCCATATCATTCTCTTCGTTTCCGGAGTAATTTCAACACCAAACTCCTTTCCTAGAGCCTGGGCAAAGATCTCCTCCTGCTTGCTAAGTCTGTCCTGAGTATCTGCTTCAGAGAAGTCGTTGAACTTTTGAGGAAATGTGCCAGATTGTGCCACGGCGATCGAATTCGGCCCGATGATGTCCCTGATTCTTGCGTAGATGATTTTGTCCATGCCTCCAACTTCTTGAACGGCATCTAAGAAAGCAGTGGAGTAGCGTCTCATCGTTCCCACAAAGACCTTTCCTTTGGAAGTTTTCTCGGCTTCAATGAGTCTATCGATATCCCGGAAGCAGATTGAGGCTGGCTTCTCGATCAAGCAGTACTTGTCATTCTTCAGAGCCAAAATTCCATGGTCAACATGGTACGCATCCGCGTTGGCGATGATAACAACGTCGACATCGGGGGAAGAGCAAAGCTCCTCGGCGCTCACTGTAGTCCTCGGCGTCCCCCCGAGGACTTTCTGGCAGCAGTGACGGAGAGACTGCTCTGAGATATCGCAGAGATAAGTAGTTCGGAATCGGTGCGACATGAAATTGATGTTGGGGATGTGAGCGACCTGAGAGATCTCTCCACAACCAATGATGCCAACCCGCAGGATACGGTCTGGGCCATTCTCCTGGCTGGATTGTTGAGTAAGGTCGCCCATGATTCTTTTCGGAGGTACTTGGTCCGCAGTAGGTGATTCAATAATAAAAGAGGAAGTCTAACGGTAGAGAAGACGTCTGTCCATATACTTATCAATAGTAACGTTTACACTTCAGTGGGTTCTAGGCAGATCTGTTGTGTCGCCGGTTATTCAATTCCGGAATCCTCGTCATCGGGGAGTAGCGGCATCGTAAAAGCCGGGAAGTAGCGGAGCATGCGAACATAGGGATGGACCCCCGCATGTCTCCCGGTTAAATTGGCTAGCATTACCGCTAGTCTCGCCAGGGAATTGCGGCAGACATTCCCCTCATGAAGAGTGGTGAGGTTGAGTAGATTCACAGGGATTTAAGTGATTCAATTACCTATTTAGTATGTCTTCATTGCGAGTAGCTTCACGGCCTACTCATTTCCTCACGAACGGGTCTAGCTCCTTCAGTGGCAACAATGGCTTCGGAAATTCCAACCCTGCGATAGGGAATTATCGCGACCGGGCTCATTTCGTCCTGGTTCGTCACCGATTTGTCTCTTGACAGGCCAAACAAGAGAGCAACCCACATCATCCAGGTAATAGGTTCTTCTTCCTCCGAGAAGGGCCACGCATTTGTCAACACGCACCTCCCTGGGAAGTCTCCCACCGTCTATGGCACCTCTGAACAAGTTTACCGGGACCCTGACGTCGACATCGTCTATATCGGCACGCCTTTCATAAACAAAATTGTCTCGACGCTATTAGAGCAGGAAAGCATGTTCTGTGCGAGAAGGCCTTTGCCATCACCAAGGCCGAGGCCAAGGAGGTGTTTGACGAAGCACAACGAAAAGGGGTGTTCGTTATGGAAGCCAGGTGGACTCGGTTCTTTCCCTTGGTTCTGAAACTGCAAGACCTTCTTCACGGCGAGAAGGTTATCGGAGACGTCCATCGGGTATTTTGCAATTTCGCCATGCCGAAGGACATTGTTTCCCTACCGTCTACGTCAAGGCACAGAAACCCTACTCTAGGCGCAGGAACTCTTCTCGACATTGGTATCTACAGTCTGACGCGGGCAATCCTGGGCCTGGAATCGGGACCCCAGGATCAACATCCAACCGTCATCGCATCGTAGAATCTTTGCGAGGGCATTGACATAGCTACTTCGGTGATTATGACGTACCCCAGATGGGAGGCAGGGTATAGTAACACCTTCAAACCTGGCAAGGACGTTGCCGGCATTGTGCAGAATTGAGGGAAGCAAGGGATATGTCATCGTCAAAGGTTTTGCTGCATCCATACCGTCGCTATTCACGGTTCACTTGCAGGACCAAGAGCCCAAAAAGTATGAGTTTGAGAAGCCGGGGAAGGGATTTTACTGGGAAGCAGACTCGGTGGCTCTAGATATCGCCGCTGGAAAAACTCAAAGTGATGTGATGCCGTGGGGGGAGACACTGCGCGTGATGGGCTTGATGGATCAGATTCGGCAGCAAGGGGGGCAAGGTTCCCACAAGATTTAGAGTAGACGAACATAGAAGAAACATATAAGACACAACTGCATAATTCATTGGTTAGTCCCTGGGCGGTAGTGAATCGAACCTCACGAAGACAACCAGAGGTGTGGATTTCCCTCGCCATGGCGTCAAGGATTATGTACCGACTATACTTGCCGGTACTTAGTCAGGCAGCTCATGGGCAACTGACTCACACTAATATCGTGGATAAATCCGAGGTTCCCCAGAGCAGCCCATCTCCACTTTGAATTAATTGCCGCCATTCCCCGCGGCACAACGACAGCTCAGTTCATCCAATTCCATCACCAACGGAGAGCCCGGGTTATAGGCTATGTCAGCATCAAGCTTTCCCGGCGATGAGCCAATTACCAGTCGCAAAAGGCCAAGGATCTCAGGTCTATACCATCGCAAGAGGGCTGTAGCCGCATGCCAGCCGTGTCGAGTGCGAAAGACAAAGTGCGACAACATCAAGCCGAGCTGCGGGTTCTGTACTCGGAGCGCAGCCCAATGCACGTATGCCGATGCCGCAAGTGATCATTCATCGTATGTCTGAGATGGAAACCTGTTCTCGAGCCCACATATCCTATTATTGGCAGCATATTTCTCTAACCACATCCCCGTACACAGATTTGATCCTGCGAGCTTGGCCATCCTGGAACGTCTCGGCCACGTCGTATCCCTCCTAGAGACTCGCCAGCCTGGGTCACCACAGGATTTATCCCCAGGAACACAAACTCAGTCGTCTCAAACTGTCGTAGGTCCCTCGCCTTCCGACCAAATCGGGTATCTGGATATTGAGGATGATCTACTCGAGGAGACTCCCAATTTCCCTGCTGCCATCAACAACTGTGAGGGCGTTCTCAGATGGCCCATATTCCACGGCGTGGTGCCAGATATTGAATCGTTCGTTTCTTGGCCGACAAATGATGAGTCTGCAAGCCTCTTGCCATCCCAGAGAGGCTCGGGCAGGGTTGGCCGAGGCATCCAAGAAGAGGACTTTATTCCTCTCTCCAAGAGATTTCTGGCCTATGTTCATACGAAGAACCCCATCCTGGACGTAGCAGAATATTCCTGCTACGTGAGAGATGCAGCTGAAAATGGCTTGCAATGGGATGGCCCATCCTGCCTCGTGGTGAGTTCATTCCCCCCGTCTGCCTAACACGATGAGATTTTTCTCACATATGTGTAGCTTGTTTCTTGTGCTCTGGGAAGTATGGCTATGCCTTTTCAGTCCACAAATGAGGCACGAGAGTCCCGGTCGAATTCCACTCCCGTAATGGACAACATGAAGACAAGCTTAGCCTACATTGCTGCAGCAAAGAAACGACTGGGGCTTATGGAACCTTCGTCGCTTTACGTCCAATGCTTATTCCTCTGTGGTGTGTTGGAGATGTACCATATGGATGCACTTCGAGCCTGGCACTTCTTCAACCAGGCCTGTGTGCAGTTTAGAAACTTGCTTTGGAGGCACGGGAATCCTCAGTCTACTGGTAGCAGGCAAATCACCAATGAGACGAGACGCTTAGAGCAAAGGCTCTATTGGTCGTGCATGAAATCAGAATGGTAAGTATATACTGTTACGGAACACGAAAACGGACTCATACCTGTTACTAGCGAACTGCGGTGCGAAATTTCCCTTCCAGCCAGTGGAAATAAGCCGCTTTGGCTTCCCAAATCTATTCCCATCTCCACCCAACGAGCTATCGTTGCCTGTCGTCCATTCCGACGAAGGTGACACTTCAAGTGTAGCCGAATTTCTAGATCCAGAAGAGGAAAGAAGTTGGTTCTACTACCTCGCCGAGATTTCATTCAGGAGAATGATGAACCGAGCTTTCACGGCCTTGGGGAGAAATGGAGAGGTGGGCTGGGTCCAAGACTTTCAAGAAAATCTCAAGGAGTACGCTGCTCTTGAAGATCAGATCGATGTCTGGTGAGCATTTTTCGTTTCTGCCATGCCACTTTCAGTTAACCAGACATAACAGGTATTCTCACATCCCAGCCCAAATTAACCCTGCCCAGAGCGAAGGCCATAATCATGAATTGGCCCACTTCGTCAAGGCGCGTGCACTTTTATACCAAGAGTGGATTCACCGGCCATTCCTATACTACGTCATTCACCAAGAAATAGATGATCTGTATATTTCCCAAGCCATGCCGTTGGCAGAAAAATGTCTGAACCTATGCGTCCAGTAGCAGCTCTTCGTTCGTCCCTTTCACCGTCACCATGGAACGTGGTATATTGCTCGGAATTCCATCACCCGAGCGTCGCTTCTTATTGCAGCAGCTAGGAGTAAGAAACTGCATTTGCCCGACGGCTGGAGAGACACTGTCGACTCTGCGCTGCAGGTGGTGCAGTACTGGGAAGATGAAGCCCCAGACCTGAACAAGGCTGCCGGAATTTTGCGCAATCTTATAAAGGACGCCTGAATACTTCAGTCCATCCGATAATGCAGAATACGTGAATTTATACTCTGGAGCTACTTTGTGAGGAGCTACTTTGTGAGGGTCTACTCTATAGTAGATCGCTCTAGCTTGATTGATTTCCAGTATGTTTCAGCAGTAGTGGTTTCGGGGCTTCAGCAAACTCAAGCAGCTCGCTCGACCTGAGTCGAGGTCACCTCGTGCTTCCTGGTCGTCTCATCCATTTCGGCGCCGCCATCATCAACCTGGCCTTTCTCCATCTTATTACCTTCAATAAGACCCGGATTGCCTTCAAACACCTCGGCAATTTCCTCCAAGGTATGACCCTTGGTCTCTGGGAACAAGAACCAGATCAGAACCAAGAGCACCGCCAGCAAGCAACAAAAGACAATGTAGTACTTCCATTCAATATTCTTCATCGCAATTGGGTTGACTTGGTTGCCGACGATAAGACCTGAAAAGGCAGATATGTAGGTGACAGTTAATCCACGGCTGCGAAGGGTGTAGGGGAAAATCTCCACAGGATATGCCTGCAGGAGCGGTGTCCAGGCGATGTCGTAAAAGAAGTAGTAAACAAAGATGAAGCCGACCACTGCTTTCCCGACAGTACCACTGCCACTCTGGACCAAGTTTGCCGTGAGAGCTGTCCAGATAATGTAGCTTCCCAGCATTCCGGCTGTTGAGACTAAGAACAGTGTCCGTCGTCCAAGGCGGTCAACCATGAGAGCTATACGGAGCATCATGTGGCTAAAGCCGCTTAGCCAACGCAGCTTAATCTGGATGATACTCACCCTGACTGCACTTCCGGCAACGCAAGACCATGGCCATTTTTGTATCGTGGTCGCGCCCGTAACGAAGCGCAATTAACTACAATCACTCTTCATGACTACGCGGGTCGCGCGATTGGCCGGAGCGCTGGAGCAAAATACATACTCTCATCGTCTTCCCATTCTAAATTCTACATAGGTCAATTTGAGGCTTTGAAAAGTATGGAAGACTAGCAGATGGCGTGTCGTCGGCCTGTGTATTGCAGGGGGATCACTCCATCGACTTCTGGGTCTGGTTTGGTGGGGTGTCTTTATCAGTTGCCGGCTTCCTTTCCGACGACACCGACAATCTACCGTCCGCAATGTACCAAAACTCTCATTACAACCTACCTCATCATATGATTATTACCAGTATCACGTCCAATTAAGAACTATGTCATGTCGATTACGTAGCGCTGAAGATACCCCAGCGTCAGATGCAATAAGGAGCCTGAAAATAGGGACATTCATATGCAGAAGGCGTAAGTTTTACGGCTATAGATCTATATATATTCCTAGATCTGTCCTCTATTTGAAATGGACTCCCTTATCGATCATCCTAACATTCAAGTTCGCAAGTCATACCCAAACATGCGGTTAACTTTTGCCTATTTGATGCTTCCCTTAGCTGCCGCCTTGAACTTCGACAGGGTTAATGAGGGAGAAAGATATTGGGCAAGCGAGGTTGTTAGAGTCCCTAAGTGCAACAGCATCTATAATGAGTATCTACGGCCAGAAGGCGTGGGGTGTTTCAACGTTGGCGGCGATGTCACTTGGCCTCGCGTACCAGCTCGATATTATGGGCTGCACAAATATCAACAAATGTATGGAATATACAACCTGACGGGAATATCGGTCTGCACCGCCCCGTAGGATACCCCTAGTTTTCTTGCGCGCTCACCCGAAGTCTCTGTCAAGGCGTACAAACAATGTGCTAAAGATACTACCCTTGAGAGGAAAGCTGCGAAACGGGTTCCAAAAGCTACAATACCAGTCCGATAAGGACCAACTCACGCAAAATGCGGCCTAGATAATGGTCAACGACTTTTTCGCCACGGCAGAATCGACTCTGAGCTGTCCCAGCATTTCAACGAACGTTAGTGAGTCCTAACTCGCACACGCTGTAAAAATATCCATGAACGATCATCTAAACACGTCATACCAGGATCAAAACTCGATCCAAAACTGGGGCCAGATCGGCGCGCCTCTCGCAGCAACCTCGCATTACAGATCCATAGCGCCTTTCCACCGGCAGACCCTGTTGTAAATATGACATGGACTGACAGCTAAAACTTTACCACACGTGCTCGTTATCACTAAACGTTGCATTGAAGAGAGCAGGCCGCACATTGGTTCAACACGTACATCTTGTCACGTTCAAAGATGCATGCACCTCTTCAGTGATTGCACAAATTCTCCATACGTCGCCCTTGATTGGAAAATTCGATGAGTCCACATACTCGCTCTTAGAGTTCACTAAAATACTATGCAGGTCAGTATTGTCAATATTTATCTTTCCTACCCCATTACTACCTCAGGGTTCAAGTCATTCCCAAAGAGAGCCCTTGGCCTATGGCACATCCATTTATACACTGTCACATGATGGATTGTTGGCTTTTAATCTTGAATTTGGCTAATTTGAGCTGGTGGACAAATTGAGAATTGCATCTACTAGAAAGACCGCATACCCCATTCGTAGGTGTTTAGAGAGGACTACCCGGACGAGGCGCCCGTGCGGGCAGAACTGGGCTGATCATTTCCCTAACGTGCAGCATTCCAGAGTCGAGCAGAGTCTCTTCTTACTCTTTATTAATTAATATGCAATCTAGGTGCGTATTGCGTTGCCCAGCGTTGTTGGGGACACGTGGAGAAGTAATTATTCACCATCACATTCCTCTCCAGCCATGCGTCATAATTGTAGTTGCGGACATTGTAAAATCCAATCAAAATACGTCGCCGGCCATTCAAGAAGGTTGTTGGTTTAGTGGGTCGTTCAGCTGTAAGGAGCTTAAGATGCGTGAAACTATTGACGACCGGACTCGGTTCGTCGCGGTTCTATTGAAAATGACGGTCTAGGGCCGCGTCACATTGCACTTCGGTCAACATCGGCGATGTGTCCTTTTCAAGTTGATGGCTACATCAACGAAGAGCACAGCTTGCCACAGAATGCTATTGACCATACATTTTCGAGATATGACAGTCCTCGCTCACCATCCCTGCACGTCTCGGATCAACTGGACAAGTGGGCGTCGATCCGTGGTCCCCGACAGGGCTGTCTAGTACCGGTAGTGCCCGGGCGGGTCGTTGCATGTGAAGGATACCGGTAGTCCCACGTAAGCGCTAATAAAGCTGCTGAATCCATTTACTTCGATGTTGCTGACGAAAATACGGCCTCTTATTCGTGGCCCTACGCCATGTGGAGCAAGACAGGTGGTGGCGGATAGTCATGGCGCTGAGACAAGCTTAACCCAGGTGCCTTGTCTAGACTCAAGCAGTCATTGCTCCGCGTCAGCTCGTGTTTCCTCCGGACGTTGTGCGAAAATTAGACGAACCAGGCACCAGTGGCGGAATCACCGCGTGGTCAGCGGACACCTTCATTGGTACGACTGCATTGCTTACATGGCTGCGTCCTGATGGCTGCGTCCTGAACGCCGAGACATGTGGATGGTCTCATCGTCGCACCTGCAACAATCTCGTGAAGCCCCGCACGAGCTCGCACTCTATTCAGCCCCTCTCCCGCTGTAGCTCCCGCTCTGGCTGCGGCCCGACTGGAAGCTGAAGGCGATATCTCAACTAGGTTCCACATAATCGGGCCCAGCGTCGTTAGCTTCCGGTCCAGGCCCTTCGGAGGCGTATCGACCGTAAACTATCACAATTCTTCCCCTCCTCTATGCCACTTTGCGTTCTGTGCCAGAACACATTTGATGTTTGTGGCTGGCTGGGGCTGAAGCTTACCGTGAGATTCCCTCCGCCTTTTCCATTATGCTCGACGCTGGCAGACGGTTGCAAACATGCTCCCAAGATGCGGGACAATGGCAAACAAGACGCGTGCTACCAAAAAGACACCAAAGTAACGGAGGACGAGTGATACTCAGCTTCCTATAAATTAATGGGCTGTCCTTCTGGCTTCCCTCATATTCCCCAAGCCCTCACTTACAATCTTCCATTCAACCAACTTGGCAAAACACAAAGATGGTTGTCACCCCCCCTTCCCTGCCGGTGCTGCCGCCCACTGCGCCCGATGTTCCCACCCCAAACACCATTCTGGAGCAGCCGACTCTTGCGGACAAGAAAGGGCTGAATGTCGACATCAAGGACGTGGCCTTCACAGACATCGACCCCGGCGTGTTCAACAGCGAGCTTGTCAAGTTGAAGCTCTACGTCAAGCCAATCGCCAGCGACCTGACCAAGGACCCCAAGGATGGAGGCGGCAACATTGAGGAGGGTACCTACGCAGGAACCCAGGCTGCCTTGACTCATGCCTACAGTCGAATTGAGCGCAGGTAAGTCTTCTTTGCGCCTGCCATCATACTTGACCCAACACTGACAACGATGCAGTTACGAGTCCTACTTTGATGTCTTGCAAGTTGAGCCCACTCTGCCTCGCCTGGCAGACCTTCCGGCCAAGCAGAACATCTACCAATATTCGCCATATCCCCTTGGCGATGATGGAAAGCCTGCGCAGTACCCTCCCCACCTGCAGACCATTCCCAAGGATGACCAAGTCAGCCAACTGAAGATTTTCAACGCGCTCGGTCTTGCCGAGACCAAGCAGTTGTTGACGCAGGTCATCCCAACCACCTTTCTTGGCAAGACGGCGGCTTGGATTTTCCACCACTTCAACGGTGACATCTCCGAGGCGGCAAACCAGGGTCTTACCATCAAGGCCTATGAGGACTACAACAAGAACAACCGCAAGTCTGGCACAGACATCGAATCGGGCCAGAACATCGGTCTCCTGGCCGACTGGTTCACCGACCGCCGCTTTGCTGAGCAGTCGCTCTCTGGCACCAACCCCACAACCCTCATCTCGGTTGCCAAGCTCAAGGACAACCTCTTGGCCGAGTTCATCGAGACTGCCGGGAGGGAGAAGTACGACTTCTGGGCCAATGAGCTCCCCAAGAAGGACCCCAAGTCGCTCTTCGTCCAGGACTGCCGCTACTTCCGCGCCGCCGTCCATGCTGGGTCCAGCGATGAATTGAGCGCCGTGGACGCAGTCAAGAACACGAGCTGGGCCTGCGCGGCTGTGACGCTCTTCGAGCTTTACCCCAATGGCAAGCTCCACCCCATCGCCATTGTCTGCGACTACAAGACCGACATGAAGAGCTCGGTCACCATCTTCAACAAGAGGCATCTCCCCACTGATTCGTCCACCGGAGAGGCGACTGACTGGCCCTGGCGATACGCCAAGACGTGCGCTCAGGTCTCGGACTGGCTCCGCCACGAGATTGGTGTGCATCTGACTCGTGCTCATCTGATCGAGGAGGCCTTGATTGTGGGCACCCACCGTGCCATCCCCATGACGCACATTGTCTACAAGCTTCTCGAGCCGCATTGGTTCAAGACGCTCTCCCTCAACGCGGCTGCACGAGAGACTCTTGTGCCGCAGCTTATCAAGGAACTGGTTGGCTTCAACGAAGAACAGCTGTACCAGTTCATCCGTTCCGACTTTGAGAGCTTCGACTATGTCGGAAGCTATGTGCCCAACGACCTCGATAACCGAGGATTCCCCAACACGGCTGATGGCCTGAAGGGCGAGAAGTACAAGAACTATGCTTACGCCAAGAACATGCTGTCCATGTGGAGCACCCTCCGATCTTACGTCAAGGAGATGCTTGCCATTGCATACGACGAGAATACCCCGGGCAAGAGGGTTCAAGACGACGACGTTCTGAAGAAGTGGACCAACGAGATTCGCACCGGTGGCTGGATCAAGACATTCCCCGACATCAAAACCCTGGACGATCTCTGTGACGCCATCACCATGAGCATCCACATTGCAGCCCCCTTCCACACCGCCGTCAACTACCTCCAGAGCTTCTACCAGTCGTTTGTCATCGCCAAGCCTCCGGCTCTCTGCAACCCCTTGCCCCAGGATCTCCAGGAGCTCAACGCTTATACGGAGCGGACTCTCATCGCGGCGCTGCCTTGTGGCCGACAGCGACAGTGGCTGCTCTCAGTCCAGGTCCCCTGGCTGCTCAGCTTCAAGGTTCCCGATGAGCGGAGTCTCCTTTCGTTCGCTCAGTCTCAGTGGAACACGCATCGCAGAGGCAATGCCGAGGACCTCAAGATTGCAGCGGCAAGCGAGACCTTGTACAAGAATCTGCAGAATCTTATCAAGGAGTATGTCTTGACTAGCCAGGGCATGGACACGGGTTCCATTCCCTACACAGTTTTGGATCCGGCCAATACTGCAGTGTCGATTCTTATTTAAAATACGCGTAGTATTGAATTGAAACTGCTAATTCCTTTGTTGAAAAGTTACCAATGAATTTTATGTTTTCAACACTACCAATGTGATAATGTTCCACTGTGAAGTAATGGGTGACTTGTCTATGCATCGTTGTGACGGCAGAACACACCTAGTTCACAGACTGCTATCCCATTCAGGCCTCCACCGATTGTACACCGGAGAAATGGGTGGTGTGGAACCAAACAAACAACAGCTATATTGCGGGAAGATTGGTAGGAGAAACTTCGGACTGTTCTCAATTAATAAATAGCCTACAGCCTATGGACATTGCTATCTTTAGTCCATCTCCGGAATGTCTTTCCATAAAAGTAAAACATGACTGCAAATAGACACCAGATAAAAGTAAGAGCCATGTTCACCATGAAAGCGTTGATGAATCTAGAGTAAGAGAGAAGATGGTCAGCATGTAGTAAAAGGTACCATTTCTCGCTCAAAAATCACTTACCCATTTGCTTCCGTCCAGGGCGTAATAAAGCGACCCATTCCGTAACCCCAAAGGTTCTTGTTTACAGTGATGGCAACAAAGAGAGATCCGGCCACGGGCTTATAGCTGTCAACCGCGAAGGTGCTACTAATACTGGGTAGCCCTGCGACTTGAATACCAGCGCAAGAATAACCGAGAACAACAATAACGGGCCAGGGCCAGTGGTTCTGGTACCCGATTGCTGTGATAATGTGTCCAAATGCCATTATCAAGACGTATGGAATCATGGCGGGGAGACGCATTTCTGGCTCACGAATTCCATTGTTGCGAGCCGTTGCGCGAGCAGAGACCCAGTCGCTCAAAGGTCCAGCTGTAGCGAGGCCGATCAGGGCTCCGACGAAGAGTGAGAAGTTTGTAAATCCTTGACAAAAATATCAGTTTCTAGTTTTGACGAGCACGAACGAAGAACTTACCAATCGACTGTGAGCTCAAGTTATAAGGAGGCGCGGCAAACACTTGCGTCTGTGTAAGGTTGAGAATCAAGATGAAACTGCAGCTCCAGCTAACCACAAAGGATGCAAAGAGAACAATAGGGAACGTAAATAACTTCCACGGAATCCACAGATCCAGCATGATGGATCGGAAGGGAGACGACGTTGATTGAAAAAGCTTCCATTGCTGTCGGCTTGGTGTTCCCTTTCCAAGGCAAGGATCTCTCTCTGCGTTCACGTTAGACTGACTATCATCCGAAGTCGTATTCTTTTCGCTCGTAGTCTGCTCTTCGTGCTGGACTTCGATTGCCTTTAGCGATGTCTCAGCCACAGCGGGTGGGCGTTCGGATGCCTCAACGCGGCTGAACTTGGTCTCGGGAAAGCCAAAGACAATCGCCACGAGAGAAACGGCCGTCATCGCGGCGTTAAGCCACCAGAATGATGGCCAGCCACTATGGTCAGCCATGGCGCCTGCGATGATAGGCGCCACCTGAAATTGTTAGCTTAAATGATAACGCCGACCGACGAGGGGATGACTTACGATCAGTGCGCCAGTGTATATGACCCAGTACATTGTATTCCACTTTCCTCGGTCATGGAGGAAGTAGATATCGGCAATGATGCTCGGTTGCAGTGTCTCTCCAGGGCCGGCCCCAATACCACTCAAACTTGGGCATTGTTAGTTTAATCCTTCAACAACACTCCAATTAGGGACACTCACATGGCAGCACCCATAAAACCATTGTAGTTGCTCGCCTTTGCTCGCCAAATATGGGACGCCAAGCAAACGATTTGAGAGAAAATCAAGACAGGGCGTCTTCCAAAGGAGGTAGATATGGGAACCCTGTATGATAGCTTTTAGTTATGGCTGTGGAGGTCTCAAACGTGCATGTCAACGAACCAGAAGAAGTTGCTGAAGCCAAGGACCAAGATGGTGACACCCGTGAACTGAATGACATCGGTAAGAGACCTATCGTAATCTTGCATCAGGTAGCCGAACATAGGCCCAAGAGCAAGCGGTGCGAAGCCTTGTGTGAAGCTCATTGTCGAGACAGCTACCAGCGCCGACAGTTTCCATGTCTTGGTCCAGTTGAGAGGGTCATGAGGATCGTCCGAGGGTTGAGGCACGAGCACGCGATGGGACTTGTCTTCGCTCTTGACGAAATGATGGCTTCCAATATCGGCCATGATCTCCGTACCGGGTATAATCTCGATGTCGAGCTCATTCTGGATTTGCTCCAGCTCCTATGGAGTCATATGAGTAATGGATCCAGATGATACTCTTGGGTCGTAGGACTTCATACCTCCAGGCGAGATTCGGTCACCATGATGACAAACTCGCAGCAGCTGATGGGCAGGTTGTGAACACAATGGGGCGGACAGATCTCGACGAGGGCAAAAGGACTGCGGGGATATGGACTGATGGAGACTGAACGATGCGGGTGGTGGTGTCATATTTGAAGATTTCGCCGATGAGATTGATTCCGAGAGATCAAGTCTGGGGAAATGTTACGAGTCATTCAATCTGCAGTGAGCTGCTCGGAAATAGGTGAAGTTTCCCTTGCCACCGGGATTCTGATCCTAGATTTGGGCCGATGGTTGGGGTTCTCGGCTAAGGCGAGGCTCAATCTGGAGAGACTTCAATACGCTCCATCGGAATTTTGAAGCCATTTCCGAGATCCCAGCTGCCGTGACCCGTTCTAGAGGCAAACGGATTGCCACAAACGTATAGATATCACATCCCTTACGCCCGCAAGCGACGCGTGGACCACTTTTTACCCCAGATTCTCCCCGTCTTATCCCCAGGTGAGACCCGCCAAGATCCCCGCACGCCCAGATGAGCGTCACCAGGGGACCCCCGCCTCTCTAGCTTGCTCAGCTATCTTCGAGGATGTATCTCACAAAGATATTGGTAATGATAGAGACGGAAAGCTTCCGAGAGGTCAGTGTGAATTAGACTTTGTACACGGAGCCGAGGTTTATTAGATCGTCAGTCTCGGTAGATGCCATGCCAAGGGAATGTGGCATATTTAATCTGGGTGACAACACCTCGTCCATCAATGCCATTACCTATTTTGCTTCTCTTGTCAAAATTCCCGCGTTATCATCAATATAGCTACTATCAACCATGGCACTGCCTACCAACATCACCACCGAGGCGCTTGTCATTGGGAAGCCCGGCGACAAGTTCGAGATGAAGCCCATCATTCTTGATGAAGTGCGCTCGGACGAGGTGCTAGTGGAAATGAAGTACTCTGGCATTTGCCACACGGTGCGTCTAGTCCAGGTTTTCTAGGAATAGCAGCTAACATTGCGGAGGATGTACTTTTTCAAACGGGCATGTTGCCTGGTGTCGAGTATCCCGCAATTTTCGGCCACGAAGGTGCAGGCATCATCCGAGCCCTGGGAAGTGAGGTAAAGGACAAGTCCCTCCAGGTTGGCGACCATGTCCTTCTCTCCTTCAACGTCTGCGGCAAATGTAAGCAGTGCCTTGCCGAGAACCCATCATGTTGTCACATCCACTCTGAAGTCAATGCCGGCTCAGTCCGCCTCTCCGATGGCACTACACCCGCGAGGCTCGAGGATGGAACACCTGTTCGCAGTCAATGCTTCGGACAATCCTCCTTTTCCCGAATGTCTGTTGTGGCTGAGAGAAGCGTGGTCAAGTGTCCCTATCCCGAGTCACTGCCTTACTTTGCGCCGCTTGGCTGTGGATTCCAGACAGGAGCGGGCACGTTGCTGAATGCCCTGAAGCCAGAGAAGAGACCAACACGGTCGTAATTTTTGGAGTTGGAAGCGTCGGTATCGCCGCTCTAATGGCTGCTTCATATCTCCAAGTGAAGCAACTTATAGCCGTGGATGTCCTTGACGAGAAGCTCGCCATCGCCAAGGAATTTGGGGCCACACATACCGTCAACTCGAGAAACTGCGGTGAAGGCGGTGTTCAAGCCAAGATCCTCGAAATAACGGACGGGGGAGCCGATTTCGCCATCGACTGCACCGGCCTGATCCCCGTTATCGAGTCCCTGTTTGGGTGTTTGGCTCCACGAGGCACGGCCACGACCGTTGGCGTTCCACCACCGAACAGCGTCGTCCGGATAGAGCCTATGTCCTTTCTGCTTGACAATAAAAGGTACATTGGTGTTGTCGAGGGCGGATCGAATCCACAAAAGGTAAGTCTTTTCGTGCTGAGGCTCTTTCCAGGCCACTGCTAATCTCGCATATCTGTCAAGTTCATTCCCCAGTTAATGGAGCTTCACCGACAAGGCCATTTTCCCGTGGATAAGCTTTGTAAGGTATACTCTGTGAAGGATTTTGACACTGCACTCAATGACCTGCGTCAAGGAAAGGTGAGTTTCCTGCTTTCCGGAACCGCCTCCCTCAATCTCTAACAGTGCTGTGATTCTGCAGGTCGTGAAGCCTATCATTCATTGGGACTAAAGGGGGCGCATCCTAGGTGGCATGAATCTATGTACTTAGCAATCACATATATTCGCAAGTTCAACTGTCTTTTGTAAATTTCACGTAAATTCATTTCTGCAGTCCCGCGTCTCAAGCACTTGGCCCACTGTTCAACCACCATCGCTGATTTTCACGGGCGCAGCCGATCTCCTCATCATCCCTTGGCGTGAGTCGTGGCGTGAGCTATTATGGAGCGCACCACGTGTAGACGGAGCCCAGCCTCCGAAGTCATGGGGGCTAACGTAGCGTGCCTGAGAAGACTCATTTGATTGGGTATTCACGAGATGGTTCAGGCTCAGACCTGGATATCCGGAATTATGTGTCAAGATAGGCCTAGAATGCGGAGTCCCTTCGGCCGGCTGGGCAGATTTATATCCGGGTGGAAGTTGCGGAACGGCAGGCCTTGTGGGTCGATAAACTGGCCATGACTCGCAAGCGAGCCTAGCGAGCCTAGCAAGCATACGCGGTACGGATTCCGACCTGGAAATCTGTGGTACTATGCTTCTTCCATCGTGACAGCTACGTAGGAGAGGGCTCCCCAAGCCACAACCGAAAACGGGAATGAGCGCCTATTAAGTGATTCTCGATCTGTCTTTCCTTCGTATTAATTATCGAACACCTCCTCATTCAATACTCTATCGCATACATCAAAGAGACATTATTGTAAAAAGGGCTACCATCTAGCATATATCAAGTGTTTCCCAAAACCACACTCATCCCTTGCCCAGAGTCCCTCTTTATCATCCATCCTTCTTTCCATTACTGTGGGAGATTAGTAATCCCATGAAAACCCCAAAAACACTCAGCCTGGTCATCTGAGATTTAAAGCACCGTTTTAAGCCCTGTTCTTCACTCCGACGCTAGTGGCCACCATGCCAACACCAGCAAAGCCGACGCAGCACCACAGCCCCGTGCAATACTGTTGCAACATACTGTGACCTTTGCTAGTATCGACAGCCTGGACAATAGCACTCGCAAGCGCAAGTCCTACCCCGCTACCTATCTGGAAAGCAGTGTTGATCATTCCTCCACATAAGCTCTTGACGTTGGTTGGCACTGAATCCAACAGCACTACTGTGATCGTGCAGTATACAATGGTGGTGCCAGCAACGCCAATGATGGTGGTTGGGAAGACGTGCTTCCAGAAATTGATGTCGCCTTCTTTCATGAGTGCTGAGGAAATGGGGGCAATGGCACATGTAGCCATGCCAACAACTAGAAGAATCTTTGTGTTGAAGTGCTCCAGCATCCGAGACATGGACAGGCTAACAATGAACCCTGTGCATCCCATGGGAAGGAATCGCAGTGCAGTTTGGCCAGCGCTCAGCTCGTTAACCTCTTGGGTGATGAGCGTCGTGTAGTAGATTGTTGTCTGATAACCGCCGTACGAGACTGATGTGGTGTTAGTAAAACATATTTCTTCTCGTCAATAGTGAGATTTTGCTTACCGAATCCTCCGATCCAAAGTGCGGCAAAGTTGTCCAGTTTCCAAAGAGACAGCGGCATGATGGGGTTTGAAACCTTCTTCTCGACGTATGTGAACAGGACGATGAGACCGACGCTAAGGACCAGCAAGACAATGACAAAAGCCTTGCCCCATCCGTATTCACCTCCACTTGAGAGTACGAAACTCAGCAAAATGAGACCAGCTGTTGACAAGCCAGCTCCGGCAAAATCCAACTTCGGCCTCACTTGACCATTGGTTCGATCCTTGGGAAGGACAACCCAGCCAAGGATTCCTAGGAGGCTAGTGACACACGCCGATACGTAAAAGACGTAGCGCCAGCCGAGGGAGGAAGTGAGGAAGCCTCCGAAAATGAGGCCGAGGCAGAAGCCAACCGCGCCAGCTGCGCCGAAAATGGTCAAAGCTAGTGTGCGGTCCTTGGCGACAAAGTAGTTGCTGATAATGCCCACAGCCGATGGTACTGTAACAGCAGCACCAATGCCTTGAAGGGCACGGAAGATTGCGAGTTGGATGAATGATGTGGCAACGCCATCGGCCAAAGTCCAAATACTCAAAAGAGCCATGCCGGCGCAAAAGACAAGTCGTCGTCCATATCTGTCTGCAAGGACGCCGGACAGAAGCAAAAAGCCGCCAAACGTGAGTGTGTAGGCTGAAATGAGCCACTGAAGATCACTGTTCGGAACGTTGAAATCCTTCTGGATAGCAGGCAGCGCTATATTGACACCCGTCATGAAGACATTGTCCATCAACTGGGCACCACAGGTGCAGAGCAGAATGACGGCACCTCGCGTGGACTTGATCGTTCCCACATCGGGATAAGCTTGACCAGTGCCAATCTCATACTCGGCAGGAGTTTGCGTTCCCGAAGGGCCATCGGGTGACACTGTGCCCGAAGTTGCGAAGCCGAAGGTCGGGGACGACGGGCGAGTCGGGATAGGAGTGTTGAGCGTCGACGGCACCTCTCGAATGGTACTTTCCGGGCCAGGCTTCGCAGCACGCGGCCGCTGGATATGTGGCAGCTCGAATAAATTGTCCAGCGATTCTCGTCTATCCCGAGAGTGAAGCCGGCTGATCGCCGATGCGCTGCGAACCAAGGCATCAAGATCCTCTGGGTGGCCATCTTCAAAAGTTACCCGAGACGCATTGCTTCTGCGACGAGCAAGAGGGAGACCCCCCAAACCTGACGGAGGAACGAGTGTAGGAGCTTCCTCTAGAGTTGAGGTGCGTCGGCCGAGAGGTTCTCCATCGGCCTCGTAGTCCACCTCCTGGGACACACGGTGGTGAGGCATAGTTACTAGTTCGATATCAAATATTGAGAAAACGACTCCAAAATTGAAATTTCATAGAGATAAAGGATTTTATAAAAATCAGACAAGCTCCGATATAGGCTCTCGTCATTTTCATCCCACCGGTTGAGGTTGGGTTGTGGGTGGAGCGTTGATGCCAAGTTCTTATCAAACTTGCCACTAGGGGCTCCACCAGAATGTCAACCCTGATGCTTTCGTAGATAAAGCGGAGGCTCAGGACTGGCCGGCGGGGCTCGTTACACTACGAAGAAGCAGAAAATAGGCGTCTCTGCTAAAATCTTCGGAGTGCGATTTCCGAGCGTGTACTGACATCCAATCATTATGCCACACTATCTCAAAATAGATTGACTGGTTTTTGCTTGCACACAGCTCAAATATCACATCAGCCCATCTTCGCATTTGAAAATGACCACAGAGGATTCTTATGCCACGCAAAATAAGTCGGTGAAAAGAGATGTGGACACAAACTACACACCCCGGCCCAAAAACAGAGACAGGTCGCTTACCCTGAAGCCAGCAGACCTGGAGAATTTTTCAACAGCGCAGGGATTCGCATTCCTGTCACATCTCACAATTCTGAATCGTGCCATTAAATGAATGGCCTTTTTCAGAAAAAGAATGTATCACGAGAGTAAGAGAATTATGAGGTTTCCCACGAACTGATTACGAGGATAGGTCTGCTTGTCGTTAACTTAAGCACGGGGCAGCCTTGTGTTCCTTCTGCAATGTGGTGTACTTAGACACTCAGGCTTTGATTGTATATATCCAGTACAGGACCACTCGCAGAACCCTAAACCCCTGTTACTATCCACACAACTTTCCCACGCAACCTTTCAAAAGACCCTCTCTTCTTCCCTCCCACGTTACGCCACAATCACGCAAAATAGAACGTGCAAAGCAAGAGCTTGGGTAACCCTAATTTTCTTCAAATGTAACACAGTTGTTTCTTAACAGTCATGGCTACATGGCGGTAGCTGTCTGGTAGCGTAGGCGATGTCGAGTTCGCAGCTGGTTCTACCTCTGCAGCTCTAGGTTATGGTAAAGAGGTGGCAGAAAATGAAGCAGTACTATTGCGGAAACTGCTGTAATAGGTCTGTGACGTACGGCGAGGCATTGAAAAAGGAGGGTTGTGAGACTGCTGTAGTCGCTTTAGAGTGACATCATTGCTGGAGCAAGGTACTGGAGTTGAGTGTTGGATTGGCAAAACGGCACGGGCTTGAGTTGAGTGAGATCGAAGACGGCTCCTCCGTCGTGTATTTTAGTTTCAGACCACTCACGTTTAATTTATAGCAATCTGAGTGGCCAAACTACATACGTTTGCGCCTGACTGTATGTAAGCGAGTCTTTCATTTGGATTTCCTCAAGGCTCCGCTCAAGGGTGACTTCAATTCAGATGTAAATATCTTGGATCCATCAGCTTCGATTCTTCCACCTTGGGTCAGTGATAACCAAGCACCTTTGCTCATCCACACTTATTATTGAGGGTTCTGTGCCTCTCAAGACTACATCCGATTCATGTCTAATTAGTAAATTGCAATACAAGTGAAAACTCAGAGCAAGAAAATCTACTTCTATTCAATTCGCTGGACTAATATACGATTATAAAGCTCTAAGATCTTGGAAAAATCTCCTTATACTTGAGTAATGCCTCTTGGAACGGAATTGGCTTCCGACCAGTCAGCTTCTCAACATTGTCGCTCGTCTCCTTCATATGGCCATCCGCCACCATTTCGCCGCAGCACAACAAGTCGCCGATGCAGAGCTTCATGGGAATCTGCGAGAAATCGCCAAAGAAGTCTGTTGGTAGCCCATGATCCAGCCACCACTGCTTCAATTCCTCATCTGGCAAATCCACTATTTCTCCCTTGTAACCAGATTGGCTGCACATCCAGTTGAATACCTGTTCATTGGTAATGGCCTCTGGGCCGGTGATGTCGTAGACGGTATTGGGTTCTCCCTTTCCAAGCAACAGAGCCGCCATCACCCGGCTGCAATCCTCTCGCGCGACGTAGGCACCCGCGGCACCGTGGGTATTTGTTAGCCATCGCTCACCGCAAAATTTCCAGGACGGCCCGAACAGGGTAGGGATGTTGTCGACGTATAGGTAGTTGCGTTGGATATTGTACTCCAGTCCAGAGTCATAGATGAGGCCTTCGATGACGTGGTGGTCCCTGGGCAAGAAGGGGATGTCTTCCTCACTCTCAGCCTGGATGCCGGCTCCAACGAACGAAGTGTAACAAATCCGCTTCACACCGCAGGCTTTTGCGGCTTCAATTACAGTCTTTGCCTGGCGACGTCGTCCTTCACCAAACAACCAAGTCGATACCATTGATACGGCCTCGGCACCAGCGAAGACAGTCTTGAGACTCTCAACGTCGTCATACGTGGCGACACAGACGTTGATGCCTTTGCTCGTCCATAAATCAAGCGTCTCGGATGGAATGGCCTCGAGCTTGTAGGTGGTGAAGGTAAGCTCGTCCTCCGGATTAACAATCTCGAGTGCATAGGAAGCCGCAATGCTTCCGAGGTTTCCGTCTGCCCCAGTAAGAACGTATTTGGGCATTTTGATGAAGTCGGCAGATTGAGTGAATATGTGTGATGGGCTGTTAAAACGGAAGAGATGTTTGCGATAGAGTGTGCTTTTATATCCATGCCGAGCTTCAAAGCCGACGATAGCTGCCGTGACGGACCCAGAGAATATGGTATGATACCCTTGTGGCGATACGTGACCCACCCGTCAACTGATTGAATACTCACTAGAAAGAGGCGTTCCAGCGTCAGCCCACTGGCAATCACGCTGGGATCGGACCACCTGCAAGTGTGTGGAAGAATCGTGGCATTAACTTAGACGCTAATTCAGCTCAGTGGGTATCATAAACCCGTGGAACAGGTTGTTGGATCACCGTTTGAGTGGATCTCGAAGATCGGTGAGTTGCGATCACCTTTCGGGTGGATCCCAAGATCGGTAAGTGAACCGGATGACGGCAATCCGGATATAGAGTGAACCGCGTTTAATCCTTGATAAGCATCCCGCATTCAGCTCTGGTCACTGTTTTTTAAACAGACCACTCCTGTTGTGTCTGATGATTCATTTAGACTGGTGATTCTCTTCGTTTTTCATGCCATCAATGCGTTCACCCATTGTCTCATGAGGTAAAAGGAGAACAGAAATGGCCTTTAGCTTAACTCTTTTATACTACTAAAATAATAATGACGGATCAAAATAACCTCAAATCCGGGCAGCATGTCACTCGCGGAGTTCAGCCTCCTTCACCCCACCGACCACCGCCACGCAACTTGAGCTTGGGCCGGACAGTATCGCGAATCCCTGCTACAACCAGCCACGTGGTTTCCAACAAGCAGATTTCACTACCTGCATCGAATGTTATGTGGTAGGGGAACGAGCTGCCAAGTTCCTCTCCATCGGGCTACCCTACCAAACATGGTGGAGCCTGGCAACTTCGTCCGGGCTAATGTGAGTGGCTATGGACATCTAACTGATTTCAATATTATCACCCAAGGCAGATGCACAATTAGGGAAGGCTGTAATCATGCCAGATGAGTAGAAGCTTGGCCAAATGGCGATAAATATCTTGGGGGCTGATCTGGGTCGACTGGGTCTTCTTCATGGGCGAGATAAGTGTATGCCAGAGATGTTGGCCCAAAACTTTATTGTTCGATTAGATGGCGCTGGATTTCAATTTGAAAGGATGCTACCTACTTAATATACGTCTATTATCTTTCGAATCCTCCACACTCTGGGTGTGAAAATCTCACGTCGCGTTTAAAATCAATAAGCAGGCTGTTCATGTTGCGAACTGCGATATTGTCATGTTTAATTCGCGTCTTGAGACTAAATAGGTTCTCTGCGAACGAATAGTGTACGTCGGTGTGGGCTTGGGCAAAATTACTGAGGATGGCGCGTTGCATTAATGGGTTGATCGGGACGGCGGGACGGAGTGACAGAGTGGTGGAGAGAGAACAAGACAAGACCATCAGAGAACTGTTTGTCACGCCAAGATGAGAAAATTAAGACATCGTAAATCACTTGAGATTCGTTGTTAGGCTAAAGCCAACCGCATACGTGGGTCACAGTAATCATTTATAAAGAGAGGAGAATTTTGGGCATGCGAAACTCCATCTGGCACTGTTCGAGCTTCCCATCCCCAGCCTTGTACTGTGCGTCATATACACATAAACGATCCCCTTTCTCCACCTCCAAACCGATGTTCCTCGTTTATTTGGTCATCGCAGCCACTGCCTCCAAGATGATGTCGACAGTTTCGCTAGGCTTGCTCAACATCGGCGAATGACTGGTCGCAATCTCTCGCAGAGTCACATCACCTCCATCGTTCTTCGCACCTTGCACAAACATTCTCTGCACCTCCGTTGGATGCGATCTATCCTCCGTCGTCGCAAGATACCAGACTGGAACCTCCTTCCAACCTGCGTAACCGACATCGGCGCCTGTTGTAAACGCCTTCATGGACTGCTTTGTAAGCTTTCCAACCCAGTAGTTTCCTTCCTCTTCTGGGAGATCGTGATAGAAGAGTTCTCTTGGGTCAACTACAATAGTAGCCAAACCGATCTCTGTATCCTCCTTCCAGATTGGCGGCGGCTTACCACCAAGACCATCCAGAAACGTAACACCGCCCACCGCAAACCCAGAAGCAATCAACATAAATCCAACGACGTGGCCAGATTTGGATGAAGAGCCATCTCGTGGAGAGGTGAAGCCTTTGAGGGCGCTGCTGCCGACTGCACCACCGTAAGAGTGGGACACCACGATGACATCACGTCCCTGAGTGGTTTCGGCCAAGATTGGATCTTTAACAGCTTTGACATCGTCCGAAAAAGTTGCGGAAGCGGACAATGTTGTTGGAAGTGCCACAGCGACACATTTAAGCCCATGTGGCTCAAGTGCTGAAATGACTTTATCCCAAGTCTCGGGGGTGTGCCATGCTCCGGGCACAAAGACGAGGGTGGGCTTTTGAGACATGATGAAGACTTGAAGTAGATGATGTGTGTAAAAGAGATGAGGATGAAGATGAGTGCAAGAGTGAAATGGAGAAGGAATTGTGACGTTTAAATAGGGAACCTCGGTCTTGTTTGAGACACCAAAACCGACCTCTCTCACTTAGTACTTCGTCATACACGACCGGGACATTTTCGTGGCTCGTCTATTCGTCCGAAAATGGCTTAGCTTGTGTTCTTGACTTTAGTGCTTGAGTTCGTTTGGTCCCGTGTGGCTCACAAAATCACTAGGTGGTGGTGTATTCTTAGTTAGCCGGGAATAGAGAGGGAATACGCTGGCATAACAGACTATCTAGTCAGTACGTATTTATAGGGGTATGTGTTAGTCTTTTAATATCCCTTCTCTAAGGGGCTGTCATCACTAGCGGAGGCACGGCTTATCTACATCTGCTGGACCCGGAGTGGCACCTAGCGCTGACCAGCGAGATGCAGTCACGCGAACCTCGAGCGGCAATATTTCGCTGTTTAATTGACCTCGCCGTCTCCCCATCGATTGAAGTGCCGACATCTACTGCAATGGACCAGCAAGCCACAGGGGGGACCCAAAGGACACGGAAGTGCCATACTCGAAGCCGGAGCGGGTGTCTCACCTGCAGAAAGCGTCGCGTTCGATGCGATGGGGACCAGCCATGCTGGTGAGTTGAACAGCACTTGCATTTGGCGGAATAAACGTGGATAGTCATGCATAGTTGAACGTATCCGCTAATAGAAAACAGCGCTAGGTGTATCAGTGCAGGGAGGCTATGCGAGTTCAGCTCCCTGAGCCTTCCACTTCGAGACCGCAGGGCTCTGGCGCTCCCCTGCGAACAGCAGCCCTGGGTCACGCAATCGGCCCAGCTGCAAGTAGTGTGGAATGGGCCGTTGGCCACGAAACTCGCCGATCCGTTTGACTCTTTTGCAATCAGCATGCCATTCAAGTCAAGAGAACTCCTGCATTATTGTGAGTGATATTTTGCTCAGTCCAAACGAAGCAGTTAACCGTTTAGTTCAGTTCACCAAGCAAACAACACCTTCAGCGGCTCATTGGAAGTGAAAGAGAAAGACACGTGAGTAACCTCCTCCTTATTATCCTCTACTTGATAGCCAATACTCTTTCCTCAGACTATTTTTTGTGATTCAGCATCCAGACGCCCTCCGAAACACTCTCCTCGTCGCGGGCTACACTATGCTTGGAAAGCTGGTGGGCTACGATCGTACGAGCCCACCTTTTTATTCCACAAACTCGAGACCATTCGCCTGTTGAATCAGTGGGTTGAAAACTCACGGTCCGATGATATGACCACATTCGTACGTCATATAGCTACTCTATGCTTTGCAGAGGTACAGTATTCTTGCCATCCATCCTCCCCTCCTTGGCGAAACTGACCATTCTTCAAAGTGCTCCCTGGGAAACGTCGCGGTTGGTGAAACACACCTTGATGGACTCGTCACAGTCATGGATCTCCATTGTCCCATGAGCTACGATGTTGATGCCCAGCTGGGGCTTGATGATGAACTTGTGAATCGTTATTTAATCCTGTGAGTCCTTCTCCTCCATTGTGCACGCGGTCTCTAAATTGGTTGTAGATCGTGGAACTCGGTCCATGGCGTCAAGAGTCGAATACAAGGGAGCAAAGCCCTTGTCCAGATGTTTGGAACAAGCAAATCAACCCAATTCTCCAAAATGATATCCTTGCTGCATCGATGGCAGTCACAAGAGATTGGGTCATTCGAAATGCTGTTGAAGGCCATACAGCTGGTCCCATACTTTGGCATGCTTCCCTCGAGAACAAAGTTTGGCGCTATCGATGGATTTCCCATTATCGAGTGCTTGAGAATTTTGACCAAATCAGCTCATTCAGCGAATCTGGAATTATTCGAAGGTGATCCCGGATGGGTTTGGGCCGAGGGTTCAGCATCAAGGCTGACCGTTGCACTCCTCCGCTCCCACATTTCGTCCCTCAGCGTCGACAAAATTGCAAGGACAGATTGCTCAACTGGTCAAGGATTTATAACTTCCTGGTGTGGAATGGCCACTACCTCTGGACTATACTTGCACGGCGTTTTGGGTCTTTGGAATGGTGGCGAGCCGATTGAGCCCCGACTGTTCAAACGCCTGATGTTGATCCTAATGCGTGATCTTCATCAAACAATTCATGAAGTGAAGGATCCACGGACGGCCGATTTCTGGTTCTGGAAGGCTTTTGTGGGGGCGTTCAGTTTATCGACACATCAGTTGCATGCGTACGACGACACATTGGAGGCAGTGGAAGATGCCTTTAACCAGTTCATTCGGAGTTGGAGTGAGGCTTCCAATATTCATCAATGGGGAGGAGCTCAGTCGCGGTTTAATTGGAATCGCCTGGTCTACGAATCTGCCTCAGGGTCTGGCAGACGAAGTGTGGAGGAGAGCAGTAGAATGCTAGAGGAGCTAGCACTTCGAAGCCAGCAAAAGAACTGCTGGATGTCACCCCTCTATCAATATTATGTTCTGTCAAATTTCTAAAAGTTCAGACTTGTGAGGCTAAACGAGGAATCCATTGTTTTCAGCTCATATCACTTAGTGGACACAGTTTTCTAGACTTGTTTTGAAAACATTGCCTCTTCACTGACCCTTGTATCAGCATTACAACCATCGAAAACGCAGGTGAAAATGCCATGGTGTAAATGTTCGCCTTTTGGAGTCTCAACCAAAGAAGAAGCCTTTGTAACCCTACTACTCAATGACATCCGTTTCCACCCCCAAGGGTTGATTCTCAGCTTCCAAAGGGTTCTTGCGGCATAAGACATACCCTATGTTAACAAGGCGCCTATATTGAACCTCGCTTTCGCCCACATCGCAACATGGAGAAGGATCCGGGTTCCAGCAGTTGAAAACGTCAGATCGCCGGCCAAACAAACGCCTGCAAATACCTTGGTTTATATTCCATACTTCCTCTTTGCTACCTTCTATCGCCTTGATTGAACACCACGATGCTCCGACAGTTGTTGATAGCATTGCAATCGGAAGCGCCACTCTTAGGATGTTGAGCTTCATGCTAAGGACCAGGAAAAAGCGTTAGAGTGTTTTTACTGAATATTCGGACAACTCACTTCAATATATAGCCGCTGGGGACCGTATCAGGACAAAAGCTTTTGAGCAGTAAACCGCTGCAAAATCTTGCTGGTAGTGCGTAGTGGTGGTCAGAAACACAAGTGAGGAGCAGTTTGAATACTGGATTCAGGTCCCGAGTGCAGCAATTTCTCCGAGACAGCCAAATAATTAAATACAGTCCAGACAAAGTTTTCAAGAACGGCCAGTAGGGTTGGACAAGGACCTGGACCAGCTACAAAGGGGAGCTAAAGACAAAGTTAAATGTGCATCGACCCTGTTGGCCTCTTTTGGTAACTTCAAGTATTTTCTGGGCAAATTCATGGCGTCCCAAAGTATGAGTTATGGATACAGCTCGGCATATAACATTCTTAGATAACTATCGGCGAGTATGGACAAAAAGTAGGCAATTCGGCCATTCTTATCGAATTGCAACTGAATTAGTCTAAGTTTCGACCACCTCATCCACCTCGGGTTTCCGGGCCCAGACATAGCGCAAGTTCATATATGAATGAATGCGCTTGTTTCTTAAGGCCTGGCGTAATCCCAAAAGGAAAACTTGGTATTCATCCTTGGGCCAGCACATGACGTTATGCCATAGCAGGAGGGTGTATCCTAAAGACGTTAGAACTTTCCATTTACGGGGGCGTGCAATCTCAATAACGACCTGTGGCTGGAGAGATGCCTCATAGCAAGTCCTTACCTTCCATATCGTTCTCCATAGTTGACCGGAGAAACTGCCCGACATCGCGAAGCTTGGGGTCCTTGGCCCACCTACCGACAGGGACCTAAATATGGGGTCAGAGATTGCGTGGAAATCTTCTTCAATACCTCCACTTGAGCTTACCTTGTAGTTTGCCTCCTGAACGTCAATGAAGCCGGCAGATTTGATTCCTGGCACCTGCAGACCCTCCTCGACCGCACAAAACGTACGGCCGAACTTCTTACCTCCTTCGCGAACCAATTTGTTCCACGTTTGCATCGCAGTCTCGTCATCAGCGGTTCCATCGTCGCTGTAAAATGGGGGGTCAATCTCGCAGGATTGCACCCAACCACCGGGTTTGCAGCGAAGATACGCCTCCTCATACAACGCGTTCCAGTCCGCAATGGCACCAAAAAGATAGCGCATGTGGATAAAGTCAAAGGTGTTTTCTGGCCAAGTCCAGCTCTTTGTTGCATCGTCGAGCTCAAATTTGACGTTTGGAGGAACCCAAGTCGGCTGGATAGGCGACAAGTCCGTCCCTATCACTTCAACATTTGGAAACTCATCCGCAAAGTCACTGCAAGCATTAATAATGGATCTGATTGCAACTCGGTTGCTCTCCCTGCTACTCACATTGCCCAGATGCCTGCATATAGGTTAGAATTACTACTCACTGTCAGGTAGACGAAACTCACCAGTTCCTGTGGCTACATCGAGAACTTTCTATGAGATGTTAGTTCCGAACGACAATCCATCGACACAGAAAATGTCCATGCCTGCATGTCTTTCTTCAACGGTGCTTGGAATAACTTGTTGTCAAGAAGCATGGTAAGATAATGGTGTCTAGTAAGATGTTAGCTATTGAACTGAGTACCAGCAGGAGGAATGTTTGAGTTACGTGATGTCCATAGATTCACTCTGCTGGTCATCATTTGGCGCAAAGTACTCGGTGTTAAATTTCTCGCTGTGGAAAGTTCGGCCCTGAATAGTACGATACTGGAGAATAGTCGATGTGATAGATGCGGTTGAGCTTGCGCTACGTAATGTCAATGTTGTTTTCAGTATGCCAATGTGGTCAGGGTTCTTGCTTGTCATCACTGCCAAGGGCGGAGTCGTTATCGCCATCATCTCCCTCATCGTCCTTGAACCAGAGAATGTTTGATTAGCCATGCAGTTCTGACTGGATTAATGATGGAATTCTCGGTGGTAATTACCAGCACCTCGATAGGATCCGGAGCTACTCCTGGAGGGGAATGAGCCGGACTCGGAGATTTCCCGCCCGGGCTACCGACATTCGGCGGTGGAGTAGACTGGTCTGCCATTCTCGTCTTGCCTTAGTTTGAGTGAAAAATAATAAGTCGCTCAACAATGACGAGTGAAGGTCGTGAGGGGGAAAGAGAAAGAGGAAAGGGTCGCATTGTAGGGAGACAGGCGGATAATAATCAGACCAAGTGACCCCATCGAAGCGGAGACAATACGAGCGGGCACGTATGAGAACAGACCGATAGACACGTACCCTGGTAATCGCAGCACATAGAGTTCAATATGGTTGGTTTGGTTGGGTGTTGTGTTGGTCCGGGGGGGTTAAGCGAGCCTTGGAGAAGACAATCCTGCCGCGGGGCACAAGAGGCAGGACCTTTAACAGATTGTGCCAAGGGCAGGTTATGTTTAGTCATGTATCAGTTCATTTTGAGTCTTTTGGGGAAGTTTAGATTACAATACAAAATGATTTCAAGCGCCTCTAGAAGCATATTCGTCTAGCAGTATATTCGTCACCTCGATGACTAGGGATTGGACACGCGCCTATACGGACTGCAGTTGCTGACGCTGGTTCTTCGTGATTATGGACGCTTAGAAGAAGCGTACCATAGTACCGCCACTCATAGAATTGACAGCAGACCACGACGTGGCGTTATGCAATGCATACGAAAGTAGAGTATCGTAATAGAGTAGATTTCCGTAAACCACAACGAAACGAGGAAGCAATACGTACCCCAGCACCTTAACTACGGCAGGCACCTTAGAAGAAAGCAACAGCGGGACTTGATGATGAGACCATTTATAATACATAGTGTCTTCTTATACTTGCCAATCGAGCTAAAGGTAGGTGTCTAATTGTGATGGAGGACAAAGATGTTGGAAATTAGATGAAGGACGGTCGAAAGGTAGATACAGCAATGGCTCAGCCTGGTTGGCCAGCAATACATGACTTTCAAGCGCAGTTTGTGCATTTTTTTTGCTGTAAGTCTGTATTCTCTCTCTTAGTCTCTTTTTCAGAGTTTTTCAAACCTAGACTAATCACGCAAGGACCACAGCCGCGCCATGTGACCCTGCGGCCTCACAATCTGCACCATATTTAACCCCCCCTATATACTTTATCTACCACTCCCAACAGACCAAAAGGAATGCAAAAATACAAAAATAACAGGCTTATAGCGCCTCCGATACGGGGAATCGAACCCCGGTCGCCGCGGTTGCAGTTTTCAGGATGAAAACGCGGAATGATAGTCCACTACTACACCATATCGGAATTCCGATGATCTTCAGCGCTGACAGTTGCCCATTTGACACCTCCGAATGTTGTTCGACAGTTCAGCAGTACCTCGGAGCGACAACTGCTTCAGTATCTGAGATTTATTACATTCTAGCACGTTACTAAACACATCTAGTGAACTACATCTGTGTAGGCAGGGCCCAGAATTGCATAGCCTCAATTTGATACGCACTTCCCAATTCCGAATGAGAGCGTCTTGGCCAAGGAGCATAGCATCTAACAAGAGATCTTGGGATGACCCGAGTAAAAGACGATTCCTTCACAACCATTTCTTAATTGAATCTTGCCCCAATAAAGCGGTCTTATGTCTTCGATATCCTCGACGTTAATACTCTTGGTCTGGCTTCCACCTGATCATTATCCAGCATTCCTCCTCGATGCCGATTAATGTCCACTGTCGGCATGCCAATCACGGCAGCACACTCATGCGAAGGCTCACGAAAGTGAGGTGCGGGAGAAGTGTACATCCACGCCATTCATTTTCCAGCACAAACCATGGAAAGATCCCTTCGAATCGCGGGTGAATGAAATCAGAAACGACGACCATAAAGTCCTATCAAGCCCCCTCGAAAGGCATTTATCGTAGGTATCAGGTAGGTGGCAATACACGTCGAGATGGTAGTGCGACAGTTCCCAATCCTGGTCAGGCTGCTTATTGACCCTCATTCGCAGCTTATCTGACCGTTTGGGATCCACAGTCATATCGAGGCAGACAATGTCGAGCCCATCCATGACGTACGAGCCAGTCAGTTGCTGCAAGGAAGGGGCCTGGGTGCCTGATCGCCGATTCTCCTCAAGAGGAATTTTAAAATCCTTGGTATAATGAGAGAGGTACTTGACACGCGCTCGAGTAGCCACGTCTACGAAGTCGACGTTTGGGCCAAGGCCGTACATGGTTTGTATCAGGTCTTGGGCCACCCAGTCTGTGGCATCGGATAAGCCCGTACCGTTGGAGAGAATAACCATGGCTGAATTGGTCTCGGGGATGATGTAAATGTTGCACGTGTACCCCGGTACGTCGCCTTGGTGGCTGTAAAGAAGCACAGAAGGGGAGCTTAAGCCGAGAATGGGGGATTCCAGGCTCCTGTTGGGCGAGATGAGACCAAGTTTGGCCGGTGTTCGATGGTGACACCATCCCATGCAATAGTCACCGTACTCGGCACACTGGATGTCGGCAATATTGGCCCTGTTCCAAATAGGCGACCCAGATTGAACCAAGTTGCCCACGGTCGAGTCTGTATCGAAAGACGCGAGGAGGCACTTGCACCACTTGAGCAGGTCATTCACGGAACTTCGCACACCACCAGAGCCGCCATTCATGGAATTGGCGGAAAGTTCAGTCGGGGCAATGGGAGAAGGGCTGCCGTCGGTAAGAATCATGTACGGCGTGGCGATGTTGCTATCCGTTTCGTGGACGGATCTGAATGCAGTGGTTCTCGACATGCCAAGCGGGCCGAATATGCAGTCGCGATAGAAATCGCCCCACGTCAGCTTGCCTGAAACACGCTCGACGATGTTCCCAGCCAGTTCATACATGGCGTTGTTGTAGAGAAAATGCGTGCGGAGGTCATGCTTCACAGGCAATGCATTGCAGACCTTGACAACGTCCTTCTTGGCGATCAAGATGCGAGCGTCGAGGCCCTGTGTGATCTCGTCGAGACTCAAAAGGCCGGTGCGATGAGAGCAGATGTCCTGGAGTGTCATATTGGCAAGGATATCAGGCTCATCGACATGTTTAAACTCGGGGATAATGGTATTGATGGTGCTGTCCCAGGATATTTTCTTCTCCTGCACGAGTAAATCCAGGGATGCCGCCATAAAGGCCTTGGACAGCGACGCGATGCAGTAGAGAGTATCACTGTCGGGTTTCTGGCCCGTTGTGAGGTCTACCACTCCAGTGTTGTACTTGAAGATCTCTTGGCCATGATGGATGACGCCGATTGACATGCCAGGCTGGCGGGTGACGGCCAGGATCTGTTCAATGGTTGGGATACGCGTGCGGATGCGACGTTCCATGTCCGTGTTCATTTCGGCGGTCATCGTATGATCTGGTACTTTCTTTTGTTTCCCAAGATAGGGGCAGCAGGAGGTCTTGGCGTCGGAGATATGGAGGAGTGCTGGGTTGAAGGCGGCTGAGTCAAGGTGAAGGTGACGCTGTCGGTGTGTCTGGCTGGCTCCTCGGCGGAAGGGGACTTTGGTGAGTGCGACGGCACGCGGCAACTTAATTTATCCAGTAGAGGGGCATTGTGATCTTCACGGCCCGTGTTCTTACGTCGGCAGTTGAGGGGAGAGTGCAAGGTGAGAGTAGTAGCGAGTCACATGCAGCTCGTGAGACAAATGGCTAGCGGACAGCCAACAAAGAAGAAGTAGGCGGCACATCCGATTGGTACAATATGCTAGGCACACTCGTGCACACAGGGTGGATAGATGGGCGTGAAAGCCATGCACCAGTCATCTCACAAAGCGCGAATCTTCGGCCGCACCGACAGAAGCTCCGGTTGCCGTCGCGAACAGTTGCTTTGAACGATGCAGTGAGGTAGCAGCGGCAGTTTGATCTTTGAGGAATTTCTCGATTAGGCAAAGCTTCAAAGGTGTTCTCACTGTGCGAATTGGGTTGATGCCGAGCTGCAAAGACTCCAAGGTTTGAGCAGACTTCCGTAGTAGGCCGCTTTGCCACCCTGTTAGCTAATACATTGGTCAATATTCTGGTGTCAACGTAAAACGGATTATGCAGCAATCAGATTCTGTTCCCTTCCCTCTAAATAGAAACAAGAGGGAATACCTGTAGGGAAGCGATTGTGTAGCAGTGATCCCCTAGCCGAGCAGATCGTAACTGGCATGCCGCATTAAAAAGTTCCTGGAGCTCCCAGGCTCGACCCTAGACTGGTCTTTGGATTCCAAGGTTATGACTCACCAACACACGTCGAAATATGAATATTTGAGATATTACATTTCGATTTCTTTTGGATTTCTTTTTTGAAGAACTCTGCAGCGTCGTCGTAACGGTCTTGTCCGGCGTACGTGTTTGCTGTGTTCAAGTAAGACGGATAGATTAGGTGCGATATAGGATGGCTTTTAGCGAGATGACATGACTCATAATTCAATCTGATAAACCAGCAGGGATAAAGCAAATTTCTAGGCGCCCTATCAATAGTTGCGAGGCTACTGTTCGCGTTACAGCATCAAGCTACCAATTGCGTTGAATCTTTCAAAACAACTCACGCCGCATCGTAACATAGCGTCGGAGATGCAAACAAATATCAGACAACCAGATCCTTTGGTGGCTTTTGTAATGCCAATGAAATCTTAAAGAAGAGGGTTACCGACAAAGATCCTCGTCTACCATAGGTGAGCCAAGTGGACTGCCCCATACACGCTTTACTACTTACCACATTGTTCGCATGCGTTGGGGGGCAGTCGTACTGTAACTACTGTGTCAACTTACGCAAGCTAGCGTCTCCATTTTTCGATGATGGAGACACTAGCTTCCGTGAGTCGAACATGAGTTTTTCGGCACGTTTGAAGACTACGTTCTTCAACTTTCCAGTTTATCGCATTGTGCAAGGATATGGACTAGCGCGTGCTCCGTCTGAGTACATTTGATCTGCGAGAATGGGACGGGTCAAGGCACCAGTCTGGGTATTGTGGGCGGATTCTCACAAACCCGGAGGATCCTCTTGTTAAGGAGATAGGCGATCAATAGGGTGAGAGAGCAAGATTACTTGACCAAGTATCGCGGAGTTCTAAGCTTCTTTGATGTAAAAATCGCTCAATATTTATGAAAGATAAATGCTATCTAGTATACAGTGAAGTCTAAAGTCAAGGATGGTTTACTTCGTGGCTGTCTTGCTTTCCTCCTCAGGCGAGGAGCTACTCTCTCCCGCATAGTTCTCTCCCGAGTAGTTTTCCACACCATCGATATCACACACTTCAAGACGGGGTCCCTTGTAGTTCTTTCGTCCGTCAATGGCCCAGGTAGTACCAGCAATGAGCAGGATGACGCCAAAGGCAGCAACGCAGTAGTTCATGTTGGAGGAAGTCACATCCATCTCGGGAGGGAAAACGAAAAGGACAGTGGTCAGGACGGCCCAAGCAATTCCGACCAGGTTGCAGATCCATCTGACGGGGGTGCTGAGCTTGAAGATTCTGGACTCGGGAAGCATGTTTCCTCCGCGCAGGACGTTGATGGCGGGAGGAATAGCATAGGTAACGCCGAGGGCAACGACGGAGGCCGCGGTGATGGCGTTAAAGGTACTGCTGGAACCAAGGAGAATCAGGCCAAACACAATAACCCATCCAGTAGTCCAGAGCAGGGCGTTGACGGGCACATCCAGAGTCGGGTGGACAACGGCCCAAACACCGCTGAAGGGAAGACCGCGGTCTCGGGCGAAGGCGTAGGTCATGCGAGCGCTGGTGGTCATCAGGGCAGTGGAGGTGAAGACCATACACATCAGGGGAAACATGACCAGGCAGACACTTCCGGCCTTGCTCTTGGTGGCATCGAAGAAGATCTGGAGAAGAGGGCCGGCAGGGGAGTTTAGGACGGTGTCGAGGTCCTTCATGACGAAGAGCAGGCAGCTGAGGAAGACGAAGCCGGAGAGCATGCCAATGCCGATGCAGTAAATCATAATCTTGGGGCCCTCCTCGCGGGCGTTGGGAATCTCCTCGATCATGTGGGCGGTGGCGTCGAAACCAGTAAGAGCGAACGCGCCCTGGAGCAGACCAAGCATCCACGCAAGGCCATCGGGCCAGCCAACCTCGTTGATGAACTCGCCGTACACAAAGGTGCCGCTGTGGTAGTCGGGGGTGGCGCAGGCCAACACGGTGATGCTGATGATGATGAAGCCAGCCATGCTCCACAGGAAGGCGGTCTTGTTGAAGAGCGGGAGGAGGCGGGTGGCGAAGGTGTTGATGACCAGGGCGATGAAGGTGAAGGCGACGTAGATGAGGAACTGGTGCCAGGTCTCCGACTTGTAGCTGGGGTTCATGAACGCAATGGTGTCGACAATGATGGTGCTTCCTAGGAGAGGTCCGGTGGCAGTCAGAGCGACCCATCCGGCAACGTTGATCCATCCCGTTACATAGCTAATGCCTCGCGACCAGCGCGGCCACGCAACAATGGCAGCCCAGTGGTACTGGCCACCAGCAGTGGGATAAGCGGACAGGAACTCGGCGAGAGAGCAGGCGAGACAGAGATTGCAGACACCAGCAACCATCAAGCCCCAGATGATAGCACTGGGGCCGCCGGACGGAAGGGCGAGGTTGATGGAGGTGGACAGGGCAGTCCAGGTGTTGAGAATGGCGAACGCAAGACCCAACATGGAGACCTTGGAGAAGTTCCGCTGCAGCTCCTGTTTGTGGCCGAGCTGCTGGAGAGCGGCCGAGTCATCGTTGAGCGGCTGAGGCTTCTGGGGATCGTGTAGGTCCTCCATTGTGTCGGTTGAGAGTGTGTTGATGAAGGAGGGGATGGAGGAGAGGAATCCGGGTAGTGTCTGAGAACGAGTGGCGATCAATGAGCTGGGGAATGGACTCTTAAAACCCTTTCGATCCATCCATTTCCTTAGTGCTGAGTGGAGTATGGATCATCGCGTATGGAGCACGCCGAACATGGTCACTAACAGCGCCTTCAGATGGACCGGAAGCAGACCGGCAACAGTCTGGGGTCCCCGCCCCGGAGCCGGCTCGTTATCAAACTAAGGAACAATCGCTTTGCGTAACAAGGTTTTTCCAACATTCGACCTGGTCTGGTGAATTGCATTGAGGCTCCAGCGGCTCCACCATCTCCACAAAAGGCGCCGTCGTGTTGTCATCTGTCCCCCCTGAAAAGAACCCGCGCTATGTTCTAGAACAGGGCGCGGAACCCACAATTTTGCGGCCTCGTTGCATTTACTTGTCGGAGCCGTCGATGAATTGTGTGGAGTGTGGGTTTCTCTCCGTACGGAGAAGCTGTTGGGGATGGTTTAGCTTGTCTTTCTTTCTCATGCGAGCCTGGGGGAAACGCGGGCTGGTCCTGTTGTTGGCGATTCAATTTCAAACGCGTTCAATGGCATTCTGAGCTTGTTGAAATCAAGTCTGACATCATTTTCCCCGAGCGATCGGCCCGCGGCTAGCTCTTTGACCTCGCCGCCGGAGTAGCCGTTGAAGGCTCCATCGTTGCGGGCGTTGGTCGTCAGATTCGAGAGATAGCAGTTTCGATGAAACAAAGAGTACTCGCTTTGTCTCCATTGACAGTGTCATACAATAATCAGACCAGGCAGATATCAGAGCTTGGGCTCCGGACTCGTGGGTTAAGCTGGAGACATCGGGTACCACATCCACAATACCACTGAGAGTCATGAGACGGCTGAAACCATACGACCGCCCAGCAAAATACCTCATAGCAGTAATTCCACGGACGCTTCCATCCCCAAGCCATCTGCTTCGACGAGGCCAGTCAGCAAGCTCCATCTGCACGCCATCTAACCCGCGTCCCACGGCCTCCACCGGGCCACAGCTGTTCCCCGTGGGTAGAACTCGTGGTGGCCAAGGATGCAGCGGGTGGCGAAGCGGAGCACGAAACGCTTAATTCACTCGCCTGTTGATAATCCTTCTCGTCGACCGGATTGATGGCGATACAGTGGCCCGTGTAGGAGCCTCTGCTCGCTCCCCGGTGAGCTAACAGCCGACTTAGCCGGCCAGCTCCAGTAAAAAATAATACGCTCCTGTCAGCGGGCCCCGGGTCGACCGGGTCACCCACTTATGCCTCGTGGAGGGTTGGCGGCGGTTGACAAACTGTTTTATATAAGCTGGTTGCAGGGCTGGCGGGAATAGGACGATTCATCGAAGCGCGGCTCTGCGTGGGTGCGTGGATTGCGCCGCCGCGGTCTGAGTGCGCCAAGCAGCCAAGCCGCCGAGTCCTGCCAAGTGTGCCAAGGCTGGGGTTCACCCTTGCTGTCCTTCATCGATCGATTCCCGTGCTTCTAGAAGAATGAAAGCTGGTGGTGGCGTCGCGGCAAAGAGCCACCACGCACCAACGCGGCGGTTCCGACTCAACTCGCATCATCACGGCATCATCGCCTCCGTCGGCTTGGCCACGCTCGCCGCCTCGCAGGAGATCGCCCTCTCAACCGCCTCGTCAGAGTCCCAGAGGGCTCCCAATACTACGGTTTCGCCGGAGCTAAGGGAAGAGCCGGCAGCTAGCGCCTGATCGGCTCCCAAAAAGTGGCCACACGTACCAGACGGGCATTGTCCAGCCAAGGGAAATTGAAACAGCTTACGTAGGGGGCTAAATCAAACCAATGAAAGCTCGCAAAGTGCACATTCCCGGCCTCGGTCCTCTGCCGATCCCCGTCCAAGTGCGCAGGGGATCTCACTAATCCATGGCCTTGACAGATGCTTTGAGCCTCAGGCCTCATACGGCGTAGTATCCTCACGCATGCCAAAGAAAAGACAAAGACGAGGAATTATATGCTTGATCAATATGCATGGATTGGCGGGTCATTCGAGGCCCTCTTCGCTGCATGCAAGAGGATTTACCTTCCTCCATAGACCCATCACGAGTCCTCATAAATAGCGCGGTGGTAAATGCTCCGAGAACTGGCCCCAGGTGCTCGTGTCGTGTCTTCCGGTCTGGTTTCCGGTACCACTTATTGCGGGACTCTAAAACGCCCAACTAACGACGACAATCAAAGGGCGTGCATCGACGAACGTCTTCGTTCGCCGGATGACATTGCGGAAATATTGTACGTCCACCACTTGGGAACTAGAATCCGTCAACTGGTTAGCCGACGTCAAGAAATGAGTGCTTAGACTTCCCCCGAGCATTAAATCGGCCTGGCGTCGTGTTTCGAAGGCCGTGTTGTGTACACTTCATCTTGGGGTCAAACTAACGCCCACCCTCAGTTTCTCATTATGGCATGTTTTTCTACAACCAGTCAAGAATGTGGCTAATCAGGCTTATGTTGTCGACAGTGTGTTCTCCGTCCTAGAATTTCAAGTCGTTGTGCTTCACATCACTTCCAAAGTCCACGAACAAGCTGAAAATGTCGGCGTATTTCCGGGTGGAGATCCCTGTTCACTAGCTACGAGTTTAACACCGCCGTAATCCACCTCCACAACCTTCACCTCCGCAGCATTTTCATCCCCAGAGTCGCGCCCACAATCGCCAATGTTTCTCCGCAGATTGACCATGGGGTCTTAATGGTTTCCTCTTCCAATCTATCGTTTCGTAATAAAAAAGATTAACAATCCTCACGCGATCACCCCTCGCGAACATGAGCAGTGAGGGTTGTGTTACCCACACTACCCATGTCTACTTACGTACATATTAGCAAATCTGCGGAACCGAGGTGGGTACATGAGCGTGGCCTGATATTGGAGTAAAGCATCTGATTTCTCCAGTAATACTATTCAACCTATACCAATATTTTGTAACATGCTTATCGTGGAATGACGAAGTTTAGATCTGGTGGGTGAAGTACCAACTGCTTGGAATGTAGTGCACCAAGATAGACACCTGCCCGAGAAACTTCCATCGATGGCCATGGGAAGCTCGAGTCAGGCTGGTACAAGGCTGCGCGATGGTAATCTGATTGAAAAAGGATGGTTGAGACATAGGTGGCATATTCTAGAGCTTGAACAATTGAACGGCTGTAGGACCTAGAAATTCGTCACTCAGTTTAGTTGTGATGATGTCAATCCTCACTACTTTGGACTTGAACTTGCAGAGTTGAGAGACGACTGGATTATTGTAAACGAACGAGGGATACCTCGATAGAAAGACAGGTCTATCAAACCACTCGAATTTTTAAGGCTCGCTAATGATTTTTTTTGAAGCTGTGAGGTTCGAGGGATACTATTAAGATGTAAACCTAACGCGATCATGCAGATGTGTCACTTTGCGTACTGCGCACTCGCAGTGTGAGTCTTCCGCACGACAACACCACTTGTCACCTGATCGTTGACATGATGAGAAAAATTAGAGATAAAAACCCACCAAGCGACAGGAGAGCGTTTCATATTATATGTGCATTCGTTCTAATGTAGGATGGTTAAGATAGAATCGTTGACCAACACCAAGAGGTTTTCAGTTACCCTAGGGCTACCCTAGAGCGTATCAGCTGAGAACGCGGGGGTTTCTACGGGCTCTGAGATAGTGGCAGGCCTGAGTAAACGGACAAGGAGTCGTTTAGGAGTGCCAGCGAGCTTCGTGAATCCTCAGAAATGTTTCCTGCCATGTAGGGTTATCCGTCTCGAGACTTATAACCTTGTCATCTGGTCATGCTTAGGCAAGTGTTGGAGATGGTTGTAGGCATATCCAGTCATCGTCTACTCTCAATGAAATGGAAATAGCTTGTATCATTCTATATCTGCATTGTTCCCTGTCCTCTAATATGCCAGAGAGAGTCTGCTCGCAGGCAGGTAAACTGCACCTAATCTTATCTAAATTGAGAACCCGACCGATCCCAAACCGAAGAACTGTCGCTTCCTTGTCGCTTTTCTCATAATGTTACAATTACAGTCGCGCCTTGCTCGTCTTCTCGCCGTCCGCATCGAACCAAATTTTGTTTCCTGAAATCATTGACTCCTGCAGCGCAGCACCAATCTTGACTGCCGCCACAGCAGAGGCAAGCTTGACGGGCACTTGCACATTGTCCAAGCAGCAGCCGGTGAACTCGATGGCTTCCTGCTTGAAGGCGTTCTTAAACCGACCCCAGTAGTTCTGGGGCAGCTCGTGTCTGATTCCGCCCGGCTGGTAGATGCGCACGTGGTTGGAAGTCGGGAGCAGGTTGACGCTCAACTTGCCCTTGGTGCCGATAATCTCGGTCGAGTCCTCCTGGCCAGCGGCCATCATGCGCGAGGCATACAAGTGGACAATGCGGCCGTCGGTGAACTCGATCAGGCCGACGGCGTTATCGCGGTCGTTGTGCTTCGCCAGGTCGGGTTCGACAGCAGTAATGCCGATTGCAGAGACAGACTTGACCTTGCTATCGCCGTCCTCGCCGAAGAACCACAGCGCCAGGTCGATGTCGTGGATCGAGCAGTCGACGAAGATGCCGCCGCTGAACTCAGCATAGGCGACGAAGAAACCCGAAGGGTCGAGGACATCGCAGGTCTGACTTCGGAGCACAGAGGGCCGTCCAATAAGACCAGCCTTGACCTTCTCATGTGCGTCTCGGTAGCTCTCATCGAAGCGTCTGGAGAAGCCACACATGACCTTGAGGTCTGGCCTCTTGGCCGCGGCGTCGACAACAGTTTGAGACTATGCGATTGTTAGCACGCGCTACCCCGCAATATCTCAATCAACTAAACTGACAACTTCCGGGGTGGTTGCTAGCGGCTTCTCGCACAAGACATGCTTGCCGGCGGCGATGGCGGCGATAGTCTGAGGAGCATGAACAACTGTTGCCGACGCGACGCAAACGGCCTCGAGGCCCTCGTGCCGGATCATGTCATCGTAGTTCTCGTACACAGCAACACCAGACTCTCCAAGAGTTTCCTGGGCCCATTGCCTCTCCGCAGCGTCGGGCGAGGAAACGGCAACGAGCTCAGCACGTGGCACTTGCTGGAAGAAGTTGAGGGCATGGCGCTTGCCCATGCGACCGAGGCCGGCCACACCGATCTTGAGCTTTTGGGGGGCCATGGTTAATCTAGGGGGAGATTGGAGGAGGCGAGATGTGAATTGCAGGCGGAGAGGATGAAGATCCAAGACCACAAGCCCGGTTGACATGGCATTTTATAGCCCCGTGAGTGACGACAGCACGGCTGGGGAAGTCAGCCACCTGCGAGATTTTGCGGAGAATGCGTTTCTCTAGCCCTCGGATTCAATCCCGAACCTGCGAACGGCCCAGTAATTGCTGCCGCCATGCCGTCACAGGGGAATCAGCGGTCGAGGGCGGATTTGCTCAACCAGCTATTGTTGGTAGTTGCTGTCTGCGTCCTCCACTTATTTGGCCTCGCACAGCGGGAGGCTTTTCCGAGTTGAGAATCTGGGGCTAGATCGCCGGCCGCGTGGGCAATTCGCTCCGGCGGGGGGCGACTCCAAGCGGAGTCTTTTTCCTCTCCAGAACCAGGGGCAAATAGCTCCTACGCCGGGGCGACTGTCGGTGAGTCTCCAATCCGCCTTGCTTGATCTACTCGTCTTCATACGCGGGCACGCAAACTCCGCACTCCGCTTCGCTGCAACCATGGCTAGGGCCTACTGTGGAGAATGGCTTGCTCGTGGTGTGACGACACACATCGACTCGTGCAAGGATTGGATATCTCTAACAGCTGCAATTGGCCTACTATGAAGACTCTTCTCTATGTCTCGTGTCTCTCAGTCCCAGCCCCAGGCTCTTTTCAAGCTGATCTGCGCGCCCGCCGTCGGCCAGAAGTGTTCTGTCTCGGTTTTTATGAGAAGGTCCAGCAACGCGGTACGCTCGTCGTCGCGGCTAAATCTATCTCCGCACGATGCAATCCCCAACGACGCCGTAAACATGGCCGGAATCGTCCCTCGATTCGACAGCGCAATCCCGCAGAGCTGTCGAATCTCGTCCTGAACCTCCTCCTCGCGCCGCTGCTGCGCAATCATGCGCGCTGGTCCGAGTTTGGGAAGTGTCGGGTCGTAGCACAACAGAAGGGACCGTGCCAGGATGCCGTGGGCGACGCCGATAACTGTTCGAGAATGTTAGAGTCCTTTGCCACTTTAGTCATGTGCACGTTGTCGTCTACTCACCCACGGCGTGATTCATGTAAACAATCTGGGGGAATTTGTTCCCGGAACTCGGATCTGCTGGCCCGAAGGCTAGGGGCAGGAAGGACGAGGGACGAGAATGCAGCCATCCGTCATCGTATTCCTTCAAGGCTTGGTACTCGCTTGCCTTTTGGTCGCCGTCGCCGAAGCAGAATTCAATGACATTTGCGCAGTGCACGATGATGCGGTTCGCCCACACATCGTCGCTGGCCTCGGAGAAAGACTGGTCGATGAAGTTGTGACTGAGCGAGATCTTGATGGAGCGCTGGCTGGCAAATGCCATGGTCACCTCCTGGCGTAGACCGATCCAGAAGGCTGCCTTTCTCATTCCGGTGGCCACGGCGGCTGAGTCCTGCGCGTTCATGAACACCTGGATGCCAAGCAAGTGGCCCTCATGATCGGTGCCCAGCAGCGGAACTAGATTGGTCTTGTTAGCTGTGGCAACATTAGTGGACCGGGGCTGAGTGGTGTCTCACCATCCAGTTCTTCCAGGGTTCGCAGTAGGATGGTGGCCGCGAGCAGATCGTCGTTGTTAAGGGCGGAAGAGTCGCTGGAGATGCTGGATAACTGGTGAAGGCAGTTTTGGTGGTAGCGGGTCGAGGCGTACTCGTCAAACTGCTCGTGCATGATGCTCAAGTGTCGACTGGAGAGTGCAAAGATGGCATTGAGCAGCGTCGGACATGACATTGCCCGCCTGGGCACCTCCAGTGCAAAGCGTCGCGAGGCATCGCAGAGATCAAACTAAGAATGTTAGACCGGGGCCTAGAACAACCATCATGTCTAGTACGAACCCAAGTGCACATGTACTCGAGGTAGTACTTCATCAACCTAGCCTCCTGCATGCTCTGAAGGGGGAAGCAGGAGCCCTCATATGGATCAGCCTCGCTGTAGAGCCCAAGTCGAGACCCAAGAGGGAGAGCTGACAAGGCCCTCTCTTCCATAAACGGGGAGTTGCTCCGGGCCATGTCTCTCCTGCCCCGATGAGTGACGGCATGGCGATGTTCCGTTGGCTCTGTGGGTTCTGTTGGCTGTGGAGTCGGGACACTGCTGTGGGACACCCCCGTGGGGGAATCAAAGGCGAAACCCAGCGCGGGGGAATTGTCGTTGGGGTTGTAGATGGCCTCCAGGTCTCCAGTCTCATCAACGAAGCGCACTGGGGAATGTCAGGTCTGTTGTTTGGGGTCCATCGACCCGGCGCCGTGGTGAACAGGATGAGGAGACTCACCTCGACTGGGGTACTTGACCCACTGCTGGTGTTCAGAAAGCGGAAAACCTGTGCGGCCATGTTCAGCGTGATTTGACAGGAGATGCTGATGCACGGTCGATGTCGTACTCATTTGAATGGTGTTTGAATCGCGTGTTGTCACACGGGATGCACGTCTCTGCGAGCGCGATGCACCTGTCGCATGATGCATCCGCCTCGTGGCTTCTGCCAGATCCCGAGGGTTTGGTCCAGCTACATTTCGAGTGTCGTTTCCGACAATTCTAGGCAACTATCAACGAGAGATTCTAAACAGGTCTCGATCCTGCGGTCTGGGGAACCGACTGCGACCTTGCGAAACCAGCAAAGCCGATTGCGCTTAGGACTCCACGGGGCGATGGCTTACCGAGCAAGCAACTTGCGAGACGGGACTCTTCTCTGGAGCCATTTCGCGTCCATCTCGAGCCGTGTCAGTTTTTCGATTTCAATACATTGATCGGGGCGAGTGAACTGACGGGGAACCTTCCACAATAAGCAGATTTATCGAATTCTCCACTGGCTCCGGGGCCACGAGACAGAATTTGACGCCGGAGCAAAGTTCCCCGCAGTCCAGAAGCAGAAACCGGCGGCGTCTTTAGCCAAGTTGTTTAGTGTAGCCCGGCAAAACAGAGGGAAAAGCGCGCAACGACTCTAACCCCACAACGGATCGGCGAGCTCAGCGGGGCGCCCAGGACGCTTCTCCAACTTGCATTTGGGGCTAGAGGCGTTGGGGTGACTGTGGACTGACTCGAGAGGCCCGCGGGGATCCCATGTTCTTGACGGAGTCGTGTTGCAGGGGGCAAAAGGACGGGTGGTAGGGCTTGAGACGGGGTATCCGATGGGGCACCGCACGGGGTAAAGAGCCCATTAGACGAGCTTTGTGATGGCTCAACTTCTCCCCGCGGGGCCCCGTGTTGCTCTTGGACTCCCTGTCTACTGGGGGGATCCCGTCGAAGCGAATTGGCGCTACCCCGATTGGCCGTCGCCCCAAGAATGGGTCGGCCGTGTTCTGCTCTGCTCGACTTGACTCGGCTTGCCCTCCGTCTCACCACCAAGTATATAAGTCTGTGCGGTTCGCCGTTGCACTTCCGTTCGTCTCAGACACATCTTGTGCATTCTCTTCCAAGACAATTCTCCAAGAAAATCCCCAACTCTCAGTCCTGGGTCTCACCTCGCAATGGAGCACCCTCATCCAAAACTCGACGCCGAGCACGACGAAGGCGGCGTGTCTTCCGAGTGGGATGTCGAGCCCTACGGCCCCTCAGGCTTCAAGGGCATCTTCACCTCGCGCTATGTCGCACTCTGTGCGTCGTTCAGTGCCATCGGCGGCCTGCTGTTCGGATACGAGTAAGCTCGCCGCGACTGTTGAGAGTCAATGCAGCGCTAACTGGCTTGGCAGTCAAGGAGTCATTTCCGTGACTCTCGTCATGGACGAATTCTTGAACCGCTTCCCCGAGGTGTCTGATTCGGCTTCCGGTGCTGGATTTTACAAGGGCCTCATGACGGCCATGATCACGCTTGGTGCTTTCATCGGTACGTGTGACAGAATCCATGTCTCACGATAAGAACTGACCAGGAAATCCAGGTGCTCTCAACCAAGGTTGGGTCGCCGACGCCTACTCTCGCAAATACTCCATCATGATCGCCGTCGTCATCTTTACCATCGGTTCCGCACTCCAAACCGCCTCCGTCAGCTACACCATGCTCGTCATTGCTCGACTTATCGGCGGCATTGGCATTGGAATGTGAGCAAACCGGCCTTGGCTTCCTTCTGCATGCGCTGACATATAACCTCCCAGGCTGAGCGCCGTCGTTCCTTTGTACATCTCCGAGATCTCGCCCCCCGAAATCCGTGGCACGCTGCTCGTGTTCGAAGAGCTGAGCATTGTCATCGGCATTGTCGTTTCCTTCTGGATCACCTACGGCACCCAATACATCGGCTCGCACTGGTCGTGGCAGCTTCCCTTCCTCATCCAGATCATCCCCGGCCTGCTCCTTGGTTTCGGCGCCATCCTGCTGCCTTTTTCGCCCCGATGGTTGGCGGCCAACGGCCGCGAAGATGAAGCGCTGGCGAACTTGGCTAAGCTCCGACAGCTCCCTGCTTCGGACGTCAGAGTGCAGCGAGAGTGGGTTGACATCATTGCCGAGTCGAGATTCCAGCAGGGAATTGTCGCCCAGCGCCACCCCAACCTGGTCAACGGCGGAGGATTTAGCAAGTTCAAGCTCGAGTTTGCCCAGTGGGCCGATTGCTTGAGGCCTGGATGCTGGCGACGAACCCATGTTGGCGCCGGTCTGATGTTCTTCCAACAGGTACAAGCCTTTAGATCCTGAATCTATACCTTTACTAACTCTCCTCAGTTCACTGGAATCAACGCTCTCATCTACTACTCGCCGACTCTCTTTGGGTAAGACCTCCACTTTCGCGATCCTGTCAACAACTTCGCTAACCAGTCTTTCTCTCTGCAGAACCATGGGTCTTGACTACAACATGCAGCTGATCATGTCTGGTGTTCTCAACGTTACGCAGCTTTTTGGTGTCGTCTCCAGTCTTTGGACCCTCGACAGATTCGGTCGACGAAACATCCTCATGGTCGGTAGCATTGCCATGTTTCTCGCCCACGCCATCATCGCCGTCCTCGTCGGCAAGTTTTCCAACGATTGGCCTTCCCACCAGGATGCAGGCTGGACGAGTGTTGCATTTTTGCTCTTCTACATGATTGCCTTCGGTGCTAGCTGGGGACCGGTTCCTTGGGCGATGCCTGCTGAGATTTTCCCTTCCTCTCTGCGCGCTAAGGGTGTTTCGATTTCCACTTGCTCAAGTATGTTGCCCGTAATACCGATCGCTTCTATTTGAACCGCGCTAATATTTTGTCAAGACTGGATCAACAACTTCATTATCGTAAGAATCAGATCTCCATCATTTCCGAGATAACATGGCAGCTAACACAACCTAGGGATTGGTCACTCCCCCTCTTGTACAGAACACCGGCTTCGGAGCCTACATCTTCTTCGCCGTCTTTTGCCTCCTGTCTGCCGTGTGGACTTTTTACATCGTCCCCGAGACGAACGGCAAGTCATTGGAGGATATGGACGAGGTGTTCAAGGACTATGGTAGCTCTGAGGATATGGCCACCAAGAACCGTTTGTTCCTTGAAGTGATGAGGGAGAAGAGGGACAACGAAGTGCTTCCTTAGACTGCTGATACTATCAAAAATCCCGCAAGTCCATGAAGTCTGAATAGCCTGTTTATTTTACCCCTCGCCGGTTTTTCCAGCTGAAATGAAATTGGAGGAAATGGGATCAAGTGTTACAGAAACGTCAGTTCTAGACGTTGGCAGCCGTTAAATTGCAATCACACTTTTTTTATATTACAAGTGACTCAATCAATTGTCTTCTTGCAACTCAAATAGCTAGTGTGTGGGGGAAATGAGCAACAGAGAGGCTAAAAGACCCAACAGCCCACCCAAAAGGCAAATGGAAGCTGTGGTGGCGGCGCGTCTTCAATAGCTCGGAAGGCTGAAATTGAAGATGATGGAAATGAACAAAAGAGACAAGATAATAGGGATACCACAACGGGCACTATTTGATCAAATGATTCACAAAGAAATGTTGCATCAATGGGCTAAAAATACCATCAATTGAGCATTCTGTATATAGTAGCTAAAGATGATTGCAGACGGATCAATCTGCTGTCCCAAAATCCTCCCTAGAAGACCACAAGACTGACTTATCAGATCGAGCCAATAGCCCTAGCTAAGGCGGAATATCCAAAAGAGGACAGCCGGCCGTGGGCTCCCTCCCAAAAAAATACAGAAAACTTCAATTTCCCCTGTTTTCCCCCAAAGACATTAAATCCCTGACACACTAGCGTATCTTAATACTCCTTATCTGTTGCCGCTTCCATCCGTCATTCAGAATTAAGTGTAATTTGCGGATTTTCCATTTTCGATTTTTGGACATTTGTAGCTTCTGCGGACCTTATCTAATGTGCGACCGCAACCAGGTGTAGTAAAATTACCCGCCAAACGTCTGGAAAAGTCTTTAGCAGTTGCATGACTGAGGTGGACGGGTTGAGCGAACGAGACAGGTGAGTGCGAATGAAATGAGGTGGATCAAGTAGACGAGGGAAGGAGACACCAGTGTAGTGTGATGGGGCCAACGGTCCACTTGGAGTTTTAATACAGTAGGGGCCAGCAGCTAACTTAGGATGGCCCTACTTAAGGCGTCTAGTTTGCCCGAGCAATTGAAACGACACGCTTTTTCCTTTCCTTACACTGGGCGACGCCTTTTGTTGTATCACACACATCACACTATAGCTGTCGCAGCAGTTCTTATCGATATTCATCTTTTTCTTTCCTTTAGAGATATCAGAAAGCAGTAGATCAATTGCTTTCTATATCTCAAGACCCCAGGTGACAGCCAGATTGTTGCTTTCTCTTGTTTTTCTACCTTCTCTAGCTCCTACCCTGAAGATGGATGTGGTCTGCGCTAAAGGTCACTCCCACTAATAAAATACCTGCTAAACTAGCTATGCTATCTGCTAGTAATAGCAGTATATTAGAAAATATTATAAGTATTATACAATTAATTGTAGTTTATCTAAATCTATAACGTGGTTCACAAGCGAGTGAGCCACCCAACCGAGTGAGCTACTTCCCCCAACCTCCCTCGCCTCCCACCTTTAAACCTACTTTTCTCAGCGCACACGTTATGTCTTCTCAATCTAAAGAAACCAATCTCCTCCTTGTAATTGCAGCTATCTAGTAAAATTCTAAACTTAGTATCTAAGAAGCTGCCTATATCTACTCTATTAATCACAATACGCTCAAATACAGAATAAACAGCTAATATACTTAATAAGATATCCGGCCTAATTTAATACGGTTAACTTTAAGTAAAGAGGATACTCTAGTTGAGGTTATTATTAATCTTAACTCCTAAAGATTCTCTTTCTAACTTAATAGTATTAAAGAAATAGCTAATATTCTTCTTAAGGAATATACTGAGGAATATATTAGTAAGTATTAGGCTTTATATTTTACTATATAATAACTAAAGCTTAAAATATATTTTTAATTATATATATAACTACTAGAGGGCTCTATATAAAAATCTAGCTATTATTAATATATAGTTTTAGTTTATATAGAATATAAAGATAAAATATAGTATTCTTAATAATAACTTCTATAACTTTAATAAGATTAAGTTTATAATAGGTATAATTTTATTTTTAATAGTAGTTATTAGTATAGAATAATATAGAAAGGTAAAATTAATATAGTTTAGTAATTAGAAATAAGTTATTATAATTTAGGGTATTAATACTATTAGCTGGGTGCTTTTACTATTTATTATAGTAAAGAGGTCTTATTATTTTAGTAATTAGTATATAGATAATAACTTTCTGCCTATTTAGGTTATTAAACTTACTGTAAATAGATAGATAGATAACTTAACTGGCTTTAACTAAATAAAGTATTTTAATTAGTATACTGCTAGCTATATAAAGAGTAAGTATTAAATATTAGTAGTTAATAGCTATAAAAGTTATCTATCTTATAATTTTAATAAGTTCTATAAGAAATAGCTTATTATTCTAATATATATACTATTCTACTTATTATATTTTCTTTAGCTATTTAATATTAGTCTATTTAGTCTACTAAAATAGACATATAGTTATAAAATTAAGAATTTAATAAAGTACTATATTACCTATATAACTAAAGTTAAGTTTTTTTCTGCTTTTTATAATATCTTCTTTAAGGTTTTTTTAGAAAATAATATATTATAAAAGGATTTAAAGAGACTAATTTAACTCCTTATAATCCTCAGGCTATTCTATTTAAGCTAGATATTAAGCTATAAACTCTAATACTAACTAAACTACCTTCTAAAGATACTAACTCTTAAGTCTCTTTAATATTATAAAACCCAATATAAGCTATTTTACAGTCTGCCTATATTAAAAAATCAACTTACCTATTATCTAAATATCTCTCTAATACTAACTTATAAAACTATTAACTATCTAATAAAAAACGCCTAAGTTCTTATATATAAGAATATAATCCTATAGAAATAGATTCAGTTACTTTAAAAAATAAATAAGATACTTAGTAAGTACTAAAGAGCTAAAAAGACTTAAGTGCAGTAAGAAGGGGCCCTTACTATAGGCAAAGCACAAGATATTATAGCTCAGAAGGATATTAATCAGCAGGTAGCTCAAGAAATACGGCAAAATAGTGGTCAGTTGAAGCGTGCAGTAACGGGCGTACAGCAATGTAGTACCTGCGGGCAGCCAGGTCATAATGCGCGAACCTGCTCAGCAGATTTAGAATCATCTGAGGAATCTAGTGATAGCGAGTTTGAATAGATTGTCTGTGTTGTGGTATAGTAATTGAGCGATAAAGGTAGGGAGGTCGGGGGAAGTGGCTTACTCAGTTGGGTGGCTTACTTGTTTGTGAACTATGTTATCTAGTTGTATTAATTTTTATAATACTCTACTTAAGAACTTTCTTATTCTAATAATAGCAGACAATTTAAGTAGAGATAATATAGAAAGATAGTAGAGCTTGATATTTACCTATTAGAAGAAAAAACTATAACAGTAAAATATATAGATAGTAAGCTAGTTAGTTAGTTTTAATATAGTATAGCAGTTTGCTCAGCTTCTCTACTATCTAATAAATCCTTAATATAATATACTTTAATATATAGTATTATACTGATTATTTCTATAACTACTAACTCTATACATTAAGCTGTATATACTTATTACTTATTATTATACTGTTAGTATTATCTGGCAGAATAGTAATAGCAGCTATCTGAGCGGACAGTTTTATATATTATTATATTGATACTACTACAGGCAGTATCTACATCTCAACAGATAATAGCTGATAATCCGCAATATAGAGGCAAAATAGAAACCCAGCAGAACTTGATATTCGCCACCGTACTCTCTGTTGCGATTCTATTTAGAGCTAACAGTTCTACAAACAGGCTTCTTCATTCTCTATCCGGCTCCTTGAGCACGAGAACGAACACGCCGGCGATACATCCCGATGCGATTGCAACCAGCTCCTATTGCTATTGCCCGCGTCGTACCGCAAGGAGTCCGGTAACTTAGCTGCTGCAGGTCGATATGTCACAGCCTGTGTCAAGAAGAAGAAGCTCAACCTGCAGCGGCTCGCCAGTATCTACAGCTGGCTCTAGATTGCGGGTCTGCCTATGCCGCCGCATATGCTGCACTACTAGCTCTTATTAGGCCGGGAGATCTTTATTATAGAGCAGATAGATATATATCTCATCTGGATGACAGGCTAAATATTCCTTAAGTCAATCCTATACTTCCTGCTAGAGCTATACTTCTAGACTGAATATCTCTACTATACAGATAGCTGCAGGTCCTATAATAGCAATACTGTCATCTACAGCACTACGAAGAAATACAAGCGCTAAGGCTTCCGACGGCGTGCACTCAGCTTCCTCTTCTCCTACGCTGCGCTTATATCCTACAGGAGTGACTTCTATATCGCCTAGGATAAGTACCTACTTCCGCTGGAGGTCGCATAGCCGGTATAGAGGATGTTCATCAAGCAGCTAGATACGGAGCACATCTATCCAAACATCTACCTGCACTTCCACTACGGCGAGCTGTATCTGAGTCTTCTGAATAAGATATACGCCTTCTCGAAGACTCCACTGCGCGGCTATATGCCCCGCTGGAATCAGTACGGCACTTTCTTTTACGATAATTTTGCCTAGCTGGCCAGCATAACAGTCTACATCGCCATTGTCTTGACCGCAATGCAGGTCGGGCTCGCAACAGAGTCCCTCGCCCGTTATTCTGCGGGCGCGGCAAGTCCCGGCTTCTGAGCAAAGTTGGGAGACAGTCATGGTCGAGTCCTGTCTATAATTGGTGGGCGGACGAATTTGAATACACGCGGGGCGAGGCGACGCCACTCTATTTGGCCTTGCAGCCCTGGGGTAATATCGATAACATGATGTATCACAACATGATATATCATAAAATAGCTCTCTTCAGGGTGTAAGCCGCCGTGGGTAAAGCACTGTGCTCAAATGCAGGTACTTTAATTGTAAGCATGGCCAATTATGCGCGAGCAAGGGTTTCTTTGGTGGCTTGCCAGCAAAGGCATGTGGACACACGCCCTCCTCAGCGGTGGTTTGAGAACGCAAGCCCCGATGAGGTCTAGCATTTTCGTCCAGTAGCTGAATATCACACTAGGCGTAGTCAATTTAGAGCCAAATCTATGGATCAGTGTAGGTCTGTGAGCTCGTACCTTTTGGGGGGTTTCATTTCCCACCCTGGTCTCTTCTGCCTCTCTGAGATATTCTGAAGGAGCGTCTCGACCTTGGCGGATGGAGGGTATCGCGGTCTCAAAGGACTTGCTAGTGCAGTCTGGGATGGCGGCAAACCAGAGTCATCTCTGACTAAAGGTGACCTGGGCGCTGCTGTTCCACATTTGGGGCATGGCAACTGGCTGGCAGAGCTTCGCGACTTCGCCAAGCAGCTCCCACAAGAAATCATGGCTGCATCCTAGCCCCTCCATAACCGACTCTGCGGTGAGGTATGAGAAGCGCTGAAAGAACTCGTAAAGCCGTCTGTCGTTGCGGTCCACCTCGACCCGCTCCACTAGTTCCGCCTTTTGCGGCAGATTGAGCATCAATGCCTGGTCTGCTTTCGTTCTGCGCAGGCAAGTCGCGGCTACGACCTTTCTGAGCATCAACAGACTCTTCCCTCTCCTCTTCTTGATCGACTCGATCATGTGGCGATAAAAGGAATCCTTTGTCTCCAAAGAAGGCACTCTGATGAAGGCCAACAGAGCACCGAAATCATCGAGGTAGTTTTGGATCGGGGTTCCAGTGAGACACCATCGGGACTCGGCCTGTATTTTGCACACGTCTCCGAATATCTTGGACGAGCGATTCCTAATCTTGTGTGCTAGTCCCCGGCGCTTAGCATTCCTGAAGAGAACATCGCGTAGAATGCCTAGGGTTGAAGCTGATAATTACCTTCATCAATGACTATCCTGGCCCACTGTCGCTCAAATAGAGGTAATCCTTCAGCTCGACCAGATCTGAGTGTGCCGTATGTTGTCAACACGATATCGTAAAGGTCAATGTCGCGCCAGACTTCTTGGCGCTTCGAGCCGTGGTATGTGATCCAGCGAATTTTATCTGGATGAATGTGACTAATTAATACCGCCTCAATATGGGCTAACAGTTTTCCCTCCAAAGGAACGGGTATGAAAGGTTTCACATTTATCAGCCCACCTCTGACGCTCGACAATTAGAGTCACCTCAGGGTACCTATTATAACTCTAAGACAATAAACGCCTAGAATGCAAAGTCTGCGATATAACTCTATCTAATAACATGCATCTATAGAACCATACTATGCTAGTTTATGGAACGATGTCCTGAGGCTCTCGCTGCTAACTAATTAATAATCCCGTTACTTAATTCTAACCGCACTCTAATCAAGCTTATTATGAGTCTAAATTCTAGTTTGTCTAGATTAGTTTGCTTATTTAAATTATTTAGCAATCACGTCTGGTCTATCTACGTGGCCTCTTTTAGAACGTCGGAGCAAGTGAAGCGTCGCCAGCAATATTAGAAACAAGCGACGACAAGCTCAAGGTGATTTCTATGCAGCAATAATGGATGATGATTCGCAGGAGATAAAGAAAAGGAGATTGCGATAAGCTAAGCCGCTGCCAAGAATGAGTATGTGGCGCAAATAAGTGCCGAGATGAGTGTCCCGATCATCCCTCTCGGTCTATCGTGCTACTTCTCCTGAGCTACTCATCAGGGTTCTCTGTGCAAGCCATGGCTTGCCGAGCCTCAGGCCCTGAGTTCGCACGTGCTTGTAGGACCAGGGATGTACATAGGGAATTCCTCAAGGTCTCTAGCCTAGTTCGATGCTGCGCCTGTGACTCGTGATGATCTGCTTCCATGTTGGGCCGTCTGAGTCGTAAGCTCGCACACAAAGCCAACACGCTCCGCCCTATTTCCGGAAGGCTCCGCTCTAGCGAGGAGAAATCTCAAGTCGATGCCAAATTTTCGGCCCATGCTGTCGGCACCTGGGACCATCATTCCAGCTTTTATACCTCCGGGATTGACATACGGAGTACTGGACTCTGTGAATGTGTTAAATCCTAGTAATATGAGCCAGTATTTCTGCGTCCTGGGTGGGTGAACTATGCATATGTTGGCGTCGGACTTTAACAAAAATTGCCAGTCTTTGAGCTCCAAGCCATCACTCTTGGAAGTCCGACGGCCGCCGCCATATGTCTGCTTCCGTAAGTCGGGATCAGGTGCGACAAATCCGACTTTGCAATTGCAATTAGTAGAGGATCCAGCGCGCGCAGCCTCCTTCTGTGTTTGCTTCCACTGTGCGTACTCATCCCACACCAAACCCTGCAATTTTGACAATTTGTTTTGAGTTGGATTTGGGAGTGCGTTCGTGCTCGGTCCGGGTCCACCACGGATAGCCTGTTGCACTCTTTGCCTCATCCCGAACCTACCTCGTCCTGAATTCGCGTTCGTGTTCGCAACCCCTCCTGAACTCGAGCGCGAACCTCCTGCTGAACTCGCGTGGGCAGCCCATGCCGATAAATTTGACGCTTGAGTTGGAGTTCCTGCCAGCCGAAACGGGAGAACTGCTGTTTCGAGGCAGAGGTACGGAGATAAGTTGTCCAGTTCCTTTGTCACCTGTGCTGCATTCTGCACGGATTCAAGAGACAGAAGAGTATTATCCTTCCGTTTCATCCAAATTTTGACCTCGGTCCCGGGAGGGCGTCGAGTGATACTCTGGAGCGCCTCATTCTCCCTCCTCGGGAATGAAGCTGGGCCGCCCCAACCCAACCAGGACCAGCTGGGGAACCCGGGCCGGCGGCTAATAGTGGTCGGGAATTCCCAGAATAGAGAGTGGACAAGATATTGTTCTGGTGACGAAGCGGCTGTTGAAGAGCTGCTCGGCAAGCCCCAGCAATGGTATAATGGCGGCTGTGCTGCTTCGAATGCTCGTAGAATTCCTCTGAAAGCATCGAGAGAATCGCTAGCACGGGTTAATTCTCGAGCGCCATAAATCGACACAGTTTCCAGGAAAGCTCCTTCTTCACTGGTTGAATACACGCCTCCAGTGATTCCCGGAGCAAACAGCTTCCTGTTGAACATCGTCTGGGGCAATTCCTCAAGTGGGACGCAGACTGATTCCTGACAATTCATACCACTGCATTCGTAGTAAACCTGCTCTTCAGTAAAAATAGAGCCGCCGCCTTGAGAATTTGGCTTCTTGTAGAGTCCAGCCACACGAGTCATCCATTCTGACTCTGCGATGACATCTCTTGGATCTCGGAGAGTTGAGATCAGAGTTTTACCACCAATAACGACTTTGGGTTGTGGAGTTCTAGATCTGGTTCCAGCGCCAGGGAGTCCGTAGTCCGCGTCCTTTCCAGCTGCTGCGATGATCGTTAAAAAGGCGCCTTCATAGATCAAATCCATCTTTTTAAGCTCAGGGAGTTTCTCCGCCAAATCAACCTGATCGATGCAGTATTGATCGACCCATAGGTATCGCTGACCAATTTCTGTGGCAATGGAAAGAGCGTCCTGAACAACCAGTGGAATATTGTCAGGGAGTTCTAGAGGGTATTTTACCCCCACGTATGGCTCTTTGTTGGCGTGAACGATTTCCCAGAAAGTTGGCGGCTTCTTCTTTCCAGGCTTCTCCTTTCCCCACACATAACTCAATGCAACATACTCGCAATCTGGCGGTGATTCGACTATGAGCATTGTCTCACAATCAATTAATTTCGAGGGTGCAACTGCATCTGATGGCGAACTCTCCAGTAGACATTGGTGGTGATGGTTGTCGCAGAACTCGAGCCAGTGCTGTATAGCATCGATGTCGACAGAGTGAGGGTCTATCTCCCTGGCAAACCAGCCGTTCCACGGTCCATGAGAATCCTCCTGATGTTCTAGCGGAGCAAAACAGGTATGCCCATGGCGCAAGACATTACGAATTGGCCCTCCCAAAACGACTACTCTCGCCTCGCAGGGAGGAGTGTGGTTCTTCACTTGATCATACTCGACAGGCCGTAAGATGGCGGGTAACATGGGGGATACTCTTAATTCGAGTTGCGCGTTTCGTCGTAAATGCAGCCATGGGCACGCGGATTCCAAGAAGCGGCAAAAGGCGCAGGTAGCTGTCTTGAAACCTGGGTGCCAGAGACGACCGATGAAGACACCACCATCCAAGATTTCCCACCCTTTAAAGTTTGTCTTGAACGCGGCGCCTAAGTCAATCTCTGCACATCTGTCGCACAGATTGGAAGCGTTTACGCCAGCCATGTTGACGGATATCGCGTTCAGCCTGCTTGCAAAACACCCGTTAGCGATGTAGCAATAGTAAAGAACTTACTACATACTCTGTGATTGGAAACGGCCCTCCATCAAAGTAACTTCAACTCTGGGTCTCAAGGGAGCTGTCATTCACTTGTCTCCTCAACTGACTTATATAATGATGACTGCTACGTGGCACCACTTACTAATTAGAGCCGCACTCAGCTGCCACAAGACACATGCATTAGGCCATTTTGGACCAAATACAGTGCAGATTCGATCCGTTTTGAGCGCTGCCCATTGGACGACGAACATTTGCAGGACGCCCCTACACATCATTGGCTGCCTTGCAACCATCATTGGCCCTTATTATCAGTAAAAACATTCTCAAAGTCCACCGCTACGGGGATTCAAAGCGGGGTACAGCGGATGGTGTGCGTGAAGAAAAGCCCCAAAGCTTCGCTCCTTATCGCAAGCTTCCTTCGCGGTTGCCAACTAATGTTGCCTGCCGCACTAACAAGACGTGTGAACTCGGCCAATTGGTCGCACTACCCTTGGTAGTATTGACACTACTCCCAGCTCACCGGACTCACCGGACAATGGGCCTCAGGCTATCAAGGCGTGATCAATAATGATTGGTCGTCCAGGCACATCGCGGGCAAATAGATGATGACTCACTGGAAACGCCGGGCTACCCCGCACCCGAAATCATGTTCGAGAACCAATCGCTCGGAATGATTCTGCCTTCTTACCAAATGTTTTAGGCAGGGAGGGAGGGCGACAACTTGGAAGTATTGAAATCTTTGATTTCAGCAGCTGATCCGTTATCCCTACGGGCACTTGAACACAGCTTCCTTGACGGAGCAGGAAGATCTAAAGAGAGGATTGAACTCATCACGACACAACCCAATATCCTAACAAATGGAAAAGGTGGAAGGGTAGAGGAACAGGTTAAGTCTGTAGGCTTGACTTGATTTGTCTTGAATTCGCACTCGGTTTGGGCCGCAAGTTTTTACCGAGTGGAGGTTGCAAGAAAGCATCCTCGCGACCGTGTGTGTAGTCAAGCTGACCCCCCTCCCCCTGCTTGAGTGGTACCTATGACCCATATAGTAAAATCACATGATATAAGGGGCTAGGGTTAGTTTCGCTAATACAGACTACAGTATATATTAATATTATCACTTAGTAAATATTTATTCTTAAAAATCTAACTCTTTTAAATTCTTTCTATATAGAAGTATATTTAAATTAATTTAGAATTAATTCTAGATTAATATAGTAGTAAATTAATTTAAAAGTAATTTAGAAGTAATTTAAAAGTAATTTAAAAGTAATTTAAAGTAAATAAATAAATTAAAACTATAGGAAAATAGGGGAAAAAAAGTAAATTAATTTCAAACTAAAATAAATTAATTTAAAAGGAATCTATAGTAGGAAAAGGCTGGATTAATTCTAAAGGAATTATTAGCCTCTAAAAGTTAAAAAGTTAAAAAAAAAAAAAAAAAAAATTAAATTAAAGCAGAAATAAATTCCTTTAATAGGGGCGGAGTATGGGTCAGGTAACCTCTGTTGTAACCTTAGCCCCACATAGGCTTTTATGGGCCATAGGTACCACTCAAGCAGGGGGAGGGGGGTCAGCTTGACTATATACACCTCGCGACCTGGTCCTAATTTTGGAACCTGCGCCCAAAATTGGGAAGGGGGTGGAACGGGTGAGGTAAAGAGTGTGTAGTCGTAACAAATGTTCATTGGCTACGTCGCACTTCGCTCACCCGCAACTCAGGTTAAAGCAGCATCAGCTCAGGATCTCGCACAAGAAAGGAAATAACCCAAGTCGAGATTCGGATTGTACATTGGACTGTTTCCAGTTTTCGTCCAGGCGCGCAAGTTTTCGCCTCAGCCTATCATTATCTGTAGGTGGGAGGTGGAGCCTGACTGGGTGGTTGTAAGAAATGGATTTCGGCTTGCCTCGGGTGCTAACGGGTCCCTGCCTGTTCAATCATACAAGTTACTCATGCCTGAGGCTTTTAACCCCGCTTTTAATAGCACGACTTAAAGTTAAAGCTCCCGGGAGTTCCCAAAGTTCTTATAGTTCCTTTATACCTAACTTCTGGCAATATAAAGAAAGCTTATATTAACGTATAGTAGATCTAGTTACTGCTCAGCAAAATGTGTTCTTTCAGTATAGAAATTTGCGACTGAATATATAAGGTATAGGCGTTAGATATAAAGCTAAAACTAATTATGCCCTTAGGAAACACTATAACATATATATTAAAGAGTGTATAGTTAACTCTATTAGGTTTCTCTACATACTTAAAGGACCTAAAGCAGGTAAAATAGTAAGATAGAAATAGTTCAATCTTTTTATATATTACAGCCTAAGTTAAGACTAGGCGGTTATAACTAGTAAAATCCCAATTAACTTACTTTTCACTCTATAATATAATTTCACCTATAATAGTATCTATCTTTTCTATATACTTATTAGTATAATCTATTATATAGATAAGTTAAATATTAATACTCTATATTTAACTCTTATTAATAAGACTATTAGTCTTATTAATAAGTATTATAATAGAATTACTAAAACTATTTAATTACTATTTAGTATATAGATACTTATTTAGTACTTTTATAGATAGATAGCTTTACTAGCTATTAATATACTTAATTATATTAAATTTATTATTCTATTATTATTAAACTGTAATTTATATTACTTACTATAATATTTTAATTTACTAAATTATATATCTTATACTTTAGACCTACTTTATACCTTTAGAATAAATCTAACTATTATATATTAATAATTTTTATTTAGTATATTACTATATTAACTTAAGTAATATTCTAATTAAGTTACTATAGCTTTAATAACTCTATTAGCTAATACTTCTATATTCTTTAAGAAAAAAGATATTTTATACTTAAAAACTTTTAAAAATTATAATATTAATAATACTATAGATAATAAGAAATCCTTCTTAAATAAAAATAAAATAAATAAAACCCTTAAAAAATTATATAAAAAGAATCTTTAATTTTATTAAAAAGTAAATACTTTAATTAATATAGTTAAAACTAATAAAATAAAAAATAATAAGAAGTTTTAAGTTTTATATAATAAGATATAAATCTTTTATATAGCTTTAATAACTATTTTAAATTTAATACTATTAGTAATTATTATAGTATTAAAAGGATATATTATTAACTTTATTAATAAGTAACTTATTATTTATATTAAATAAACTTAATATATAAAATAATTTAATAGTTTTATTATTACTTTAAGTATTTTTAGATTTTATAATATTAAAGAAATTATTAAATTACTATAGCTAAGAAAATTTAATAGTATTCTTAAGAAATTTAAAAAGTATTTTATAAAATTTAAATTCTACTATATATATTATTTAACTGTATTTAGCAGTAAATTACTAAAAGTTTAATATACTATAGAATTACTAAAAGATAAGATTTAATAAAAAATAAATTTAACTTTAAGAGATTTTATAAAGAACTTATCTAATTAATATAAATTAAAAATAACTATTTTATTTAGTAACTTTAATATATATAAATAATTACTTATAAATATATATAGAAAATAAAATAGAAAATTTAATATATTTATTTAAATTTAAAAATTAAAATAGACTAAAGTAGTATTTAAATATCTTATAAAATTTAAATATCTATTTATAAAACTTAAACTAAATAGATAAAAATATAGTAGATAAATTCTATTAGAAATTAAAAAATAAAATTAAGAATAAGATTTATAAAATTCTTAACTTTCTAATTAAATTTAATATCTATATATACCTCTATATTACTATTAATAATTAAATATTTAAATAATATATTAAAAAGTAAAAAGAAAACTCTAAAAGCTAAAAAACAAAATTCAGTTTAATAGTAGAAAATAATAATAAAATAATACCTTTTATGAAATAAAATTAAAATTTATAAAATTAAAAGCTAAAAAAGAAATTATTTAAAAATTAAATATTTAAAATTATAAAAAAATAGACTATTTTAAAAGTAAGTATTATACTTTAAAATCTAACTAAAAGTATAAATTTATACTAAAAGATAAAAATATTTAATTTACTAATTATTAGTACTTTAATAATATAGAATTTTAAACTGCTATTTATTTAAAGACTTTTATAATAATTTAATCTAACTATAATAATACTAGCTTAATATTTAATACCTACTAACTATTTATAAATAGCTTTTATAAATTAAAAGAAACTTTTAAAACAGAAAAATATATTAATAAACTGCTATAAGAATAAACTTATTTTATTATTAAATTATTAAAGCTAGAATTAAAAGATATTTAAAAAGAAGTAATTAATAATATTATTTATTATTATTACTCTTTTTTAACTAATATTAATTATATAAAGATATCTATATTTATTATAGAGAGAAAACTATTACTAATATAGATATTTATATTAACTTAAATAAAAACTCTTTTTCTTTTAACTTTTAACTTATTTATTCCTTTAGACTAAAATTATCTTAATAAGCTGATTTTTATTTCTTTTTTCTTTATTATCTTTCTTTATTATATTAATATTTTCCCTAATTATTTACTCTCTATAGCTTTACTCTTTAGTCTATTTATAGTACTTATATACTAGCTATTTTAAATACTGCTTCAGTAGGTAAGCTTTAGCTTTTTTAAATACTATTAAATAGTAAAATCTAATATTTTTTTTACAGTAAGATAATTCAGTCTATTTATAGCTAGTTCTATTAGTTTTATAGCTATATTTATTTTAGTATACTAAATATATAGATTTAATTTCTTATTAGCTAATTTCTTAAGAAGAATTAAGTATAAAAGATATTAGCTAATAAGGGACTTTCCTCTAGCTGGAATTAAATTAATAATCTTTATAAAAATAGTCTTATAGTAACTTACTTTACTATAAGAGCTTAATAATATTATAGATAATTATATTAACTTTAAATAAAATAACAATATAAAAACAGTTTAAAAATTAATCTCTAAATTAAACTATAATAATAATATAAAACTAATTAATATAATATTCTATATTATAGCTATAGTATAATATAGAGAGTTAATTTCTAATAGATAACTTAAGTGTAAGAGTTAAAGCAGTATACCTAACCTTATAAAAAACCCCTCCAGCTATAAGGCCAAAAAGATTAATTAATTTAAATAAACTATATTACTTAATTATACTATATATCTATTAATAAGGCGCTAAGCTAAGGGCTTTTTAAGCTCTTACTGAATTCTTATATTAAGTTTATTATACTATTTTTAAATTATATTAGTTAATATAATAACAAACAGCAAAAACAAATATTCGCTAATACACCTACAAAACAACCTCTAAAATCAAAAATAACAACAGAAAACAATTCAGAGACCCTAATACCGCCTAGATATCAAGATAGCCCCGGGACGAAACCAGGCGGCAGATATAAGCAGCAAAACGAGACCTCAGGGGATCGCCTCATTACATTACGCTCTAACGCCAGAACCACTAAGCGTCAACCTCACCCCGATAGGGACGAGACAAAATCGAGATGAGGACGACGTAGAAAAGATAATTGATAAAGCAAACTGACTTATACTATCTCTTACTGGCCAAACTAAGGAGATTGTTATAAGACTGATCGATCTATATTGAAACCTAAGTTGTGACGGTCGGGTCTAACCTAGGGGTATAGGGTAGGTCCAAGGCGTGTAGTTTATGATCGAGTGGATCAGGACGTCATAGTGAGCAATGTAGGTTACGGTCTGGTAATAGTAGAATAGTAGATTCAATGTAACCAAGTGTGTTAATAGCTGGTGAGGCTATCTATCTATAAGAGTACTAAATGAGTGTCTATATACTAGATGGCGATTGGTGGTCTCAGTGGTCCTGTTGTGATTCTTATTGATGAGACCGTCAGTCTCAGTGATGAGGGTCGTGAGTGGAGCACTGATACTGGGCTTGTCTGTATGATGGGTTAGGCCAATAGGTGTGCTAGGGAAAGTGGGTACTGTCGTAAGACTGTGCCCTGTGACGAAAAGTGGGTCCATGGGGGTTCTGCCGGTTGTGACCGCCTGGTCTCAACCCGGGCTGTGATATAAGTTGATACTGTAATATAACTGTACTGTAGCTAATAACTAAATAAGCTTTTTAATATATTAAGAGGAAGCTAGAAAATCTATTAAACTTCAGATTGAATTTCTTAATAGTATTAATATATATATATTAGTACTAACAATAAGTATATATAGTAGTACTTAAGCTTTAACTTAAGACTGCAAAATAACTATTAAGGCTTTAGTCCTTCTAGAGGAGCTAGCTAAAAGAATTAATAAGAAAGTAGTAATAGTAATTAATATAGTAATTTAGCAGCAGAAAGAAATAGAAATAACACCCAACTTATTAACTTACCCTAGGGGAAGTACACAGAGAGTCATCGCACAGGCATCTTAGCCAGTCAGCCTGAAGCTGCACCAGATTATGCGTTTGAGGTCAGAGCAATCTGAGGCTTATATCTCCTGATAGGGAAGCAGCCAATAGATAGAATATCGAGTCGGTCGCAGGAGAGTTCGCTAGTAAGGCATCAATTAGGCCTGCAGCAGCCCGATATCTGAGGGAGGTTGAAGATAGAGGTTAGATAGGGAATGTAGTAACAGCAAGAAGGTTTAAATAAATCTCTTAAAAATAAAAATAATAAATTAATAAAATCTCTAGCTGCCTTAAGCTCTTATAGACTCTCTGACTTTCAGTAGGAATTTCTAAAGAATTAAAATTTAATAATATCTCTTCTAAATAGATCTCTTTCTTCTTTTTTAACCTGATTCAGACTACTCTAAAGATATCCCTACTGGTAACTAGCTAGCTTAAGTGTTTCTAACTGCCTGTTATAGTAACTTAAGCTGTAAATACTCTAGCTACAAAATGGCTTCTAAGTAGAAACTAGAGGATTACCTTTAATATAAAGATAATAGTTAAGAAATATAAAGTAAATATTAGGGGATAGATAGAAATAGTCTTCTTTACTAAAATAGTTTTATACTAATTCTAGTAAGTTATTATTTTAAGTTTCTAATAGAAGAGATAATAAACTTAGAATCTAATATTTTAGTATAAACTCTATTAGCAGCTAACTAAAAAATATAGATTATAAAAGTAAGACTATTAAAATATACTAAAAAGAGTAAGATAAGCTTACTCTATATAAGTATTAAGATTAAGATAATTACAAACTAACTATATAAATAAGGCCTACTATAAGAAGGAAGCTACTATAAATATATACTATTCTATAAAGAAGTAAATATTGAATAATACTACTAATATTATAAGTTTGAACACTCTACTTATTACTGCACTAATAAGGTAAAGTGTAAATAGTACAGCTTAATAGAGTACTAAAATAGCTATAAGGCTAAATATTCAGTAAAGAAGAAAAAGACTAAAGCTTACTGCTATAACTGTAAAAAAAAATTACCTAATGTAGAATAAAGACTGCTCTATAAAGCAGATAATAAGATATATAGCAAAAAGAGTATATAATAAATACTCCTACTAATTCCCTAAGATAACTCTAACTAAAGACTGCTTTACACCCTAAAATAAATAGATAATAGTAAAGTGTAAGTATCCTAATAGAATAATACTGAATAATATAAGAAGACTGAATTAGCCTTAAGGCTCTACTAGAAATATAAGTATAAACTATAATATTACCTATTAGCTTAAAAGCTTTAACCTCTAATATATCACTTTAGCCTCTAATATTATATTAGATATTTAAATTACAGAAGAAAATAATATTGTAATATTTAAAGAACTACTAACAGAGAGCGGGGAATTAATAAGACCTTTAGTGGAGACTGAGCTGAAATTAATCCCTAGGTAAGGTAGGCTTAAACTGAGAGCTAGAAGATCCTAAGCTTAGGCAGCATCCCAGCACTTAAATAACTAAGTGGAGGATTAATAACTATATAAAAGGAAAAAGTAAATATACTAATAGCGAAATTCTTTCTAGAAGTAATAGAGCTTAAAGAAGATACTAACCTGCTATTAAGGCTACTCTAAATCGATAATATTCTGAGGATATTATCTATTAATAAGATAATCTAAATACTATATAACACTTAGAATTAAAAGGCTATAGGCTTAAATAGAAACTCTAATAGGCTTTTAGAGCTAGATTATATTGAAATTGCTATAAGAATTATTATAATTGTAGATATAAGCTAGTCTCTAATATAGTTTCTAATAGCCTTTTAGTATTTAAATACAGCAGTAATTTCTAAAGCTAGATATAAGAGAGAGAAGAATAAGGCAGGCTTATATTAATCTATAGTCTTACTTTTAATATTAGGAAAAGTTCTTAAGAAAATAATAGCAAACTGGATTAAAAAAGCAGCTAAGGCTAACAATCTAATAGCAGAAGCTTAATATAGTAATAAATAAGGGAGATTCTATAAAATAGCTATCTGTATACTTTTAGACTAAGTGTATATAGCTTAAGCTGTAGGCAGTATTGCCTTAATATTGTATCTTAATATTAGTAGAGCCTTTAATACCCCCCTATATAAGAAGCTAATATTAGAGCTAGAATAAATAGGCTTTTTCTATTAGGTAATAGTATAGCTAGAGTTATTACTATTAAATAGAATAACCTTAATAATTATAGATAGAGAACTAATAATATTAATTTAAGTTTAGGCTAGAGTTCTTTAGGAATCCCTTCTATTATTAATACTTTTTATCCTCTATATATCTAACCTCTATTACAGACTAAAGAGTATTAAAGAGACTACTATAATTATTTTTACAGATAATATAAATCTAATAGGCTTTAAAACTATAGTTATAGCAACCTATATCTAACTTTAAGAGACCTATAAGTATATATAGTATTTAGGCCTAAATATATAGCTTAAAGTTTAATCTGCTTAAATACTAACTACTATACTTTAATAATAGTAGGAGTTTAGTTTAAGGCTATCTTAACTTTAGGGTAGTATAGGTTTACTTAGTAAGTAAAGTAAAAATACTTAAAATTAAGATTTACTAGAAAACTTATATAGACTGGCTACTTTATATTGCTATAGAAAAAGTCAGTTATATAGAGATATACTATTAACTGCCTTATAGCAGCTATATAGAGACTTTAGCTTAGCTACAGCTAAGTGATATATCTAGCTATTATTAGAGCAGTAATTAGTTATAAAGTAGCAGTATAGTATAAACTGATACTAAAAGATAATAAACTAAAGAGCTTAGTTTAAGCTCTTATTGAAGTTAAGTAGGTATATATTAGGAGGATTCTAGAAGCCTATAAATCTATACTAATTAGATATCTATATATAGAAGTTTTTATCTCTTTACTAAACCTATAGTTAAACTTAAAAGTAGTAAAGTTCTATATAAGATAAAGGGAAATAGATCTAATAGCTAAATTAGTAAGTATATACTATAATATCTAGTATAAAATTATTAGGATATTAAGGTAAAACTGCTATAGTTCTATACTAAGAACTACTAAAGATACTAAAAAACTTAAAGATTAATAGAAGAACTTAATAAAGATACTATCTAAGAGGTAGACTAAAAGGTAGCAGGCTGAGTTTTAATAGGTATCTAAAATGAGATTAAGACAATTTAGTCCTATAGAATAGCTACTAAGAAAAGAGATTCTTAAACTATATAAACCACTCTATAAAGTAGAGTTAGCAGTATTAGTATAGTTATAGACTAAATATATTAAACTTAATATATACCTTCTAAAAAGATATATCTCTAGAGTAACTTTAATATAATACTAATATAGAGGAAGTATAGATACCCCTTAGTATATAGTGGCCTTCTGCTAAAATATAATAATATAGAGACTCTAACTCTACTGGAATATAGATATCTACTAGGATTTTAAATAAACTATAAGTAAGCTTAAACTGATAGTAGTTTTTATAAGATAGTTTATTAGGTTAGGTAAACTTAAATAGTTCAGTTTAGTAAAAGAATTAATATATAAATAGAAAGAAAATAGATTTATTAGTATAAAGTAGTAATAATATATATATTAGTCTATAGATAAAAAAGAGAGAATATTAAGATAGAACTAAATAATTATAAGGCAGATATAACTATTTACAGCTAAATATTAGTTATTTAGCTATAGGGTAACTAACTACTATACTATCTATAGGGTTTTAAAACTCAGGCTGTAACTAGAGTGATATTACTAGAAGGGAGAGTTAAGATTAAGTTAACTATATATTTCCTCTAGAAGGGGGAGTAGTAGGTTTATATTTATTTAAAGTCTTATAGTGCTGGAAATAGTTAGTTAGGTTAAGCTTAAAATAAAAACAGAGAGAGATATATAATAAAGGTATATTTAGCAGTAAAGTTAGCTAAAGTAGAATAAAGTTTAGAAACTTCTAATATAAGACTGTTAAACTGAATATTAATCTTATTAGCAACTTAAGCTAAATAGTCTTAAGAGTAACCTAAATCTAAGTAAATATATCTAAAAGCTGAGAGTTAAGAGTAGTAAAACTGTTAGAGATAGTATTATAGATATTAGATAAAGCTATAAGTATAGTAGGATTAAAACTACTACTAAATAAAGATAAGATAGATCTAACTGAATGCTCTCTAAATAAGCTAGAGATAAAAGAACTAGAGGCTAAAGAAGTAGGAGTATATATAGAAGTTAAGGCGGTTTTAATATAAGTATAAGTTTAGGAATTAATACTAAAACTAATTGCCTAAAGACTATTAGAATAAGCTATAAAAAGAGCAGTTTTAGTAAAAAGAGTCTTCTAAATAGAGTTAGTATAAGCTTAAAATAAGGTTTAGTTAATATATAGCAAAATTAGAATTAGCTTTATAAGCTGTTTTAGCAGTCTGGTATAAGGTAATAACAGAATAAATAGCAGTATACTGCTTTAAATTAGTAATCTATTGAGGTTAGTATATAGGGAGGCTGAGGCAATAAACTAAAGATATATCTAGAGGTAGAGTGCCTTTAAGTGCCTATACTATAAATACTTTAATAAATTACTCTCTAGAAGAAGTTAGAAACTAAAGTAAGATTAGAATAATATTAACTTACTAAAGTCTAAACTATAAATATAGTTAAAGACTCTATACTTAAGGTGCAATAAGTACTTTTAGTAGGATATTAGACTATATCAGTTAGATATTATTATAAGAGTAAAGTAATAGACTACTTATATTTTATTATAAATAGTAATATTATATTTAGAGGGTAGAATAACTTAAGTATATTTATAGAGGGTTCTGCCTCCTAATAATATCTAGATATAGTCAGACTGAAGCTGAGGTAAGGTATAGATAAAGGGAAGAAAGAAAGAGACTTAAGGCTGAGTTAGAACTTATCTTAAAGATTAGGGATAAAGAAGAAAGAAAAAGAAAAAATTGAAGATAGAGGCAGGTAAAGATTATATACTCTAGTAGCAGTAAGTTAAGCCTGAAATAAAGGCTGCTAGACTTTTAGGGATAATTTACAACGAACTACAGAAAAAAAGAGAGAGGGGAAATAGAAAAGGGCTTAAGGTAATTCTGCCTTAAAATAGAATAGACCTATAGTAAGAGTAGGTATAAGTCAGTTAAGAAGCTGATTTTAGTCTGAAGGTATATAAGGTTTCTAGAGAAGGGGAGGTTTTATCTAGCTAGAGATAGAAGAGGTTAACTTAATATTAACTATACCTATATAATTCCTACTTTAGAGCAGTTAATATTCTAAATAATTAGTATTAATTAAAGAGAATAAGAATAATAAATAAAAACTATTTTTAAATAGTAAGAAATAAAGAATAAGAATATTCAGAAAATATAAAGAAAAAGATAAACTTTAAAGGTAATTTTATACTAAAGAAAACACTCTTTAGGTATATTCTAAATAAGAAATATACCTAATAAGATATATTAGCTTACTAATAGATAATTAAAATATTATTCTTTTTATTAATAAATATTAAAAAATAGAAAATAAATAATATTCTAAATTTATCTATAAAAAATATTAAGTTTTTAATAACTTTAAAAACTAAATATAGAAAAAGCTAATAGAAATATATAATAATTTTATAAATAAATAATAAGAACTTAATAAAAATACTAATATTTATATTTATATTTATAATATATAACTAGAATATAATCTATATTTTATAATATTAAAGAAATAAAAAGATAATAATTTAAAAATAGTAATAATATACTTTAATTATAAGAGAATCCTATAGATATTATATATTGCTTATATATATTTAATATAAAAAAAAGTCTATTATAGTTATTACTCTATATAAATTAATAATAGATTTATTTAAAAAATTATATATATAAAAAGAACTTAACTATTTTTAAGTTATTAAATAGTATATAGAAGTTAATATTATATAATTAGAGAATAAAAAAGACTTTTTTCTATTTAAATATACTAGCTATATTAGTATTATTAAAAAATATAAAACTGAAAAATACTATATATATAAATAATAAAAGATAAAAAAGTAATATAAATATAAAAATAAAAATATTAATAATTACAGTATTAAAAAAGCAGTATATAATATAATAATAAAAACTATAAAATATACAGTTAGAAAATTTAAGATAAATTGTAATATATTAAGTATATAAAATATAAGAATTATAACTTTTCTAACTTTAGAGAAATTAATAGCTTTAATTAAGCTTAAAAAAGTAAAATAGAAAATTAAAAATAAAAAGAAATAACTTCTAACTGTAAAGATAAAAAGTCTATTTAAAATATTTAATCTTACTTAATATAAAATATAATAAGCTGTAAAAAACTTAAATACCTATAATATAATTTTTAAATTTAAAAGATTTAAATATATATTAATAAAATATATAAAGAATAATTTAACTTTCTAATTTAAATTAAACTTAATTAAAATAATTAAGTTTAATATTAATAACTTTAAAAATAAAAGAAATTTAAGCTATTTAAATAGAGATATAAAGAATACTTAAGTAAAAAGTACTTTTAAAATAGTTATAAAAAATATATATAAAATAATAATTACTATTTATAGAAAAGTAATAAATAGGTAGTATATATAAGGAAAAACTACTTTTAATAAAAGCTTTATATATAATAAAATTAGTATAAAAAAAAGATACTTAAGCTATAAGTATAAATTAAAAGTATATAGCTTATTATATTAATAAATAGTAAAGTAAAAGTAGATTATATTAATTATAACAGTTAAATTTAATTTAGAAATATAAAGTAAGTTTAAATATAAAATAGTAAATTTAATAGATTAAAATATTATAGTAAGTAATATAGATTACAATTTAATAATAGTAAAATAGTAAATTTAATATAATTAAGTATATTAATAGTTAGTAAAACTATCTATTTATAGAAGTATTAAATAAATATATCTATATATTTAGGAGGTTTATATAGACTTACTAAATAAAAATAAGTTTAATTTTCTAGCTTATTATAAGTAAGTAAGCTTAATATTCTAACTTATTTATATAAAGTAAGTTTTAGAATTTATATTAAATAAAAAAGTAAGTATATTATAGTTCTATTAGTTATAACTATTTAATTCTAACTTAAGCTATAATATAATATCTCTTTTTCTATTAGTTATATTTTATAGCTATTTTTAAAACTATTTTCTATATATATATTTTATTAGTAAGAAATATACTTAATATAAACTAAGTCTATAATAGTAAAAGTCTGAGATATCTTATAGTTTAAACTAAAAAAAAAAGTCTTATAGCTAAAACTAACTAAGGGATTTAACTAGAAAAAAAAGATAAGTACTTAATTAAATACTTCTATATAAAATAAAATAGAAAAAATAATAAAAAAGAGATAAATACTACTGTAATAACTAGTTTAATAGTAAAGAAATAATAATAAGTATTTTTAAAAAGTTTAAATTAAAAAGGGAAAAAGTATATTTTTCCTACTATAAAAAGAGCTATTTCTTTAAGTAGGCTTTAGTCTAATTAAGTTAAACTTACTATTATTAAACTTTAATATACTAATTAATACTATCTTAATATTAATATATTTCTAACTTACTTTCTTAATTATTCTAATATATTAATAGGATATTTAGTTAAATCTTAAAGTATTTCTTAAAATTCTATAATATTCTTAAGTCTATAGTAAATAAATTAATTCTAGCTATATCTATAAAAGATTTTAAAGTATTAATTTCTACTGTAAACTTACTAGTTTTTATTACTACTATTAAAAAGTTTAACTTTAAAGTAATATCTTATTCTTATTATATTATCTATAGATATATATATAAAATATTAAATAATAAATTTTAAGAAATATAGTTTTTATACTAATAAGAGTTATCTTTATAATATAACTAATATCTCTCTTTATTTATATAGGTTTCTTTTTGAGTTTATTTTCTATTATTTTTTACTAAAATAAATATAGTAACTTAAGTTATTTTTAAGATAAAGTATCTTAAGAATAAAAAGTTAAAGTTAAAAGAGGAATTTCTTAATAAGTAAGCTACTTTATAAACTACTTAAGTTAAATTGAATTAATTTTTAAATTTTTTAAAATATACTTACTATTAGTATTAATTTTTAGTTATTTAGAAGTATAAAATAATTTATTGTAATTTAAAGTTATTAGAAAAGTTAGAAGTTTTAAAGTAAGTAAAATTAAATACTACTATTAATATCTAATTATTAATTTATACTGATATTATTAACTGAAGTTTTATTAATTTTAGTAATTTTTATTTTTATTTTTTTTAGTGTTTTTAATAGAAGTTCTTTAGAAAATATTATATATAGATAATATTTTTAGCTAATTTCTATTAGTTATTACTTTTTAAGTAGTTTTTCTATTTAATAAGGTATTTAATCTATCTATTGTAACAGGCAGTTAGAAATACTTAGGCTAGCTGGTTGCTAGTAGGGATATCTCTAGAGTGGCCTAAATAAGGTTAAAAGAGGAGGTTAGTATTATTACAGAGGAGAAATCATTATTATCTTTCTTTTATTAGAGATTCTTTTAAGAAGTTAGAGAGGCTAAAAGAGCTTAAGACTACTAGAAAGTCTATTAATTTATTGCCTTTATTTTTAAGAGATTTATTTAAGTCTATTTTAATAGTTACTATAATTCTGCTTCTATTTTTAACCTCTCTTAGATATCAGGCTGCTATAGACTCTATTAATACCTTACTAGCGAACTTTCCTACAACTAACCCAATATTCTATCTTATTAGATACTTCTCTACTAGAAGATATAAGCCTTAAATTAACCCGACCTTATATATATAATTTAATACAGCTTTAGGCTAACTAGCTAAAATGCTTAAGTAACAATCCTCTATATATCTCCCCTAGAGTAAGTTAATAAGTTGGGTGTTATTTCTGTCCCTTTCTGCTGCTAAATTGGAGGTTACAGTAGGACAGCAAATTAATTAATCTTACTTATTAAAGTAATTAATTAATACACTTCTATACTATAAGCCGCCAGACTTAAAAAGAGCGAGAGGGGAAGGAAAGGAAAGATAGAGGAATTAAGACCTCTTTAAGTTTCCTATAAGCTAAGGAAGCTTAGAAAAGCCCCAATTTAATCCGGTTAAGAAGTAAGAATTCCCATTTAAGATATCTCCTATTAGGGGTGATGTCTGTAATAGGCTAAACTCTAAGCTATATTGCTTACTACTACTCTAACTCTTTAGCTTTAAGGGCTAAATTGAAAAAGAAAGTATAATTAGCTTAAAAAGTATTTTATAGAATAATATCTTTAGATAATTACTTCTATAGGAGGTTTACTTAAGGTTTAGACTGCTAATTCTACTTAGTAAGCTATTAGCTGAATAAAAATATATAGGAGTTAGTTAGATAGAAAGATATTACTATAATAATTATAACTTAATATCTTATAAAGAATTAGAATCTAGCTATACTAGCTTTAATATCTATCTATAGTATTAAAATCTTAAAGCTTAGGAGGAAAGATATAAGAGGGGGAGTTTTAACTTTAGGAATAGAGGAGGCAGAAAGCAGAAAGATTAGCAGTACTTAGAGAGAGAGTTATTATTATAATAATTACCCTACTAAGAGAGATTTCGCCAGGAAGTATAGAAGGAAGCTAATTAAAGATTTTAATTATTAGCTATAATTTCCCTCTATTACTTCTAGCCTAAATTTAAGAGATTTTTTATAACTATTATAATCTATATCTACTTGAGATAGACACTTAACCCTTCTTTAACTTTTTTTTATCTTTTATTTATAAATTCTTTCTAGCTATATATTTCTCTATATAAAAGAGATACTGTTACAGTTAGATATTTATTTTAGTATAGTTAGCTAAGGCTATATTATAAGAGAAGGATTATTCTCTAAGAGACTAAGATTTCTCTAACTATACTTATAATTCTAATACCACTACTAAGGTAAAAAGAAGAAAAAAAAAAAAAGAAAGTATCTTATTTAATACCTATAGATACAACTAGCTACCCTCTAACTTAATATAATAAATAGATTCAGTTACAGCTTATAGCCCTTCTAACTAGCCTAAAGTTATCTTTATAAAACTGAACTCCTTTAGAGTTAAGTATCTATTTTAAGATAAATCCAGACGATAAAGACCACTTAAAAGCTGATAGGGACAGTAAAATAGAATCCCTTATCCCTATCTATATATTTAAATATAAGTTTAAAGGGACTAATATTACCAGCTTTATATAGTTATTTGAAAACTATATTAAAAACAGAATTCACACTAATGAGAAAAAGAAGATACTGTTAACCTATCTTTTCCATAAGGATATTAGGATAAAGGTAGAAAAAGCCTATAAATATAATATTTAGGAGAAAGTTAAAATAAAGCTTCTAGAGGACTTTAAGAGGGAGGATAAAGAATAATAGCTTTAACCTCTTAAAAGAATCTTAAAGATAAACTCTCTATCTATAAGGAAGACAACTAATCTTAAGATACTTAACTGACTTAAGACCTATTAAGAGCTATATAAGACTCTCTATAATAGAGGGAAATTTAAGAAAGGCAATTCCTACACTATCTTCCACACTCTTCCCTAGAAGGTTATTATTTAGATATATAAATAGAAGAATATCTCAGTCTAGAAGCTATAAGTAAAAACCTATAATAATATAGTTAATCTTATAATATTCTTACTCAAATAGAATCAGTCTTTTAAGAACCTAATTAAGAAGCCCTAAAAGAGAGAATTTATATTAAATAAGAGGCCCTTAGAGAAGAATATAAAACGTTTATTTCAGCTGCTAAGTTAACTAAAGACTAACTAAACTATTAATTCCCTTATCAAACTAATCTAAGAGCTAAGTATTAATACTGCCTAACACTAAGAGGATATAGAGACTAAATTGATTGCTATAGTCTAAAGTGCTATAGACAAATAGAAGTTCTTCAACCAGCCTTATTACAATTATAACCTAGCTTCTAGAGGACCTTATAGAGATAACTAGAACTTTATTATTAATACTAGCTATAGTTAGAGGCAGATTAAATACTTCTACTGCTATATTTCTAGTTATTTTCCCCAACTAATACTATAAGCTGTAGAAAGATTAGGATGCTAGCTATTATAACTTTAACTCAGAAGCTAGTATAGCCTAAGTAGGTTAAAGGGAAGCTAATATCTCTTTAAAGCTAGTCTGGAAGATAGAGCTTCTTAGCGGTATTAAGAAGCTAGTTGTTATATAGATTAGGAAATTCCCAAAGTCTCTAGCTGCCAGTTTTTTAAATAGTCTGATATCTGGCTCTACAGTTTGAAACTAGTCTTCTAACTAGAAGGAATAAGACCTAATAACAGACTTTATAAAGAGGAACCAGAACCTACTATTTAAGAACCTAATTATCAGCAAGATTAATAGTAAAACTAAAAAGCCTACTAATAGTCAGAAGGATAAGCCTATTGCTAATATTATTCTAATTGACAATAATAGTATTAGTAAGCCTTCTGTAATTTTAAATAATAATATCACCTTTAATACTGCTATCAGTAAGAGGGCTAGAGTTAAGGAGCTGCCTAAAGAAGCTAAAAGAGATTATCTAATTCCTTCTGTAGTTATACTAAGGATCCTTCAGCTAATAAAACTAGAGGACTAAAAGCTAGTAGAAGCTATTAATAAGAATACCTCTAATAGTAATATCTATCTAACTACTTTAATTAAAAAATAGAGCCTCCCTAAGATAAAAGGTTCTAAATATAAAGATTTTTATTTTAATCCCTTAGATAATCCAATACAATCTGGAATTTAGCTGCTTAATAGTAAAGAAATTAATTAATATAACTGATAGTATTACTGATACTATCTAGCTAGATTCTGCTTCTTTCTATAAGAAAAGGCTGCTAGAGGAAGTTAAAAATAAACCTTCTTAAGGAATAAAAAGAGCTAGAGCTTATAATACAGAATAGTCTATTATTCTCTAAGACCTACTTTAATAATTTAGCTTAGTAATATAGAGTTCTTACAGTTACAATTAGTTAAGAAAAACCCCCTCTATTTATTTAGAATAATACTATTCTTACTCTAGAAGACTATATTATAGTAAATAATAAAACTATAAAGAAGGTCTTCTATAGAAAGAAATTAAAAAGATTTAACTGGAAAGTACCTAATAAGATAATAATAAAAGTTTTTATAAATCTTATTCAGAATATAGACTTACAGCTATAGTTAATATATTAAGATCTCCTAAAGCTTTAGATAAAACTTAAGCATTCTAATAGTTACACTTAAAAAGCTATTCTGAATATAGATACTAAAGATAATATTATCTCAGACTATATTATTAAAACTAGCAGGCTTCTATTTATACCTAGCTTAGCTAAAACTATATTCTTCTTAAAAGACTCAGTTCTAATAGCTGGAATTATTACTACTAATATCTATATAGGCAATATCTTTATTAAATAGAAGATATATATAGCCCCTATATTAGCAGTTTCTATCCCCTTCATCCTAGGGATACTCTTTATTTAAAGTGCAAAAATCACCTTTAACTATAGTACTATCTCTAGAGAGATATTAATAAGCTATAAGCTAGAGACTATTAACCTAATATCTCCTATTACAGATAGAATATAAAGAGTTAACCTAATTGCTAATAAAGCAGCACTAAGAGAGTTATTATAAGTATACTAAAACCCTTTAAACTAGCTATTAAGAATATCTACAGTTTAGAGAAAGATAATATTAAGTATCTTATTAGATATATTAACAGAAAGATAGTATAGAAAGTCTATAAGATTATTCTTAAAGACTAAATAAAAGAAAACAATTTAATATAGTTTAGAGTTAAGAAAATACACACTTAGGATAGCAGCTATAAGGATATAACAGTTTAGGTTAATATAATATATAAAAGAAAGACAGATAAAATCTAACCTAGAGATAATATTCCTTCTAATAGATCTATACCTAAGGAAGACCTATACTGGCGAGATAAGAGATAGAATAAGATTAAAGGGGACCTGGAAAAGGACTCCTCCTTCTCTAACTATATTACTCCTAAATTCTTAAAGATTAAAAAGAAATTAAGGCTTTTTAATAAGAGATTGGAAGCTCTAATAGAGCAGACTGAGGATACCCTTAATAATACTAAAAAAGAAATCTTCTGTTAAATTATCTTTAATTAGAAAGAAGCTTTAGCCTAAACCTTTAAGGAAAAAGGGGAATTTAACCTTAGGATTACTCTCCTATAGGTTATTAAAGTTATGCTCTATTCAGTTTGGCAGTATAGTAATATAGTTATTTCTTATAGAATTAAGCCTAAGGTTATTAAGCTACTAAAGAAAAGACTAAAGAATAAAATTATTAAAGAAAGTTATACTTTCTATAGAAACTACTAGATACTTATAGCTAAAAAGAATAAAGGCCTGCACCTTATTAACTCAGCTAAAAAGTATAATATTTATACTATTAGGAATAGTATAATTCCTCCAGAAATAGAAGACTTCTCTGCTGAATTTAGAATATATCTTATTCTTTTAGTTTTTAACTTTTTTTCTGGATATAATTAGATCTCTCTAGATATAAAAAGTAGAGACTTAATAACCTTTTAGATGTCTATCAGTCTATTTAGGCTATATACTCTCCCTTAAGGGGCTATAAACTCAGTAGCCCAATTTATTAGAATTATAATAAGAATCCTTTTCAATTTAATACCAGATAAAACTAGAGCTTTTCTGGATAATATCGGTATTAAGAGCCCTCTAAAGAACTATAATAAGAAGGAGTCTCTTTCTAGTGTTAGAAGATATATTCTGGAATATCTTATAAACCTCAATATTATTCTAGTCAATATAGAGCTTTCTGACTGTTTAATTACTATAAAAAAGTTATTTTTCTACTAAAAGGCTACTTCTTTAGTAGGATATCTTTACAGTACTTATAGTTATAAGCCCTTAAAGGATAAGGTCTTAAAGATTATTAAATAGAAAGCCTATAAAAACCTAACTGAAGTAAGAGTCTTTCTAAATATTACAGAATACTATAGGATTTAGATTAAAGAGTATACTTAAATTGCTAAGCTTCTTATTAAGCTACTAAAGAAGGATGCCTTCTAGGAATAGAGTAGAGCCTAGAAGGAAGCAATAAGGATATTAAAGGAAAAGGTTATTACTGCCTCTATTTTTATCTCTCTTAATCTATCTAAAGGAACTAGAGAAGTTATCTTAATAATTAATACTAGTATCTTAAGCTGGGGAGCTATTTTAATACAGATAATAGAGAGTAAATACCACTCTATAAGATTTAAATTAGATATCTAAATAGATACTAAGAAAAAGTATAATATAATAAAGCTAGAGTATAAAGAAGCTCTTTATGCAGTTAGATATATAAGAATATAGATCTATAGATATCTCTTTACCTTAAAAACTAACTTTAGAGTTCTTATTAATTAACTTAATAATAGGGCAGATAATATATTAGAATTAATAGTTATTCACTAGATTAGCTACCTCTTACTTTTTAACTTTACTATTAGATATATCTTAGGAAAGAAAAAATACAGTTACTAATAGTCTTTTGAGGAAGGGGGAAGATCCTTTTAACCTTCTAGACTGAAAAGCTAAAGGAGATATAGAGAATGAAATTAACACCTGACTTAATTTTATTCTTTTCGGCCCTAAGGATAAGAGCCTAAAAGAGAACTATAAGAGTAAATAGTTAGTCTTAGGGAACTACTTAACTACCCTAAAGCAGCTAAAGGGACTCTCTACTAAAGACTTTAGGCAATTAAGAAGAAAGACAATATAATTCTATATCTGCAGTAGTTAGATCTAGAGATAAGGCTTAAGACTGAAAGATAACTCTATACTTATTATTAATAATAAGAAGCTTTAGAAGTATCTTATTATATCTTCTTACTATAATAGAGGTTATAAAGGCTAAAAAGTAACTATCTAAATCATTTCCTATTACTATTTTTAGTAAGGCTTTAGATATACAGTAAAGTTAGTTATCTAAATATACTTAATTTGCTAGATTTATATAGCCTAGAAGCCTATAGAGATTGCTAAGCTTACAGCCCCTTAGTATCCTATAATAAAGATCTATATCGACAGATAGTATCTTTCTAACAATAATAGAATAAAGTTCCTACTGGAAGCTAGATATAATATAACAGAATAAATTAAAGCTATACCTTATAAGACTCTAACTGCTGTAAATATCAGAAAGTTTATCAGGAGGATTATCTATTGCTATAGTATACCTTTAAAGATTGTTACTAATAATAGAAGTAAGCTAGTAAAAGGGATTCCTAATAAGCTAGACGACTTAGGTATTATAATAGCTAAGATTTCTGCCTATAATTCTAAGTTAAATAGGTTAATTAAAGTTAGTTATATATCTATAGTTAACTATTTTAAGAAGCTTAGAAGATTAGGAAAGTAGGTAGGTTTATTAGACTAAGCCCTACTTACAGATAGATTTACTATCTGAGGATCCTATAGTTATTTATCTTTCTGGCTCCTCTACAAATAGAAATCTATTCTTTCTATAGAAGTTAAAGTTCTAACCTAAAGACTTATTAACTAGAATAAAGTCTATAGCAGAGAAGATATTATCTTAACTTAAATTTAAATTCTAAAAAAACAGAAAGAAGATCTAGAAGCTACTAGAATAAAGATTAAGAAATATTAGGAGAATCTAATAAGAAAGACAACTATATCCAATACTTTTAAGCTAAGGAAAACACTATTATCTAAGGGAGACTTTATTCTTCTCTACAATATTAAAAACTACTATAATCTTTCCTCTACAGCTAAACTTAAGCCTAAATAGTAAGAACTCTATAAGATCTATAAGATTCTAAAAGAGACTAAAACTTATATTCTTAAAACTCTAAATAGTATGGAAATAAAGAGAACCTACTATAGGGATTAGCTTAAGGCCTTTATAAAGAATAATTAAAAGTAATAAGCTAGCTCTAAAGACACTAAAATTTAAAGACTACTTACTAATAATAAGAGTAAAGAATCTAATAAAGAATTATCTTATAACAAAATATATTAACCTAATAAGGCAGAAGATTTATTAGATAATACTGATATAGAGTCTATTATTTATTTATAGAGAGAACTTAAAGAGGATTTTTAAGTCTGTATTCTAAAAATAAATAAGAAGGCTAAAAACTAGTATAAAACAGTTTAGAATATCTTATTAGATATTTAGGGATACAGTATTAGCTGGGGATAGCAGTATTACTATATAGGGAAGCAGATAGAGAAAGTAAAATATAGGGTTACTAGAGAGATTTAAATATAAAGAGTCTTAACAGCTAAAACCCAATAAAATAACTACCTAAAGGGGTCCTATTACTATAAACAACACCTTATAATAAAAAGAAACAGCAAAAAGGAAACCTATCTAAAAGAAATAAAAATAGTGCTAATTAAGTAGTAATATTATTCCCTAGGCATTTACTATTAACTACCTATTCTATAAAAACAGAAAAAAAAAAACCATTTTCTTCTTTAATAGGAGAAAGAAACCTATTAAGACTAACTAAAAAGCTTAGTACCTATTATAAAGAGTCTAAATAGAGACCTAAAAAGCCTAATAATAAATCTCAAGATTAAATATACTACCAGCCTTAAAGGGATATTTACTTATAATCTAAAGGCAAAAACAAAAGTTAAAAACATCAGAAGTATAAGAGGTTAATATATTTGGGATTATAGCTTAACTACTAAAAGGAAATTTCTAAGGGCCTTTCTAACAGCCTAAAGCTATATACCTATAGAGGTATTTCCAGTTGCAATTAGCCCAGTTATACTAAAGGCAATTAGTATATACTCTATTTATATATTCTAAAGCTAAAATATAAATATAGAAAAAGGTCAGAATATACTTATTAAAGCAGGTAGTTATTAAGAGATAACTGTAGATACAATAATAATATATAACCGGATTAATAACCCTAACAAAGGCAACAATAAGAGCCTTAATAAGATATAGATAGAAGGGAAGGTTTATAAGGAAGTACCCTTTAGAATAAACTTAATCTACCGAAATAAAGACCTACTGAAGAGTGCAGGTAGCTAAAAGCTCTATTCCTACTATAATAGTTAAGTTTTAAAAAGAAAGCTACTTAAGGAACCAGATAAAAAAGGCCTCTTTAAAGCTAGAGGCAGGAAATTAAATATCTAACTTAATGTATAAAAGGCGGCTCAGTTAATTGAGGGCTTGGAAACTATAAACCTAAACTTAAAATGTCTTTAGGACTTAAAAAAGTATTTTATTAGATAATCTGAACTGACAGAAGGAAGATAAAGAACCTTATTAAGGCTGAAGTTAGATTAAGCTTTAATATAGAAAAGAGATAAAGAAGAATAATATTTTAATTCTTCTAAAAGATACCAGTCTGTTGTAAGAACTTATCTGCTTTAACTCTACAGTCTGCTAGATAATAAACATTAAAGAGCTTTTCTTAAGGAAAACTAAAAAGAATAATTAGCTTATCTTAAAGAGATACTATTATAGAGGCTATTCCGATATTATAATAACAGAAAAAAAAGGAAGTCTGAGGTAGAATAAGGCTAAAGTTCTAATATTAGTAATATAAAAAAAAAAAGAGGCTTTAAGCTTAAGAGACCCTACCTTAGGGTTAAGCTGGTAGGGCTTTATTGCAAAATATAGAAATTATAAAAAGTAGGTGTCTTTATTTACTATAACTTATAAAGGAAAATCAGTAAGAAGGTCTAGAAAATAATAACTACTATCTTTATAATTTACTGTTATAAAGAGAACTAAGCTCTATAGTATAAAGACTCTTAAATACTCAGTCTCTTAAAAATACCAACATATATACACTCTTCTTGCACTCTAGCTGCTATAGAAATCAATACTATAACTTATACCTCTATACTGTAATTCTTTCCCTATTAAGTCTAAACCTTAACTACTATCTTATTAGTTGCTTTTCTTCCTACTAACTAACTTTTAAATCTATTACTATACTATAGAACTCAATATATAATAGCTACCTCTAATAAGGCTATAAAGAAGAAGGTATAATTCTACTGCAGTATAAAATTACTAACTCTCTATAAAGGGACTATCTAAAAGAAAGGTAGAAAAAAGAGCTTTCTTTACTATAATAAGAACTTTATAAAGATACCTCTAATTAATAGAATTAACTAATAGCTAACTCTCTATTCTTTCTGACTAAATTAGTTTTATTAGAATAAAAAGAAGATTAAATACTCTATCCTAAGGGATAAAAACTTAATTAAAACTTAGACTAAAACTGTTAAACTGCACTCTAACTTTAGCAAAACCAACTTTAGAACTTAAAAAGATTACTATAGTAATCTCTAGAGCCTATAATATAAGCTTCAGTACTAGAATCTATCTGCTAACTTTAGTCTTATTACTTTTCTATAAACTATAACCTACAGAATAAGGGATATTATAGCTATTATATCTTTCAGCTTTAACTTTAATATCTATATTCTTTAAGCTAATAACTAGAGGAAAGAGACCTTTTTAACTGAGCTTCTTAAGAAAGGCATTCTAGTTATAAAGAACTATTCTATAGTAAGCTTTTAAACTATTTAAAAGACTATATTTAACTATTACTACCTTATTAGTATTATTAACTTTACTAACTAATACTATTAGCTTAGTTATATCTAGAATACTAAAGTAAAGTAACTTTTCCTCTTTAATATAATAGACTACTAAAAGAAGGGATAATTCAAGGCTGTTAGAATTGCCTAAAGGGAGATTATAACTGTTAATAGTATCCCTTTTAATTTTACTGTCTTTAGTATACCAGCCTCTACTCAGTCCAGCAGTTAGAAGTATAGCTTTCTTACAGTCTTCCTTATAACTTTAGCTATTTGTAGTATAGTTAGTCTGGATAAATAATAGATATAGAGAGAAATCCTAAGAAAGAGACTATTCTTTAATAACCTAAATGATAAGCTGGTAGAAGTCCCTTTTAAGCTGCAATTTTACAACTAGAAGCTTAGTGCTATTAAGCTAAAGCCTCTATTACAGCTAAAAAAGAAGGGGAAGGCCGCTAAGAAGAAAGAAACTAAGGACCTAAACCTAAATCTAGAGTGTATTAAAAGCTTTATTAGATATATTATTATAGAGGAACTTAGGATTTAGAATCTAATATACTGTAAGAGTTTAGATAAGATTAGCTAGAAAATCGATCTATCCCTTAACTATAAGTATAAGTTTATACCTACTAATTAAAAACTCAGAATATTAAATTTCTATACTAACCTCAGTAGATTCTCCTTAGTCAGCTAGAAGAACTTTAACCTTAAGAAACTTCTAAATATCTATTGAATTATTCCTTATTCTACTACCCCTTTTAGTTAGACTCCCCGCTCTTTATTAATATATAGGTTAAACTATTAAAAGGCTAAGTTTACTATACCTAATAACCTTATTAAAATATTTAAAAAAAGAGAATTTAAGGTTTAAAAGGAGATCCCTAAGCTACCTAGGGCTACAGAAGGAAGTATTATCTCTCTAGATTTAACTGTTCCAGAAAAATCACTAATAGCTCCTAAACCTATACTTAAGACTGTACCTATAGTATTATTTAGGGGTATTAAGGAGATAAGAGGGTTATTTAATATAGCTCCCTCTATTATTAAGTCTAATAAACCTACTGCTAAGCCCTTTAGATATTCTAAAGAGACAGAAAAAAGAGCGATATCTTTCCTAATAGAAGAAATCAGAAAAATTGAGGCCTTACTATTACTACCTCTAAAGTTGCTATCTGTATTCTAACTTAAGAGAGATATCTAAAGCCCAAGCTCTTATCAGCCTGCTAGGTTGGATATATTAATAAGGGATATTTATAAAGAATCTATTAGAAGTAATATCTCAATAAGAAATCCCTCATCCAGCCACCTTCTTATTAAGAGACTAAATCCTATAGAACCCTAACTATTTCTGCTGTTTAATTTATTAATAGAGCTACTTCTTACTACTTTAATAATAATACTATTTTTAAAGAATAAGAGAGAGTATACTAATATTCCTATCAGTAAGACTATAAAGAAGATAACTATTAATACTAACCTAATAAACCTCCCTTATATTATTAAATAACCTATACTATTTATACCTAAGTTTAAAACCTATATAACTTATATTCTAAAAGATCTAATTTCTCTTTTCCAGTAGGAGGAGCTAATTAGTACTACCTATATAGATATTATCCCTTCTGCTATTATAAAGATCAGTCAGAAGGAATATTACTATCAGTATAAGGCTTATAAGTAATAGTTATTTAGTATATTATTTTACTTTCTCTAGTAAATTGAAATAGTTATAGATAGAGAGGCTTATAGAGTAGAAAGTCTTTATTAATAGAGGGAATTAGTCTTTAGAAGTATCTAATAAAATACTTCTCTAATACTTACTGTATTTCCTTAATTAGAATCTTAAATAGGAAGGCTATTATATTGTATACACTTCTAGCCTGATTAGGAATAATTATTAGACTGTAGGGGAGGAATATAACAGACAGTTAGAGACGCTTAGGCTAGCTGGTTGCTAGTAGGAATATCTCTAGGGTAGCCCGGATGAGGTTAAAAGGGGAGGTTAGTACTATTATAGAGGAGGAATCATTATTATCTTTCTTTTATTAGAGATTCTTCCGAGAAGTCAGAAAGGCTAAAAGGGCTTAAGGCTGCTAGAAAGTCTATTAATTTATTGCCTTTATTTTTGAGAGATTTATTTGAGTCTATTTTAACAGTCACTATAATTCTTATTCTGCCTCTATCTTTAACCTTCCTTAGATATCAGACTGCTATAGGCTCTATTGATGCCTTACTAGCGAACTTTCCTGCAACTAACCTAATATTCTATCTTATTCGATACTTCCCTACTAGGAGATATAAGCCTCAGATTAACCTGACCTTATATGTATAATCTGGTGTAGCTTTAGGCTGACCAGCTAAGATGCCTAAGTAATAATCCTCTATATATCTCCCCTAGGGTAAGTTAATAAGTTAGGTGTTGTTTCTGTCTCTTTCTGCTGCTAAACTATTAGTTTTTTATATCTTAAGAATTTTTTTAATTTTATATTTCTTAAGGCTTTTAATTTTTATCTTATATTTATTATTAAATTTAGCTATAATAGTATTTTTTATACTCTTAAGAAGTAAGATATAGAATATAGAGTAAAGTTTAACTTTTAGTAGTAAGCTTAATTAGTAGTTATTTTCTAATATTTTTTTAATAATTTTATAGAATCTAATATATTTATAGTTTAATTTTTTATTTTATTATTCTATCTTAATATTTTTTATTATAAAAAGAATTATATCTTTCTTTTAAAAGAATAATCTTTTTATTTTTTTTAAGTTATAGGATTTTTTTATTTAGTTTCTAATAAATTTAAGTTTAGTTTTTATTTCTTTATATAAATTTTTATTTTTTCTATTATAAAAATAGCTTTAAAGATAATTAATCTATTTTAGCTTATTTAATAGGTATTAAAGGTAAATTTAAAGTTAGTATATACTAAAGTAAGTTTTATGTTTTTATACACTAATATATTATAGCTTAGCTATATAGCTAGAAGTTTTTTAATTTAGTTATTCTATTTATAGTTAATATAGTATTAAAAGTATTATTTTAGTATTTAATTTATTTATTCTATCTATCTATTAATTTATACTTAAAATACTATAGTAAGTTAGTAGTTTAATTCTATATAATTTATTAAGTTTTATTAAAATTTAAAAGTAAATAGTAGTTTTCTATTAAAGAGAATTTCTATTAGAAGCCTATAAATATTAATAATATTTTATAAGAAAATATAGACAAACTACTCTATATCTATTAATTTCTAATAGAATATAAAATAGAAAAACTTTATAAATTTATTTATAATAATAAAAATACTATTATATATAACTTTAGTTATAGAGTCTTTTAATAGAAGTAGTTATATAATAAAATCTATAGTAATAAAGTTCTATAGTTATTTAGTGTTAAAGTTTAATAAATATATATATATATATATATATATAACTTCTTAAAGTTAGAATTTAAGCTTAAGTATAAGCTTAAATATTCTAAATAAAAATCTTGTAATATAATATTAAAATATAGTACTAATAACACTATTTATACTGTATAATTAATCTATTTAATTCAGCTTATTAATCTATTTAAGCTTAGAAATTAAGTATTGTAATTTATAAGTAATTACTTTTAATTTCTCTATAATTTAAAATTAAAGTTACTTTGTAAATAAAGAACCTAAAGAGATATATTTAGTACTATTTTAAAGCTAAATCTCTAGGCTTTTTAATAGTATTATTTTCATTTTAATACTTATATATCTACTAGCTGAATTTATCCATAAAAGAAAAGCTACTTTTAGAGCTTATTTCTTCTTTTTTTATCTATATACACTATTAATATATATTATATTATACTATCTTATATACTATTATTCCTTATCTTTTATTTTATCTTTTATCTCTATATTCTTTATAAGAATATTTCTTTATTTATAATTTATTTTATATTTTCTACTATTTTATAACTTTTAACATTTAATAACTAATAAGAGCTATAATTTTCTATATAGTTTATAGTATTAAATTTTAGTTTATTATTATATAATAGATATTATTTAGTAATAGCTTTTATTACTGTTTTTATCTTAGGAAATTAATATATTATTCTAACTTATTTAAGAGTTTTATTAACTCTCTAATATTTATATAGTAGGTATTTATATATTTTCTATATAAATTAATATTATAATTCTTTAGAAACTTACTATTTATCTGTCTTTTTTATCTTAAAGCAGCTTATTATTATATTATTAAATTTAATTATAGAGGTTATTATAATTTATAGTAATATAGATATTTCTCTAGAATTTTCTTTTTATTTTTTCCTAAATATTTCAGGTAATTATTAACTATATATTAAAGTGTATCCTAAAGGCTATATATATTATATATTTTAATAATAAGTTAGTATAGTATATTAATACTTTTATTATATAGTTCTTTTTTATATAACTCTTATATTATTTAGTATTAATAATAATAGGAAATAATAATATATCTATTTTAATATCTAATTTCTTTAGTATATTTAGAAGCTTAATTTATAGAGTTTTATATAGAGCTATTTCTATAGATTAAATTTAAATATTTAAGTTAAAAATTTCTTTTTATATACTTATAATATACTTTTACTTAAGATATTCTTTAGTATTAAAGTTAAAAATCTATTTATTTATTTTAGGCTTATTAATATTAAAGTTATATTATTAACTAATAGTATTAACTTATCTATTTTCTAATTCTTTTCTCTAAATAATTATATAGTTAAATTCTAAGAGATATTTAGTATATTATAGTTATTATTTACTGAGTTTTTATATAGTTATAAAGTATAGAATATTTTTATAGTTAGTATAAATCTTAATTTTATACTTACTTTCTAAAAGATAGTATTAAAATTTCTTAAATAAGTTAATAATTATAAGGAATTTTTTATTATAAATAGAGTAATTAAATTTAATACTATATATTTTTATAAAAAAAGAAAATAATAGAGTATAACAGTTTATTATTATTCTTTTAGCTAATTTAAGTACTTTATATAAAGATTAATAAGTTTATTTTAAGTTTAACTTTTTATTTAAAGTTAAAGATTATTAATATTAGCTTACTTAAAATAATATTTTTAATAGTATTAAATACTTTCTCTATAGTAATATTCTATTAAAAGTTTACCTTTTTTTTAATAAGTTCTATAAGTAGTATAATATAGTTACTAAAGTTCTTTATAAACCTTTAGTAGTAGTTAGTAAATTTAAAAAAGAATTATACTTTCTTAATATCTATTAGTTTTAGCTATTTACTAACTGCAGTAATTTTCTTTAATTTTATTTTAATTTTATTATATAAGATAATATATTTAAGAAACTTTACTTTTACTATATAGAAATTACTCTTCTCTAATTTAACTAATAGGTTAATATCTCTTTAAGTACTTATAATATCTTATAAATATATTCTATATATTCTTTTTTTAAGTTAGAAAAAAATTAGAATATTATTTAAGTAGTATATAATAAATATATTTAAATACTTATATAGTATATTATTAATTATTTACTGAAATATAACTAATATATTTATAAGTCTAAAGAGTATAATAAGATATTTATAAAGTTTAAATTTAATTTAAAAAGCAGTTTTCTATTTATATTCTTTCTTAATATAGATAAAATTATATACTTTTTTTAAATTTAGTATTATAAATACCTTTTTATTATAAAATTAGGTTTTAAGCTCTATAATAAAAAGTAATAAAATTTAATTTTTAAGTATAATATAATTTAATTATTAGTAGTCTATAATAAGTTAGAATTTGCTATTTTTTTAAAAAAATAAATATAACTAGATATTTAGCTAAGAACTTAAAGATTCTAATATATTCTTTTTATAGTATATTTTTTAATATATTCTGTTAAATATATTAAATTGTATTTTATTAAGGTTAAAAATTTTATAAAATATAGATATTATTTTATCTTTTAATATATTTTTATAATTCTATTAACTGAATTTAAATAGTTCTATTTTAAGTTTTTCTATAAAGAGTTTTTTATAGATATAATACTATATTTGTATATTTTTAAGTTATTTTTCTTTAAGTATTTTTTCTTATAATTCTTAAGGTTTTTATTTATCTATATAAACTGTTATTAAAAGTATTTAATTATTCTTTAAATTTTTTTTTTTTATCTTTTTAATATTTATATTATATTTCTTTTAGAAGTAATAAGGTATTTATATATATTTTTATACTAATTCTTACTCTTACTATCTTTAGAAGTTAGAATTTAAAATCTTTTATTTTTATTTAAGTTACTTTTATTATTACTAGAGAGAATATTATTAAAATTAATATATATTTAGCTAGTTTTTTAATTTAGTTATAAATTATATTTTCTTAGCTATAAAAAGCCTAATATAATATTATAATATCTTATAGATATAATATTAAATATAACTTTTTAATTTTTACTATTAATAAAAATCTTAAGGTAATTAGTCTTATAGGTTATCTATTTATTATTATATTTAAATAAGTTACTTTTAAGATTATATATTATATAGAAATTCTTTTTATTTCTTTATTTTAATTTTAGCTAATTAACTACTATAAGATTAATATAATTTACTTTTACTTTACTATTTATTAATATAATAAGCTATATACTTTTAACTTATACTTATAGCTTAAGTATCTTTTTTTTTTTATTAATTTTATTATATATAGAGCTTTTATTAAAGATAGTTTTTTTATATATATATTATCTATTTATTATTCTTCTATAGATAGTAATTATTATTTTTTATATATATTTTTTTATAATTTTCTTAAAGGTATCTTTTATTAAATATTCTCTATATTTCTATTTAAGTAGTTTTAATTCTTTTTATTTTTAAAGTTATTAATATTAAACTTAATTATCTTAATTAAGATTAATTTAAATTAGAAAGTTAAATTTTTCTTTATATATTTTATTAATATATATTTAAATCTTTTAGGCTTTAGTACTATATTATAAGTATTTAAGCTTTTTATAGATTATTATATTTTATATTAAGTAAGATTAAATATTTTAAATAGATATTTTATTTTTATAGTTAGAGGTTATTTCTTTCTATATTTAATTTTCTATTTTAGTTTTTTTTAAATTTAATTAAAGCTATTAGTTTCTCTATAGTTAGAGAAGTTATAGTTTTTATATATTATATACTTAATATATTAGAATTTATTTTAAATCTTCTAACTATAAGTTTTATAGTCTTTATTATTATATTATACTGCTTTTTCTATACTATAGTTATTAATATATTTATTTTTATATTTATACTACTTTCTTATTTTTTATTATATATATATAGAGTATTCTTCTATTTTATATTTCTTAATAATATTAATATAGCTAGTATATTTAAATAGAAAAAAATCTCTTTTATTTTCTAATTAGGCAATATTAACTTCTATATACTATTTAGTAATTTAGAAATACTTAAGTTCTTTCTATAAATATAGTTTCTAAATAGATTAGTATTAATTTATATAGAATAATAGTTATAATAGATTTTCTTTTTATATATATTAAATATATATAGGCAATATATAATATCTATAAGATTGTCTTATAATTAAAATATATTACTGTTATTTTTTAGGTTATTATCTTTTTATCTTTTTTAGAGTTATATTATATAAGTTATATTTTAGTTATATATTATAGATATAGATATAGATATTAATACTTTTATTAGGTTTTTATTATTTATTTATAAGCTTATTATATATTTCTATTAGTTTTTTCTATATTTAGTTTCTAAGGTTATTAAAAGTTTAATATTCTTTATAGCTGAATTTAGAGTTTTATTTATCTTCTATTTTTAAGTATTTATTAGTAGGAGTAATAATATTCTAGTTATTTATTAGTAGACTAATATATTTTATTAAGTAAGCTTTTTATTTAAGGTATATTTAAGGTGTACTTTCTTTTTTAATATAAAATTACCTTTAGAATTTATTCTTTCTTTTTTTATACTTTCTAGATATTCTTACTTTTTATTTCTTATTAATTAAGAGTAGTATAATAGATTTAAGTTATCTATTAGAAATTAATTCTCTTTATTATACTATAACTATAGTATAAAATATAGTTAGTATATCCTAAGAGTTTTAATTTATCTTAGAAATTAGCTTTTAGCTTTTTTAAAATACCTATTCTTTTTTTACTTTAATATAGCTTCAATTAGTATTCTTTTTATTTAATCTTACTTACTATTTTAGTAGGATTTCTTTATTTATTTTTTAATATTAATAGGCTTATTTATTAGCTTTTTCTTCTATATTATTATTAATTAGTTTTTATAGTCTTTAGACTTATTATTATAGTTTATTAGTATTTTCAGTAAAGTATTTTTCTTTTTAATTAAAGTATTTAGATATTCTGGAGTTTTTATATACTCTATTAAACTCTTTATTATAATTACTTTAAGTTATAGTAAGAGTTTTTAAATAAATAGCAGTTTAGAATTTATTATTATTAGAGCGCTAGTATTTAATAAATTAAATATACTTACTTTTTAATATTAATTTATATTTTTAGTTAGATTTTAAAGTTTAATATTTATTCTTAAAGTAGTCTATTTTTCTATAGTTTTAGTATTTAACCTTTAAGTAATTCTTTTAAATAGCTTTTAATTCTATAAGTTTTAATACTATTCTATAAAAGATATTATCTTATTATTTCTTACTGCTATTAATTTAGTTTTTTTTATTCTTTTAGCTTTTAGAGTTTTCTTTTTACTTCTTAATATATTATTTAAATATTCTATTATTAATAGTAATATAAAGATATATATAAATATTAAATTCTATTAGTAAGTTAAGAATTTTATAAATCTTATTTTTAAGTTTATTTTCTAACTTTTAGTAAAATTTATCTACTATATTTTTATCTATTTAGTTAAATTTTATAGATAGATATTTAAATTCTATAAAATACTTAAATATTACTTTTGTTTATTTTAACTTTTAAATTTAAATAAGTATATTATATTTTTTTATTTTATTCTCTATATATATTTATAAGCAGCTATTTGTATATATTAAAGCTACTAAATAAAATAGTTATTTTAAATTTATATTAATTAGATAAGTTTTCTATAATATCTTTTAGTATTAAATTTATTTCTTATTAAATTCTATCTTTTAATAGTTTTATTATATATTTAACCTTTAAGAGTTTACTGCTAAATACAATTAGATAGTATATATAATAGAATTTAAATTCTATAAAATACTTCTTAAGCTTTTTAAGAAGCCTATTAAACTTTCTTAGCTATAATAATTTAATAGTTTCTTTAATATTATAAAGTCTAAAGATACTTAAAATAATAGTAAAACTATTAAATTATTCTATATATTAGGCTTATTTAATATAAATAGTAAGTTACTTATTAATAAAGTTAATAATATATTCTTTTAATACTATAATAGTTGCTAATAATATTAAATTTAGAGTAATTATTAAAGCTATATAAAAGATTTAAATTTTATTATATAAAATTTAAAACTTTTTATTATTTTTTATCTTATTAATTTTAGCTATATTAATTAAAGTATTTACTCTTTAATAAAGTTAAAGATCCTTTTTATATAACTTTTAAAGTTTTTTATTTATTTTATTTTTATTTAAGAAGGATTTCTTATTATCTATAGTATTATTACTATTATAGTTCTTAGGGGTTTTTAGTTATAAAGTATCTTTTCTTTTAGAGAAGGTAGAAATACTAGCTAATAGAGTTATTAGAGCTATAGTAGCTAAATTAGAATATTACTTAAGTTAATATAGTAATATACTGAATAAAAACTATTAATATATAACATTTAGATTTAACTTAAAGGTATAAAGTAAGTTTAAATATAAGATATATAATTTAATAAATTAGAATATTATAGTAAGTAATATAGATTATAGTTTAATAATAGTAGAATAGTAAATTTAATATAACTAAATATATTAATAGCTAGTAAAGCTATCTATCTATAGAAGTACTAAATAAATATACCTATATATTTAGGAGGTTTATATAAACTTATTAAATAAAAGTAAGTTTAATTTTTTAGCTTATTATAGAGAAGTAAGTTTAGTATTTTAGCTTTTTTATATAGAGTAAGTTTAGGATCTATATTAGGTAAAAAAGTAGGTATATTATAATTCTACTAGTTATAACTATTTAGTTTTAATTTAGACTGTAATATTAATTTTATAGTAGTTAATTAGCTAAAGTTAAAATAGAAAGATAAAAAGAATCTCTATATAGTATATAATAATTTAAAAGGTAATTTATTTAAGTATAATAATAAATAAATAACTTATAAGGCTAATTACCTTAAGGTTTTTATTAATAGAAAAAACTAAAGAGTTATATTTAATATTATATTTATAAGATATTATAATATTACTTTAAGCTATTTATAGCTAAGAAAATATAACTTATAACTAAATTAAAAAACTAGCTAAATATATATTAACTTTAATAATATTCTTTTTAGTAATAATAAAAACAACTTAAATAAAAATAAAAGATTTTAAATTCTAACTTCTAAAGATAATAAAAATAAGAATTAATATAAGAATATAATAGATATTTTATTATCTTTAAAAGAAATATAATATAAATATTACAGCCTAAATTAAAATTAAGTAGTTATAACTAGTAGAACTTCTATAGACTTACTTTTCACTCTATAGTATAATCTTAACTATAATAGTATCTATCTTTTTCTATATATCTATTAATATAACTTATTATATACATAAATTAAATATTAGTACTCTACTTATAACTCTTATTAATAAGACCTTCAGTCTTATTAATAAGTATTATAATAGAACTACTAAGACTATCTAATTGCTATTTAGTATATAAATACTTATTTAGTATTTTTATAGATAGATAGCCTTACTATTTATTAATATACTTAATTATATTAAATTTACTATTTTACTATTATCAGACTGTAATTTATATTGCTTACTATAATATTCTAATTTACTAAATTATATACCTTATACCTAAACCTGCACTATACCCCTAGGTTAGACCTAACTGTTATATATCTTACTTAGTATTAAAACTTAAATTAATTTTAGCTATTTTATTAATCTACTTTAAGATCTCTTAAGAGCAGAAAGATAAAACAGTTTTAAGCCTTAGAATCTTTTGCAATAAAGTTTTTAATAAGTTAAAAAGGATATTCTGAGATATCTATTATACTTATTCAGGCTATTAATAACAAAAAAAACTAGTTAATTAATTATTTCTAGCAGTTTTTATAGAAACTCTTTCAGTTTCTTAATATTTATTGCTAGCTTAAAATTTCCAAAAGTATAGGCCTGCTTATACTACTTAAAGAATAGGGGTTTTTTAAATTAAAAAGCTATTTAAAAAGCAATAGAATTAAGCCAGAGAAATATTTAAATAGCCCGGCCAGTCTTATTGTTCTGATAATAGTAATAGCACATTTTAGGCTAAGAAAGTTAGTACTTACTTCTTTAACTCAGCTTGTTAATAAAAAATACTATAATAACAGTTTTTCTATAGTCTATATCACTAAAGACTACTAACTGCTAGAAATTAAAGGTATAATATCAGTTAATAAATTTAACATTTATTAACAAGAATTCATAAGCCTTATTAGCTTAAAGATCCTACAGATAGATATAATATTAGCTTTACAGACTTATCTTACTACTACCCAGCTGCCTAGTAACTGAGACTGGATAAAAATATATCTACTAGATTTAAGTAGTAAGAACTTAATTTTATAGTTACAGAGTATAGCTTTAATATCCTTAACAATCTCCTACATCGCTTTTTATATATAAGTTTCCAAAGAGTATCAGCGTGCCTCAAGAAGTCTTGGACAATATTTGGCAGACGGTCGTTCTCTAAGACTAGTCTGATTATCAATTTTGCTCCTTTCTTAGTGAGAATCCTAAAGCCTGCTTTGTAGAACTCGAGAAGTGTTTGATACACTGAGACGAGTGCCTGCAAAATGTTAAGAAGGCTTCGCAACCTCAGCTGGAAGCCTTCATTCTGCGATGTTGAAGGCGTCATAGTGAGTGACACTGGAATTCCAACATTCTCCAAGGTTTGACAAACTTTGGCAAGCTTCGGCAAGCTTTGGCACTCGCTTTTGACCAACTATACCTAATCGGTAAGCATCATGTGACGTCCCCGACCAAATGGCCCCGCACAAGATCGCCACCCCAGATTCACGCAACCCAGAATCATGCAACCCGGGATCGTATACACTTTTCTCAGCTACACGGAGTACTTCGCACACACCAATAATATCTCCACTAGTACTATAGTGGGGCTGCCGGGAACGACGGAACAGGCGGAACGATGACGTCCTCTCTGGCCTTTTTCTCTCCCTGAGGATTACTTCCATTTACCGACACCCACGTTGCTCTTAGTCCTCAATTTCTCCAGGATATCTTTACAATGTCGGATGACACGGATCTAGTTGTACCCAAACGCAAGCGGGTGACGGTCGCATGCGATGGCTGCCGCGTAAGAAAAACCAAAGTACGTGCTCATCGACCTCGCCGCCCAACCCCTAGAATGTCTAGGGTTGGATTGACAATAACTGTAGTGTGATGGCAGACGACCCGTATGTGCGCGATGCGCCGGTTACAGCTATGATTGTACCTGGAATGGCGGGCGGGACTACGAGCCGCCTCGCGAACTCCGCGAGGAAGACCTTGTCGATGACTTCAGAAAGTATCAGCATGCGGTAGGAGCTCTCTGCTCAACGCTACCGGAAGCAGAGCGCGCCAAAGTCACGGAGAGTCTGATGCACATCCAAGAACATGTCAACTCGGCCCTGTTACAAACCAAAGGCCCATCGATAACGTACACTAATGAGTTTCCTACCTCTACGCACGCACATAGCACGGGGTACTTCGGCGAAGTCAGCGATATTCACTTCTTCAATATCGCCAAGCAGACCTTTCGCGGCAACAGCAAGCAGCCCGACCAGGCCGATGAGCTTATTGACAACTATGATCAGGACGTCTACCCGCAGTCGAGTTGCAGTAACGATCAGTTGGAGGACGTTTCAATCCAACATCAGACCGACATATTCCTAGAAGCTTACTTCACGACCATTCACATTGCTTACCCATTTATCCCCAAGTCCTCATTCCTGCGTAAATATCGCTCTCTGCCAGAATGTCGCTCACGCGTGCGTTTGGATTCCTCGTGGCTTGCTCAGTTCTGTGAGCTACAAAGAACTTTCCCGGGGATTTCAGCTCAGCTGTACTAACGTGCTACAGACGCTGTACTTGCGATTGGCGCATACTACACATCATTCACGAGCGAGTCGTCGTCGACGAAACTGCTGCACCAGAGGTATTTCCAGCGATCCGTCTACTTATCCGAACTTGACAAGCTGCAACGTTCACTAAACCACGTGTCGACACTCTTGACACAATGCTTTTACCTCCTGGCAGTCTCTAGGGCTGACGGGTGCTGGATAACCTTGGGTATTGCAGTTCGTCTCGCGCAGAGCCTAGGCTTGCATACAAATACCGGGGACCAGAAAACCGCAGAGACGAGGCGCCGGCTATGGTATTCATTATATGTCCTTGACCGCTTGGTCGCGTTGCAGTTAGGCAGACCCCCTGCGATCTCTGATAACGACTGCAACGCTTCTTTGCCTTCGCGGGCTGATGACTCGGAGCATGACTGGGACGCTGGGGACTTGCCGACAATTTCAGCCGAAGAGCCATCTGTTGGGGACTATTTCCTCCGTGTCATCGAGTTCTCCTCAATCGTTGGACGGGTTCTTGGAGAGATTTACAATCCTCGGCGGGACTCTGCGGCCAAGCTGATTAGTACTAAGGCTTGTGACGAGCAACTCCTTGACTGGAAACAAAGGTTGCCACGGTTTCTTCGGGTTTGATATTGGCCATGCTTTTGAGAAGTCAGTGCCGTTCAGGAGACAAGTGAGTAGAGATACCACTAGAAGCTCGTGTTGAAGCCACGATTGACGAGACTTAGAGGAACATGTTGGCAGTGAAGTTTCATCACTTAAGGGCTCTGATGTATAGGCCTTATTTGTGCTTCCCGCTATTCAAGGGACCTACTATTGACACTATAGGCGACGGAGTCGACCAGCTCAAACACTACAGAGCGGTATGCGTCTCTGAGGCGCAGAAGATGGCTCGTTTGCTGCACCACGTCTTGGAAGAGGCGGATCTGGTCCATGAGTTTCCGTGGTGGCAGATAATTTCTTGCTTTGTGTGTGCGGGCTCTATCCTGATCGTCGCCAACGCGTGCACCAGGGATGGGGATTATGATGGTTTCGATCGCGATGCAATCGACTGCGATGCCGAGATGTGCCTGAAAGCATTTGACGCTCTGAGCTGCAACTCACAAGGCGCCAAGATTGCAAAGGATATGATGCACAAACTTCGAACACAAGGCGCGCGAACCTTCAATCCTACGGCCGTTGCAACATCCAGGTCTCAAAACATCGTCCCAGATAAGAGCCCAGTGGCTCCCGAGCCACTTGATCCTTCTGCCGCCCCGTTTCCGACATCATCAATCGGCGATCTTGACACTGCTACCATCCCATTACCAGACACCCTGTTTTTTGATCTCGACCCTTACCTACAGCAGCCTAACGGGTGGCCGTGGGAGATCAATGACTCGATGGTTTGGTCCGCTCAATTTTTCGACAGAGTCCAAGGGCCAGAGGAGCCCGACGAAGGCAGCATATCGCAATAAGGATTTCTTCATAGTCAATACAATTAGTACGAACTGCGGTAGTGTTACGATTATCGTGATCGCAGAGTTAAAATACTACAAACTAGAGAATTCACACCTCAAATCGAGAATTAAGATCCCTTCTAGACAATTTTTATGTAGAACTAGCATGACGCATTAATGATTTGCTGGCGAATGCTCGGTATTTTGGACTCTTTCGACTCTTCCGGATCTGACGGATCTGACGGATCTGACGGATCTGACGGATCTGACGGACTGGCCTGTGGGGCTGTCTCAGATGTAACGGCCTAGCCCGTGGGAAGTGCTTGGATCATCGTGACGCATCAAAACGCTTTGAAGCATGTGACTGCGACATCCCAGGGCGAACATGGTTCATCACTGAAATAGACGCTTCTATAATATCAAGTGTTTCCCTTTGTTGGACATGTTGGATGATTATGGTAGCTTTTTCGATGTTTGCAGTCTATATGCCTACTACCATGGTTCACAATGAAAGTTACACTTGAACTACACGATAAACCTACAAGCCAGACGTATACATCACTTGATGTCATAACGGGAAGTGTCTATTTGAAAGTCCGGGAAAGCATCTCAATAGCCTGTATCTCCGTGGCTCTCCAAGGTAAGCATTGGCAGCGCCCGATTTTATTGGAGAAAATTCAGTTCCAACCCTCATACAGGAATACTACAGCCGTCTGTACACAGCACGGCCGCTCCTGAATACATAAATGTGCCAACCATCTACCGTCGAAAGGCAAGATAGACCAGCTATCTACGGTTGTAAAGGCACTTGGCTGATTTTGATTTACAGCTTTTCGACACAACTCGAATCCTATTTCCTCAATTCCCGCAGAAATGCGTCTCTACTCGTTATGCATTTGGGAAGGGGATACACGAGTTTCCTTTTACCATTGATTTCCCGTTGTTATCAAGCTTCCTCAATCTAAACACAATCCCACATACCGAAGAGGATGGACTGCTGCCGCCGACAAGCCTTAAAACAGGGACTAGGCGATATAATGGGAATGGCCTTATATTCTTAGTCCAGGCCACGGTGACCAAATGCGGTCTATTCCGGCGACAGGTTTGCAGAAATCTGGAACTCAACTTTCTCACTCTGGATTCACCAACATTAGTGACCAACTGCGGCATGTTCTCCAAGAAAGCCTCTCGGTTCATTTCATGTAGTCTGCCAAAGCTAGACGATGAATTTCCTACGTTGCAGGGTTGTGGCTATCTCCCTCTCTATAGCCCATCCATCATGCTTGAGGCCACTATCAGCAGTAGCGGCAGCTTCTGCACGGGAGACCCTATACCACTTCAAATAACGGTTTCAGTACCAAGATCAATCTCAAGCCAGCTCACGATTCGCCTAAAAAGCCTCCAGCTTATACTTCACCACGCAAACGTATCAAGAACGGGAGGAAATCCTTCAACGCTAACTATCTCCGATTTTCCGATTCAAAACATTCAAACCGACCTCCTCATGGAACCAGATCCTGAAAGTGAGATCGCACAGCTGGATTCGTCTCTCTGGCAGGATTGCCGAGTTCCTGGAACTGTGTCCAGAGTCACGATGAGCGACCAGCACCGGCAATTCCTGCTGCAAATACACGCGGGGTTTTCTTCTAAGGATTTCTGTCAGAATATGGTTAGTCTGGTTCGACATCGCTACTGTTGGAGGCTCAACTAATACATGTGCACACCTATAGTTCACCACACTTTTCATACCTGTGACGATTACTACTGGGGATGGACCTCCTCAATATGAGAATGCAATGTATAGCTTGGGCGATACCCAGAGGAATGAGGTTGTGTATTAACAATGGAGTGCTTACATAGTATCGAAGCCAGCGTTCGGGGAGGGTTTGTACATTGGTCTGAGGATACTAGGTTCATTTGGCTCAATTTCTATTCACTGAATACAGATATGTAACGGCATCACTGTAACCTTGGAGGGGGCGGGAACCATGTGTTTAGTTGTCATTTTGCTCAATTCCGAAACATCGTTGAAATGAACGCCTGCATAGGCATGGCTGACCCTGTGCTCTCAACTCAGCCTTAATATCCATGAGCCGATTGTATGTGGTTACTCTCTCCCCGCGAGCCGGCGACCGAGATTCCAGATGACCTGCCCGGAGTCCTACGGTGAGGTCGGCAATGAAGCCAGCTGTCGTCTCCCCGGAGCGATGAGAAACGAAGACATTCCAACCAAGCTGGACATTTGGTCAGTAGAAGGTAGATAGAAAACACAATCATGGAGGTCAAAAACTCACGCCTCGATAGCTTCGCTCACTGTTCCGATCTGGTTCATCTTCAGTGACACAGAGTTACACGCGTTGCGCCACTTAACTAACATCACTCTTTCAACGTTCGCAGTGAGCAAATCATCTCCAACCAATTCGACAGACGTCAATTCGTTGAACTAGGTCCAAGAACCCCAGTCGCCCTCTCCAAACGGGTCTTCCAAGAGCAACCCAAGGTATTTAGCCAGTAACTCATCGTAGACTTTCTGCAAATCTGCCCAAGATAACTTCTTCGATGTTTTGGCCTTAAACTTAAAGTCATGAGCCGCCAGAAAAGAACTCGGATGATGCAGGGTCGATTCCACATTTGACTTTACGTGTGTAGCCACTCCTTGGCAGCTTTGGCCAACAGATCAAGGGCTTGCTTTAGCCGGTTTGGAGGAGGAGCAAAACCACCGTCATGACCTAGCCCCGAAACTGAAACAAATTTAACTTAGTGTGCCATGAGACTTACGAACGACTACATACCCAAGGGACCAAACTCTTGATCAATAGCCGTTTTAAGGTGGTGGTATGTTTCTGTGCCCATGCGAACTGCCTCTTCGATTGGCTGCTACAGGGGCAATCACAAACTCTTGGAATGCCATTGCATTCCCGGAGTGGACGCCACCATTGAGCACTTTGAAGAAAGGGGCCGGCGTAAAGTGTTTGCCAGTATGCCTTGCTTCACGCTGAATAAATTTATATAATGGCAGACTCTAGATCGTGGTGTCAGAGATGTACCAAAAATAGTACGCCTTCCAAAAGGTACTTGTGGCTGCTGCTGCCCCAGCTCTCGCGCATGCCATGCTGACACCGAGAATTGCGTTCGCACCCAGCTTGGCCTTGTTTGGTGCCCCATCAGGAGATCGCATGAAAGTGACAATGTCCTTTAGCTGGGTCGCAGGTTCGAAGCGCTTCTGGATCAACGCGGGGGCTATAGTTTCGGTCACGCTTTTGACTGGCTTCTTAACCCCCTTTCCACTATATACGGCATCGTCCTCGTTGCGGAGCTCGAATGCTTCGTGCTTGCCGGTAGATGCTCCGGAACGGCCGGGTACGCCGGGAAATACGGAGAAGTGGGTACTGATTTATCTGGAGAAGGATCCGACGGAACGGCCGGGTACGCCGGGCAATATGGGGAAGTGGGGACTGATTTACACCTACGGAGAAGGATTCGACGGAACGGCCGGCACAATTAACGGAGATGTCCCGGCTGGCCACGCGCTGACGTTAAAAGGTACGAGCTGCTACGTAAAGTGTCAGCAAACAGATGTTGCGTTCCCTTTCTACCATACAGAAAAGTTGTGACCTGATATGTGAGTTCATTCGTCGAGTGATTTATTTCCACGTATTACATTTATCTCTAGAGCCTAATGAATACACAGTCCTCACGCCGAGTGTATCCAATTTCAATGGCGTTTAATGCGACAGATAATCGATACGCCGTCCCCGCAGGGTACAGGAACCTCAACGAGATCAAAGCACCACCTCCAGTGCAAAATTCCAACTCATCGCCCTACGCTCGTTCCGCGTCACTCGAAGATGGAGTCAACACGAGCGGCTCCAATCCGCAGGACCGTGGGCAGAGACAAACAGACACCGGCCAGGACATAGATCCAGGAGCGAGCGAGGAAGACGGATACGATGCTCCTAGAACTTTTGCAAACCTGACCGAGATGGCTCCCGCGCTTCCGGTTGAAAATACATATGAGGCTCCCGAGTATCGCCACCGCAGTTTGGAAGAGGACCTTGGGCGACCAGAAATCATACAAAGTAACATTAAAAAGCAAGATCAAGCTTCCGGGAGGCGTACTTCCAAGGTCCTCACAGAAGCGATCACAGTTTCATACCTCATCCTATTCTCTATTCTTGGGACTCTGGCAAGGCTGGGGCTTTCGAACCTCACCACCTACACGGGAGCTCCCATCGTTTTCAGTAACTTGTGGCCCAATATGGCAGGGACCTTGGTTCTCGGGTTTCTTTCCGAGGGCGCTCAGCTGTTTGGCCATCCGCCAGCAAAGAGGAGCATAATAAGACCTAACCTCGAAGACGCGAGGTTATCTCAGTCCTCTACGCGCAGCAGAGAACTCAGCAATGAATCAGACGCTACGGCGACGCAGCCATCGCCACCACCGCTGCCGGTACCTCTGCATATTGGGCTAGCCACAGGATTTTGTGGCTCTTTCACAACCTTTTCCGGCTTCATTGAGCAATGTTTCTTAGCTCTTTCTAATAGCGCCCCGGCACCTGTGTATCATCCGGGGGCCGTTGCTAGCAAGATCGCATCTCGAGGGCCCGGACTGGATTTCATGGCCGTTGTGGCCGTTATAATTGTCACCATCGCTACAAGCTTCGCTGGCCTCAAAGCCGGTGCTCATATCGCCATCCTGTCGCGGCGGTGGCATTCCGACAAGCATGTGCCGCGCCGTTTATACTACTGGCTAGACCGTTTTACGGTAGCTGTAACAACCGGTGTATGCTTGGGAGCCATCTTCATAGCTCTATTTCCACCCGATCGTCCGAGCGGGCCCCTGGGTGATGGTTCGATGGCCGGGGAAAAGTGGCGTGGGCAGGTTCTGTTCGCTGTCGTCTTTGCTCCAGTCGGCTGTCTAGTTCGATTCTACATCAGTTCTAGATTGAACGATAAGATCGACGGGTTTCCATTGGGGACATTTGTGGTCAATATGCTTGGTACCCTTGTGATGGCAGTGGCCTGGGACCTTCAACGAGCCCCCCTAGGACCAAAGAGCGCTATCGGGGGTGGTAAATTATCTTGCCAAGTCCTCGAAGGTGTTATCAACGGATTTTGCGGATGTTTGACAACTGTTAGCACATGGGTTCTAGAGCTCAGCACCATTCGAAGGAGAAATGCGCATATATACGGGCTGGCCAGCATGGCGGTCGGCCTTGCTCTCTCTATCGTTATCATGGGCACAATGAAATGGGCAGTCGGATGGGGCCAGCCGACGTGTTCTGCATGAGGCAGACTAAACAGATAGAGTAGTACATTGCTGAATACTGCCAATATAAACCGGCAAATACACATACACATGTCACTCTGCTCACGGTTACGTTGATATGTTCGTGAGGGCGCTGCCTAGGTACTGCGAAAGCGCCGTAGCTGAAGCCAGGGAGGTCTTATACCTGATTGAGTAGCAGGCAAGCTCCACCCGGACCTTTCTCTAGTGTTCTATTCCTAATTTGCTCTACCTTAGCAAGCCACTCCTGGTTTGCTTGGGATTGTTGGTCAATCACGTAGAGTCCTTGATCCTTTAGATACTGAGTGTAGCGCATCGACTCCTCAATTCTATGTTTGACCTCCACTTTAAGAGTCCTTGCTATATCTTTATGTTTAAAAAACTCGGGGACCGCACTAGTATGATCACCTTTAAAGAGCCTGGGGAAAATAAATTTGTAGTAGACACAAATAAGACTGGAAGGATGGCGGAATATCTGGGTCATAGGGAACGTTAGTTCTGGTAAATATTTCTAATTATCTCTGAGTTTGGCACAGTCTCTGGTTGTTGTGCTTTTTGCCCCTAGAACTTCGAGGAACTCGGAGTAGATCCTGCTATGCGGAATCGCTGCCACTGCAGCAAGATCGTGGCCCGTAATCCACGGCGGTGGTGTGAATAAATGCCGCGGAACTGTGCCTGTGAACTCCCAATCTATGATGCTATGTATACGGAGGTCTTCTGTAATGGTGATATTACCACATCTCAAGTCTAGATGAGCCAGCCATACATTCATAAGACAATGTCATCTGTTACCAAGAGAAAAGAAATCAGTATGGGCACAATTCAAACTGGGCTAGGAGCAATCAAAAAGTGGTGCAAGTGCAAGCATAAGTCTTGAGAGCTTACAATGCATGACAATGCTCGCCACGGTAAGTAGCCATTTATTCTACGGAATTCCGAGGGAGATTTATAAGGGTGACCTATTTATTTATATCTAGCATGTTTCAAGCCCTGGATTGGGGGCCCGAATCAAAAGCAGTTGGAGTCCCAGGGTCTTCACCGTTTGGGAAAAACTCGGGCCCCCATCCTTTCTCGCTATAATTTTCACTTCTAGAATACTGATAGTGACAGTGAGGCCCCGATTACGCATAATATGGCCTGCACTTTCAGTTAGAAACTTTCTCGTAAATACCTAGTAGAGAGCCAACCTGAACTATCTCTATCGCTAGAAACAACTAGATTTAGATGGGTAGGAGTATTTATCGGAAAACTAGTATTATACTTTTTGAGAGGTATATCTTTCAGCTGTATTTACTCCCTCTTAGGATATTTATATAGAAAGGGGCTGTTGTCTAGAATAGGAGAAGCTATTATTTGTAGGTATAAAATCCAGAAGGTAAAGTCTAGAAGGCAGTAGGATGAGAGGATTAAAAGTAATAGGAGATATTGTGAATTTATATTCTTTTAGGTTAAGTTAAGCTTAAGAAATAAAGCGCCTAAGTTAATTAGAGCAGTCTGTATAAAGATAGTATGTTATATATATAATATTATAAACTTAAAAGGAGGCTATTTTAGTCTGGCTATATAGCTATATCTAGCTAGATAGTATAGAGATATAAAAAGGGATATTCACTCTATATAGAAAGAATCTAAATATAATAATATTACTTAATATAATAAGATAGTATCTATAAGATAGTTAAACCTCCTTCTATAGCTATTTTACTTTATATCTTAAGCTTATTAATAATAGTATTCTTACTACTTAAAATACTACTATATATAAGCCAGTTTGATATCTCTAAGTATAAATTAGTATTTATATATATTACTAACTCCTAAACTAATTAAACTAGCAGGAAGATTCTTTACTTCTATAATTCCTATTATACTTTACTTAATATAACTATATTAGTATTACTTTAATCTATTAGTCTCTTTATACTATTAGCCTGCTAAACTAATATAATAAAAGTTAATCTTATAATTATTAATCTATACTTTAGCTATAATATTCTCTTTTAATTATTCTACTAGCTAAAGATAAAAGCTACTAATAGTAAGATATACTCTCTACTTTATATCTTTTTAATATTCAGTTTATATTAATTTCTCTAGAGTTATTAATCTTCCTTCTATTATATTTAACTTACTTCTAACTCTAACTAATATATCTTAAGATAAACTTCTTTTTAAAATATACCTTATATATAGACAGATTAAACTAATATTATAAAGCTTTTAGAGTAGTATACTATACTTTCTTTAGCTTTTAATATAGTTTCTTAAGTTACTTAATTAATAAAAAGGTAGTTTTAATAGTTAAGCTATTAATATAAGTTAATAATAAAGTCTATATCTTTTAACTCTTCTAGCTATTACTTCTTACTTAATATAATTATACTAATATTCTTTTTAATATTTTTATAATAAAATCTAATAGATATATTAAGATATTTAGCTTTTTTTTTTAACTTTACTTAATATTATTAAATAAATTAAAGCTATATAGTATTTTTAAATAATAGAAATAAACAGTTAGTATTATATTTAATAATAGAAAAAATAGTAATTAAATAATAAAGTTATTATATATTAATTTTTATCTTAAGTTTTAATTTAATTCTTCTAATTTTAATCCTACTATTTATAGTTAATAATCTTACTATTTATAGATAATAACTTTAAAATAGTAATTTTATTTTAAATAATAAAATATAAAAGAAATTAATATCTTTTATTATTAAATAATTAATTTTTCTTTTAATAAATATCTAATTTTTTTTAATTTTTATTATTTAATTTTTATTTTTATTATAGCTATTTTAATTATCTATTGAATTTTATAAATTAATGCTTATAAAAACTTAAAGTATATTAATTACCTTTTATATCTATATAATATTAAATATTAATATAATACTAAAAGAAAAAAAGAATACTCTATATATTATTAATTTCTTTAGAACTATAGACTTTTTAGCCTATTAAAATTCCCTTTAAATAAAGCTTATTATTTATGTATTTAATAAAAGATTATATTAGTTATTTTTAGCTATAATATTTTTTAAATAATACTAATAGATTAAATTTATAGAAAAATTAGATTACTTATATTAATCTATTATTTATCTAAATAAAAAAGACTGCTCTATTAATATTAGCTGAAATCTTTAAAATTAAATAGCTAATCCTAAAGTAGAAGGACTTTATTAATAGTATTAGCAGAAAGATATATAACCTTTAGTTTAAAGAGCTTTTATATTATATAGAGATAGTATAGATAATAGCCAGCTAGAGTGCTAGCTAGAGGGTGGATTTAGATAACTTAGGTTAATATAGGTATTAGAAATCTTAGGGTATTCTAAAGGTTAGATTATTAGATTTATAACTCTAGATATAAAGGTTAGAATAAAGTAAAAAAGTTAGATAGAATTCTAATAGATAGAAAAAAAGTAACTTAAAACTTAAATTTAGACTTTAGTAATTATAATATATATAATGAAAATATAGTAAATTTAAATATTAGGTTTCCTTATTAAGAAGATATATTAAGGTATAATTTCTAATTTTTAAGTTTATTTTATCTATACTTATTAAGGTGTAGTATATAATACTAGCTTTAGATAATAAGTTAAATATCTATAGAGGGAGGGAATTTAGTAATTATTAGAGGTTATAAGATAGTAAAAAAATAAAATAAATTATAAATTAATAAATATTCTTATAAAGAATGTAAAGATAAGAAATAATATAAAGATAAAAGGTAATAGTATAAGATAGTATATTATAGTATATTATAATAGTATATTATAGTAGAAAAAAAAGAAATAAGCTTTAGAAAAAGTTCTTTTTTTATAGATAAATTCAGCTGGTAGATATATATATATTGGGATAAATATAATACTATTAGAAAGCCTAGAAATTAAGTTTTAAAATAGTATTAAATATACCCTTTTATATTCTCTAGTTACTAAGTAATTTTAATTTTAAATTACAGAGGAATTAAAAGTAATTAATTATAAAGTAAAATACTTAATTTCTAAGCTTAAATATATTATTAAGCTGAATTAAATAAATTAGTAATATAGTATATATAGTGTTATTAATACTGTATTTTAATATTATATTATAAGATTTTATCTAAAACTTTTAAGCTTATATTTAAGCTTAAATTCTAGCTAATAAAAGTTAAATATATATATATTTATATATTTATTAAACTTTAATAGAAGGTAGAGATAAAATTAAAACAGTTAAAGAAGGTTGCCTTCCTTAAGAGACCTCTAAAGAGCTACTTAGTATATATATTTTAACAGCTGAAATACACTAATATCTATCAGCTGTATAATATAGGTTAAATATAGTAGCAGTATAATAGTCAGAATATTGTGACAGGCGGTTGGGAACACTTAGGCTAGCTGGTTGCCAGCAGAAATATCTCTAGGGTGGTCTGGATCAGGTTAAAAGGGAAGAAAGAGATCTATTTAGAAGAGACATCATCGAATTTCAATTCTTTAGAAATTCCTGCTAGAAGTCAGAGAGTCCGCAAGGGCTTAAGGCAGCTAGGGATTTCATTAATTTATTACCTTCATTTTTAAGAGATTTATTTGAACCTTCTTGCCATCACTACGTTCCCTGTCCAACCTCTGTCTTCAACCTCCCTCAGATATCGGGCTGCCGCAGGCCCAATTGATGCCTTGCCAGCGAACTCTCCTGCGACCGACCCGATATTCTATCTCATGAGATGCTTCCCTATCAGGAGACATAAGCCTCAGATTGTTCCGACCTCAAACGCGTAATCTGGTGCAGCTTCGGGCTGACCGGCCAAGACGCCTGTGCGACGACTCTCTGTGCACTTCCCCCAGGGTAAGTTAATGAGTTGGGTGTTGTTTCCGTCCCTTCCTGCTGCTAAAATATCAAATTGGATATAATATTCAATAAATTTAAAGAATAAGTATTCTATAAAGCTATTAATAACATAAAGCTGCTATATCTTTTTATTATAAGAATAATAATTAAGCAGCTTATTAATTTCAACTTTAGCAATACTGTTAATATACTTCTACTTATTACATTTAAACTAGTTATTTATTGTAACCCTAACTCTTAAGGCTTATACTGACTTTATCTAGAAAACCCAGTTAAACTTATAAAGCCAGTTAAATATAACTTCCGTGTTACTAAAGGCGCTATCCGTCTGTACGAATCGCATATTATTATCAGCTTTAATAGAGGCGAAGTTTTCCGTAGGGAAACACTTGAAGATAAGCCAGGGAGGAATAGAGTCTCCCACTGCGTTTTCTGCGCTGATGAGGGTGCAAGATTTACGGTTAGCTGGACCTAGAACCTCAGGGCGTGAGGCATGCGTTGTGCGCACCACGAGGACCTGTACGGTCTCTCGAAGGCAGCCAAGTCGGAGGCCGGCTTCGTCTTCGTTCCAGATCTCTGAGGGGCCAATTCGGTGGGTTTTTATGAGGGTCTCGAGTTCCTTATAGAAGGTGGTGATATCAGCGATATCCGACGATTCTAACGACTTCCGCCATTACTCGCACCTCCATGTCTTCTGTCTCCTTCCATCGGCCTTGGTTACTGTATGTCGCCGCCAGGTTGGCCATGCTGGTCAGCGTGTCGGGAGGTTTATACCTCTACGGCGGACCACGATCGTTCAATGCGGAATATCGTGCTGAGAACACTAAGCGGCCATTTGAGCTTGCTGGATAAGCTGTCCGTCCAAGGCGTCATGAAGGATCTTAGTTTAGGGTTTGATCTTCTCATGCACCTTAAAAGCGAGGGTAAATTTTCTGGTAGATATATGTAGAGAGGACTTTTAAGAAGTCACTGAAGCTGAACATGTTGTTCCTTCGTAATTAGTACCAGCTAGGAAGGTCGATTACCCCGCATCACGTGTGCTTATCACCCCTCGATTTGAGGCATTATATATAAAAAGTTTGCCCTAACAAGCTAAACATTAAGCACCAGTAAGATAGATATTAATATATAGCCCTTAGTAGAATCTATGATATCAATATCTCTTCTATAGCAGAAGGCATCAACCTCTTCTGTATCTGATCTTTTCTTCCTTCACAACCTCTACATTCAGCTATATCTGCACAAGTAGCTGCCTCATTACCAACCAGCTGCCTCTGAAGCTCGCTGCGCTCCAAAAGAAGTACTTGATCTATGTATGGAAGGGCAACCTGCACACCAGGTTTGAACCAGCTGAGCAGGAAAAGAGTTCAAGATTAGTTGGTGACCGGAGGGTCCAAGGGGAAACGGTCAAGGAATTTAAAGGTCAGGAGGCCCTGCTTGAAATCAGACACAATGGTCGACAAGGAGCTGCTCGTGTAGACACCAGCACGGAGAGTCGAGATGCCGTTAGAGGTCAGAACGGAGACGGCGGACCCAACAGCTCCAATCGGCTTGCCCCAGTTGAAGCCACTGTGGATGATCTGAGCAGGTCGGTGGAGGGGGTAGAGGGGAGAGGACGAATTCGCCGGAAAGATGGACTCGGCACCCTGGACAACGATGATACCGTCGAAGAAGCTGGCATCGGCAGCCGAGTAGGTGAAGTTAACGCCAGCAATCAGGGTCTCGGCAACGACGTTGGCAAAGACACCGAGCGTGGTGAACTCCTGGGCGAGCTCGGCGGCCTGAGTCATGGAGGCCGTGTCGTAGATGGACGCAAGAATACCGACACTGAGACCCCTGATGGTTGGCAGAGGGTTGCTGAAGATGGGAACGAGGGACGTAGTGAAGTTGGTGTAGTAAGTCGTGACTTCCGGAGGCACTGCGACACCTTCAAGGACCTGGGCTACACGGACGGCGAGATCGTGGCTGATATAGTTGAGCTGGGTGATGAAATTCTGCTTGACGATATCGGAGGTAAGGTGAGACGTCTCGAACCGCAGGGCGTTGACCAGAATCTGCTGCTCCGGCGCAGCGAGAGAGCTCCAGACCATGTTAGGCTGCCTGTAGAAGTTGTTGAAAGTGGGAGATACCGTGCGAGTCAGCATGCCGTGCACGGTGCGGTTCGGTGCTGTAAAGAAACCATCGCCAGTTGTCTGGTTCGCTTCCATCGGGAAGTTGCCGCCCAAAGTGTTGGGTTTATACGCGGCAATGTTGGCGTGGATATAGCCCTGAGCATACCCGTCACGGTTGTTGTTGTGTGGGATGCCATTCCTCGGGCGGTTGGTTGGCGCCTGGTCGAAGTTGGGACCGTTGAACCGGTTGAGCTGAGTGTCCATGTAAGAGTAGAGACGGGCCTGGAGAACCGGGTCGTTGCTGAAGTCGATGCCGCGAACCACGTTGGAGGGCAAGAAAGACACTTGCTCAGTCTCGGCGAAGTAGTTGAGCGGGTTTTGGTTTAGCGTCATCTTGCCAAGCCAGGTGATGGGCACCATCTCGGGAGGGAGAATCTTGGTATCGTCAAGCAAGTCGAAACCATATGCGAGTTGGTCGTCTTCATCCACAATCTGGACGCCAAGCTCCCACTCTGGGTATATGCCAGCCTCAATGGCGTTGAACAAGTCTTGACGGTGCGTGTCCGAGTTCTTGCCCCCCGCTACCTGTGCCTCTTCCCAGAGGTACGAGGCCTTACCCTGCATGGATCTCCATGTGTATCTGACGAGCTTGCTTGAGCCATCGGCAGTGACAAAGCGGAAGGTATGCACACCCCAACCATCCATGTGGCGGTAAGACCGTGGGATGCCATAGCCGGCCATGGCCAACATGACCAGGTTCAGGGTCGACGGAGTCTGCGAGAAAAAATCGTAGGCTGTGTCGTGAGCAGTGGCAGCCTGAGGCATGGCGTTGTTTGGCTGAGGTTTGAGGGCGTGAATAAGGTCAGGGAACAGGATACCGTCGTTGATGAAGAAAACCGGGACGTTAATGCCGACGATATCATAGTTACCCTCGTCGGTATAGAACCGGGTCGCGAACCCGTGAACATCGCGGGCGGTGTCAGTACTACCGCGCTCGCCGATGACGGTAGAGAACCGAACAAAAGTCGGGGTCACCTTGCCGGTCGCCGAGAGGAAGGAGGCAGCAGTGATGTTAGACCAGTCGGCATAACTGGTAAAGTTGCCGTAAACTCCGGCACCACGAGCATGGACAACACGCTCAGGGATCTGTTTAGATATGTTGCGTCAGACTTCGCGGTCGGTTGACAAGAGCCAGACAAACAAGGTAAAAGTTGGGGCAGAAAAGCAAAATCTTACACGTTCGTGGTCAAAATGCTGCAGCTTCTGTCGCAAGATGACGTCCTCCAGTGCAGTCGGACCCCGGATGCCCGCCTTCTCGCTGATAGATTCGTCGATTCCAGCACCCCAGTCGGACGTCATACCCGTGTTCTTGTCTTCAACCACGAACTGTGAGATGAACTGCTGGTTTCCTTGGGGGGTTCCAGCAGCCTGCCGGTTGCGCAGCTCGCCCCCTAGGAACGGGCAGCCGCCGTCGCCGCCGGCAGCCAGGGCGGACTTCAGGAAGAGGGCGGCAGGAATTAAGGATCGCATGACTGTCCTAGTGAAATATTCTTTGCTATGCTACACGACCAAGAGAGAGTGTGAGCGCTGGCTGTTAAATTTCACGAGCAAGTTGGGGGGCCATCGGGGCGAGTTTTATACTCTCCGCCCAGGCGGTCCTCGCTCTGTAGAGTGAGAGCCATCGTAGCAGCGTGGCGTTGAATTTGAGCGACCCAATCACAGTCTCTCCAGTTCACGGCTGCTGATGATCCCGAACATCCCGGGATGCAATGACGAACCATATGTTCCACAGAACATCATTACGATGTTTTGTAAGACTGGTGTGGCTGTACGGAAGGGCTAGCTTGGAGAATGGCAAAGAGAATAAAAAATATTACGCGGCCTTGCCTACCCCAGTGGAGACACCTCTGACCGACAACAGACTTGTATGGAATGCGATGTGATTGGCCTGGCGGGCCAAAGGGTACGTAACGTTCGTCTTGCTAAGTCAGAGAAAACATATCATCTGCACTAGTGATCCGCACATATCTCTATCTATTACGGCTATAATTATCGAAGCTCAAAACCCACTGCCATTTTTCGGTACTCGCCGCAGTGATCCAGCCCTCATCAGGTTGGTCAGTGGGCCTTTTGCTGGAGGAACGAGATCGTACTTAGTCTCCACAACCCCAGCGTAGCTGGAAAGGGTATTTTCGGTAGAAGAGAAGACTCGGACTCCGTATTTCCGCAACGGCCCGGCTAGCAAGCCAATGAATGATTGTCTGCATGTCATCTGCTTACAGTGCTCCGTGGCTATGGGAAATAAACTAGCTAAGCACGAACCCTTCGATGTCCATGATGCCGTACATCCGTGATGCTGTGTCAGCCGGAAGTCCGGAGAACACGACATTTGCGATAACGCCGAGCCGTTGTGAGAGGAGCTGGTTGTACCCACAGTCCAAGCCGCCCCAATGAACTTCGCAAAGATCTCGTACCAGCATGGCAAGTTAACTTGCATATGAAAAAGAGGGAATATCCACAGCGCTATGAAAGGTCATCGTGGCTTTCGGAGTCTTCGTTTCCGGGGCTAGACAGGCCCGTTGTTGCGCTTAATTGTTGAGTCGTCGCATACTGATGAGCAGTCGGCCGATGCGAACAATGTCACCGCAATAGTATTATTCCCCGGAAGGCAGATAACCGGCCCGAGTTCCAACACAAGGGCTTACGCCCGCTCAAGTCTCCAGCACTAGCAACAACGGCAGCAATAACTGCTTGACCAGATTTTCGGAAAAAGCACCTACCAACACCGAGCTTTGGCCGAGGTCGCAGGAGGAGAACCTTTCAAGATTTTTTTTTTTTTCGGAGTGAGGACCAGCATTGGTACTGTATTATCTACAAACTACGTTAGCTCTTCGACCAGGGACAACCAGGGGAGACTGCGGCGTCATACCTATTGCGACCGAGTCCCCTTCTCCAAGATGCCCCTGGGCGACTCTTGAGGGTATCCTGGTTCACCCGCTCGTACCCCGAAGTTTGACGTCTTTCCAATAGAAGGTGCTCTTCCCTGGTCTTGGTGGCTCACAAATAATCGGCTCCTCCTATTCGATCGGGTCTGCAGCCTCCACAAGTGAATCCACAGACTTCGGGGGATCTCTCCAGAAGTGTGCAGGAGGGAAGAAGGTGGAGTTGGGTATGTAGATCGCGAGAGCCACCTCGAAGCGAGCCGAAAGCTTGAAGGTTGTACCCTCCAATGAGCAGGTCCTGGTATGTCTTGCGGCGGTTTGCAGCACCGCGAAATCCCGCCGGTATCCACGGGTCCACGACCGTAATACCTATCTTGCACGGTTACAGTCGTTCTCAAGCCAAACACCATTCAAACCAGTCATACGCTTGAAAGGAGTACGTGGGGGCTCTTGGTCGCCGCCATGAAGCGACTTTGAAGAAACTTGTGCAACATCAGAGAACCATTAATACCGATGATGAGTCGCCGTGTTTTGAAGAGGAACTCGATTTACGAGACCAAGGTATCCTTGATCGTGAGCCTATGAAATTACGGAAGATCCTTTGCGGAATCCCCTCATGAGTCTCAATCTAGAATGTATTGGCGTAGCCTGTGTCCCAGAACGTCTGGTAAGAACGCAGCAGGCCACGCACTTGATAGCTACTAAAGCCCAGAGACTAATCATATGCCTTTGTAGAAACCTATCCTACTACCTTTGGCGTCCAAAGTTTCGCTAAAGGTGCTCCACATGCGTCAGTCTGGCTCTGATATCCGACACTATGCTTGCTGGGCTTTGGGCGAGAGACATCCAAGCCGACGGCGCGGACACCGCCGACACTCGGGGTTCCGACCGTGGGAGCCACTTCGGCATCGCCAGCTCGAGGTGTGAATCACAAAGTATTGCTTCCGGAGTCGGAGCACACAACATACGCGGATTACGGGATAAGTTTCGTCGTTTTGCCGAGTGGGCATTCGGGCCGCAGGGGCTAGCATCGCTAGAAGTGATTGCGTACGGAGACTTTGCCTACGACGGCAGAGCAGGTACAAGAAACCTTTTGCTTTGCAGGAGCACTAAAGGGAGGGGCAATTTCCAGCTCTTGACTGAGTACAACAACAAATAGAAAAAGCTTTTTGGCAGATATAGCAATGCATTGGAGGCCTGTCCAGTGGAATCACTGCTCGTGTACAATTGACTCCGTCCAAGACGAGTCGGTCGCGAACAGTACTGCAAATACGAGCTTATCCCTACATATCGCTTCGAACGCTTTGACTCTAGGGCCAAGGGGCTTTACGGACATCCGGGTTGACGGACATCCGGGGTGACGGATGTCTGGGAGCCTCGAGAGGTACGTCATCCGCTGAATGGAATTGGCAGGCAAAAGGCAAGATCTGAGTGCACACGATCCCTGCAACTCCATTCTCACGATCACACCACCACCAAAGATTTGGCAACCCCGCCCAGTGCCCAGTCCCTGCTGATCGGCCTATTGCTCCACCATTGCTCAACATAAAGGTGAGACCCCAACCCTGTGCCGGGTTTCCAGGAACTGGATACGGCTCGGGGATAGGGTTGGTCAAATCTGCCTTGGCCGTTGGAATAAACTGACGACCAAAGTTTGGGAAGCGAATTACTTGGTTGCGGAACATTTCCTCAACCGTTTCCTTGTGGAGAAGCTGAACTCCAGTACGAGGACAGGTTCCGTCGTTGAGAAGCACCGCTAGAACCTCTGCGCGGAGTCAACACTGATGAGTCGCATTGCACCCTAGATTCACTTACTGCAATATTCCTGTGGTTTGGCAAACATTCCTATACCGCCACTGTTGAAGACTCTCGACGTCTCCGACGCATCATCCGGGTTGACAACTAGAGGTTGCTGGAGCAGATGGTCTTTTGGCCTTAATGTCCCATCTGGGTCTCTGCTGTACATATATGCAAGCCTCGCTCGCATGCTTTTGCTCGGAATCATCGACATTTCCTTAATACCTAGTGGCTTAAAAACATACTTTTTTAAATATGCATCGAGTGTGAGCCCAGTCGCTCGTTCCAGTGCTATTCCTGCCCAGTCAACGCCAACCTAAGATGATTAGCAGTCATGTATCAAACATGGCGAGCGAATTTATAGTTGGACTCCACATACTCCATATTCCCAGCTCTCACCTAGTTGAAAAAGTAGCAGCAGCTTTACATCGTTAAGTCTACCAGAAAACTCATCACAACCCACTAGAAGAGCCTAATCCCTAAGCCTTTTATTAAGGAATATATAACTAAATCCGACAGTATGACTTAATAACATCTAGAGCGTAATAAGATTCTTTATATCCTCTAATTTCCCATCGGCTTACAGTACTTTTAAATCTCTCAGTTTAGGACAGAAATTCTTAAGGTAGTCTCTATTATCCAGTTTCAGAATAACTTATTCTACAAGTTGCATACAAATAAGGCCCATAAGTATCTTAGTAAAAGAAGCAATCCAATAAATATTATCAAGAGTTATTAACTCAGAAGTAACAACTCCCCGCTTGCCGGCAGAGTACGCAAAAAGCTCATTGCCATCCTTGCCGATAACGACAACAGTAGCTCCCGAAATACCCATTTTCTGGTCGGAGCATGCCGCATTCACAGCCTCATGCAGCTGAGAGAGAACCTGGGTATTGAATAGCATGATGATTGCAAGATGGTAAAGATTCAGCTTTCGAAAATTCAGCTTGGTTACAAATGGGTATTCTGTAGACCAAGCCCTGACCCACAGAGGTACATGCAGCTATTTAATACTCGCCCAAGAAGAAACTTTGATCATTTCGTCATGGTTGCAGCACCCTGGGGTGCGGAACCGTTTGTCCGGGGCCGCGAAGCTATTGCGGAGGGCGTTGCGGGGGAGATTTCGATGCGGTTCCGCATCCGCAAATACCATCACTGGGAGTAGTTCCATCCAGATGTTTCACTAACGTGTCCGCAAAGGCAGGCAGTATGGGGGAATCTGTGCATTCCGCAGCGGTAGATGCAGACTGGTCAAGGAGAAGCTGTTGAACGATCTCAACCGTTACATTGTGGGCCGTAAACATGGCGGCCATCATGCAGAGGGCTCGCGCCCAGGGCAAGCATATCTCGATCTTCGTGGCAAAGCACGACACTGAAGCAGGAAAGCGGTTGCATGTGGATGAGCTATGCGACGTGCTCCGCTAAGGAGACGACTCACAGCTCCCAACCCCCGGGTTGTTCTATGCACAAGGGATGCCGGTAGTGGTGACCCGGAACCAGCTTACTGGGTTGAAGCTGGTCAACGGAGCGCCTTTCAGGGCAGTCGACATCTTTCCCGACCTCGCCTGCGGCACCATTGCCCTCGCCAGCGACGTGACGCTCCACCTGGAGGATCAGGGTCGAGTGTACGCAGTTATTGCCGGGATGGAGTGTGGGAGTCCGTCAGGTGCGCTTCATTCTAAGTTAAGGAGGAAGTAGGAACAATGGAGCCAGGCCATTGACTCTGAACAGTTAAGTGTCGCTGCGACTGGATCGAGTCGATGGCAGGACATCGGAAAGTAGAAACGGCGGTGTGGTGATACGGCTGTCGCGGAAAGGTGCTGAGGTAGATGACGTCGTCTTCGTCTTCTTCAGCCAGGCGTGAGGGTGCTTGGCTGAACAGCACGTGGATGAAGATGGGGCATATCCATGAGAGCTGAGAGCACCTCGCGGCTCTTGCCCCTGTATGTCTCATCCCAGCCTGTCCTCTTTATCCAGGGCCGATGCTCTACAAACGTCAGGTGTGAATCCTCAGAGGCGGCTTGTGGGCACTGCTAAGTTCCCCACGCCCTGGCCATAGACATTCTCCCGTTCACGTACGGACTGGAGGTGGTCTTGAACTTTTTTACTATTGGCTGGGCGGACTAAGCTCCCGTTGCGCTCGATGATCCAGTATTTCCGGGACGCGCGTCAGTTGCCCACGTCTGTAGGTAGACGCACTCAATGAGTTCGTCGATTTGGTGACGGTTTAGGGCAGCGTCGTTGTAGGAGCAATTATCGCTTGGAGGGAGAGGGTCAGAGTAGTATCGTTTTACAGGCTAGCCGTTCGGAACTATCTCGGAGATGCTTCGTAACGTTCGAATCATCGACAGAGAGGTATACTTGCACTTGTCCCGACAGCAAATGAGGATGCGTGCCTTCGATCCGCCGCGCCGGCAAGTCTCTAGGCCGTGAAGGACTTAGATGATCTGCCCCCGACTCAGGCGGACGAATCACTCCGGCGCGAAGTCAAGTCGGGCCCGCAGGAGCTGTCGAGGCAAAGCCCAAGTCCATGGGCCGTATTCCGAGAGGGCGTGTCAGGAGCTGGAGCGATAGAGTGAGGTACCTGTTTCTTTGGGAGAACGGGTCGGTCCAGAGGACGGTCGAAACCTTGCTGTGAGGGGACCCTTGCGCGCCAATCCCCTTCGGCGAGAGACGTATCCAGCCCCCCTCTACCGTGTAAGCTAACCTTCCCGACGAATCCCATCTCACGGAGCACAAAGGCTTCAGCCCCGTGGTGCCGCGGCCAATGGGGCCTTGGCCCGGCTGCCTTGGTCTTTCTTGTGGGGCGATAGAGACCAACTTACAGGGTTTGGGCATTGACACATGCTCCATCCAAGTCTCTCGTCGTAATCCCGACTCCCGAACAGCCCTAGAGCAGCCGGCGGGCATCAAGTCTTCTCGGAGTCTGCCGCCCAGGCACCAGCCTCGACCTCCAAGTGGCAGCACCCCTATTCGGGGAGGAGGACAATGCATACGCCAGCCTCGAGACCGTTGAAGTTCCTGTCGAGAGGGGCCAAGGGTCCACTGATATGGCCACATGCAGCGCACGTCGGGTAGCATTACATCAAGTCGAAAGATGTTCCTGCGCCGTCAGCGGCCCTGCAGAGACCCAAGAGCTATCCTCCGGAAACATTCCGTGCACGTGGCCCACTCTCCTCTCAAACTCGAGAGGCTTGCTGGCTGACCCCGGGTATCGGAACCTCTCGCTCTCTATTCGGGGAGGTTTATTTTTCCTCTCACCGCCTAGCCTCTGTTTGTGCCGTCCCGGGATGCTGACTATGGCGTAGCCAGGAGTCGCATTTTGGTCGGTGGCCTGCGAGAGGGCCACTGCGTATTTCATCATCCCTAGCCCCTCGCTGAAGAACCCCGCCGCGAATCGTTGCTTCTGATGCCAAGAGTCGCGAGACTGAACCCCTCGAGAATCCTCCCATACCTTCTCTTCTTGCAAATCGCCCTCCAACCCTGCCTTTCCCCGTCACTCTGCTGCCTCTCTCTGTTGTGATTGAGAAAACAACAGACAGCACCGAGCCCTGTTCTGACTTCATTGGCAAAAGGTCTCCGGTAGTCGAGTCGCTTATTGCCTGGTTCCCCCAGCTCCCCAAACAGCACACTTTCGACCAGACCAACCATCGCCACCTGGGCAACTAGATCCTAGATGTCAGCCTTTGTACAGTCTTATCCGCCTCTGGTGGGGGATCTCCCGTTCGGCACCTACCTGGATGCAATAGCCACAACACCATACTCAGGATGCTTCATGTCTTCCCCATCCTATCCAATAAAAACTACTTCCCCCAGCTCTCGAAACAACGTGACATATCAGCCGATGCCGAACCCGGCAGCCGATATCTCATTCTTTGAGGAAGCGATACGCAACTCCTCAATGCCGATAGAATTAGGCCTCGGCTTTCCACGAACGACGTCCCAGTTCATGGCTGCATCGCAAACCTTTGAGGGCTGTGAACCCCCACAGAGAATATTGCCAACCGTGGAGGGCGACCACAAACCGCCTCGCCGGCCCCGAAACCGAAGGCAGTCGCAGGCAAGTTTAAGCCTGTCGGAACCCAGTGTTCCTGGGCTCATTGCCAAGTCACCGAAACCAAAGAAACGTGGTCGGAAACCCAAAAGTGAACTGAAAGAACCTGGAAAAGCACGCCGAAAAGAGAGGCTCGACGATGAGGAGTTTCCCAAGGACCCCCGCCGACAACACATACATGAACGTAACAGAATCGCTGCAGCTAAATTTCGTCTACAAAAACGCGACAAGGCGTCAGCCCTTGCCTCCCTCGAGCAGGCCATGGAGGATCAAAACCGGTATCTCTCGACATATTTTGACTCCCTGACTGCTGAGATTTACCACCTGAAGATGCAACTATTGCAGCATACTGATTGCAACTGCGTTCTCATTCAGAAATACATTGCAAATGAGGCGAAGAAGTCAGTGGATAGCCTCTTATCTTGCTCTTCGACGTTTCAGCTGGACGGCGATTTGACGAGTCCCTACCAAAGGGGCTCAAGCGGCAGCGGGAGTAACCTAACAGATTTGTGGAATTTACCAACTCCAAAGGTGGAAGGTATTCCGCCGACATGGACCGACCCCTTTCAGCAAGGCTCCAAATCATCAGAGGTTGCGAAGGACATGTTTGACTTACCACTAGAGCCGTTCCAAAAAGCCGGGGGCAGCCAGCCCATTGCGAGCATATCACCTCTTTCTGGATGTGAACCAGGGATCTTTGTTAGCATGGGACCACAGCCTCAGCAAGCGGACGGGATGGCATGGGACTCTCACTGGGAATTTCGATGACATCAGCCATCTCTGTAACGGTTGTGCTAGACCGCTGTACCACAGGGCAAAAGATTAGTCACTAATCGCATTGATGGCAATTACTGGGCACCCTAGCTGCGCTTTTAAGCCTCTACGGCGGACCAAGTCGTAACAATCTCGTACTTGCTCATGCTGATTGAGCTAGTACGTCCTAGACAGAGCAGGGCTCCCACTGGAACGGCGCCTGGGCGCCGCAATAAAATCAGCGCCTGGGCGCCGCGATAAGATTTTAGCGGGTTACGGTGTGCGTTCATTGGTCGGTAGCTGTATCATTATAATCTATCTGTTTCGATAGCTACTCCGAGTTATTCAGACCTAGTGCAATATACACCTCAGCTGAGGTACCGCTTATTGTCACGGCCCAGGTTGGGACCAGGCGGTCACAACCAGCAGAACCATGACGCGCCCCACTATTTTTCTCCTATCACAAGCGTGATCACTTACACCTCGAAGTGATCACCGTAATCGCTGTCCCGATCACCCTAATCGCTCCCACGGTCACCGTGATCACTTGCATACCCTCAGTGATCACCACCGTATATATACACATTCATTTAGTACTTTTATAGACAGATAGCTTCACCAGCTATTAATACACTTAGTTATATTGAATCTACTATTCTACTATTACCAGACCGTAACCTACATTGCTCACTACAACATCCTAATTGTGACGGTTGGGTCTAACCTTAGGGGTCTAGGGTAGGTCCGGGCGTAAGGTATATAATCGAGTGGATCAGAACGTCGTAGTAAGCAATATAGGTTACAGTCTGGTAATAGTAGAATAGTAGATTCAATATAACTAAGTGTGTTAATAGCTGGTGAAGCTATCTGTCTTACCCTGTGGTGAACGACTATACATCAGAGGCAGACATGCTCTCCCAGCTTCATACGGGAATGGCTAGGATCAACAGCTACTTGCACAGGATTTGAGCAGCAGAATTAGACAGGTGCAACTGTAGACGAGCAGTAGAAACAATGGAACATTGTTACAGAGACATTAGTTCTAGATGTTGGCAGCTGTTAAAATGCAATGGCACTTTTTTTATATTATAAGTAACTTAATTAATTCTCTTCTTATAACTTAATAGCTAGTATATCTTAATACTTATTATCTGTTGCCATTTCTATTTGTTATTTAGAATTAAGTGTAATTTATAGATTTTCTATTTTTGAATTTTAGATATTTATAGCTTCTGCAGATATTATTAAGTGGTAGGCGGGGATAAAAGACACTAGAAACATATAACCCACCCAAAAGGCAGCTTTAGTGATAACTGAAGGCATAATATGTCTGCTATAGCAGATAGAGGTCGAGACTAAAGGCGGGGAAAACAGATCGAACAAACAGGACTGATAACTACTGCATTTAGTACCATTTAATCAAACAGTTCACTAAAAGAGACTGAAGAAAATAGGCTGGAAAGACTGTAAATTAAGCTGAAGACTGATCATAACTGAGGATATAGCCAGACGGCTATTCTGGTGACTGTCTTGCAAGAGGGATTGTTTCTGCTTGCTTCTATCTACACATTCAAGCTCTTTTATGGGCTCTAATGGGTCAGGCTACTAGTCCCTGTGCCGTGCAGTCTTTCCTGTTGAAGGAAGCTGCAGCAGTCTTAGCTCCAGCTGCGGCAAGGATTTGATTAAATGACTAACATCCCTAAAGACAGTAAATCCCCTACTTATTATCAAATATATAATTACAACTAGATATAGTAAAATTACATACTAAAAGTCTGGGAAAGTCTTTAGCAGTTATATAGTTAAGGTAGACAGATTAAGTAAATAAGATAGATAGACAAGAGAAATAGATAAGAGAAGTATAAATAAAATAAGGTGGATTAAGTAGATAAAGGAAGGAGATACCAGTATAGACAGTATAAGAATAATAAAGAAAGAGCAATTATATACCAGTAAACTCTTTCTCTCTATTAAGTCTAGAAGGCGTAATTAAGGTAGCAAAGGTATAGAGGAGGCAGCAGCATAGACGCAATAATAAAGTCGGCCTCAATAATACTTGTATAAATACCACCAAATAAAAATATCAACGGATCTATAATAATAGGTAGGAGGCTGTATAATAATAATAGTATGAGATATAATAGATTGTTTAAAAGAATTTTAGTCTACTTGTGGCATTTTGGAGCCATATCTTATCTCAGGTAACTGATAAGGATTACAGGATGTGGCGCATTTAGCTTGGGACTGGACTTGTGAAAATGCCCTCCGTAAATAGTATACAGTTAGTGAGGTTTACTAACTTCGTCAGCAAATAACAGACGTCCACGTTGGAGCGGGGTTTTCCCCACGATTAAAAGCCGCACAACAGCCAGCCACATGGACGAGCCGTGATGCAAGCTCAATTTGCTGCTTGCCTCCACACCCTCTCACAATGATCACCGCGGAGAAAACACAGTACGATGCCTTCGCCCCGAAATATGCTTCCGTCGAGGAGCTCCCCTGTTCAAAGCTTGAGGCTCAGCTTGTCCGCATCGCCCTAGGGGACTGCACTGGTCTCAAGGTCCTTGACCTCGGCGGTGGCAGCGGCCTCCACGCCCGACGCGCTGTCGATGCTGGTGGCGCCGTCGTCGACGTCGTCGACATCTCGCCCGAGATGATGCGCGCCGGGCAGGACGTCGAGACACAGCTGGGCCGGCAGGCCGCATCCGCTGGTTTGAGGCCGACGTGACGCGGCCGCTGGCTGAGCAGGTCAAGGACGGAGTCTTGCAGCTCGAGGGATATGACATCGTCATGGCAAACTGGGTCTTCGACCATGCCACGTCCATATCCGACCTGAGGAGCATGTGGGAAAATGTGTTTGCCGGCCTGAAGCCCGGGGGGAGGTTTATCGGAGTGAGGGCGAAGAGTATACGAGCCGAGTACATGAGTTACGGGAAGTACGGTGTCACGTTTACGGAGGTTGAGGAGATTCCTCATGGCCTGAAGTATAAAGTTGGGTGCGTGACCGAACCGCCGTTTTCGTTTGAGGCCACGTCGATGGAGTCGACCTATTCGCTTTCTGACGATATTGCTCACGAACTTGGGCTGGTCGACTTTCAGGTTATCCGGCCGGAGGAGACCGACCTTGTCAAGAATGACTTGGGGTTCTGGGATGACTATGTCAAGGATCCTAACTTTGTTGTGGTAGTGGCAAGGAAAGCATAAGATGGAGGTTAATATGTACAGCGGCTGTAGTGAGGATGTTGCAAGTCATTCAACAATCTAATGTGATGTTTGCAGTCTTGCAGTGTCCTCGGTGGTCTTGCAAACACAGACCTTGTTCGAGATGACAGCGTTAGTAACAACACATAAACGTGACTTGATAAAAGGACGCCGAACGATGCCACACGCACCAAAGGAGTTAATCCCAGTAAATCCGAGGCAGAGATGGGCGATGATTGCTTCGTGGCGCAGTCCTCAGGACAACTCCCAGCGAGACACAGCTTAATTCAGACACTCGCAGCGGCCCGGCATTGCTTCCGACCCCTGTCAAGGCGTCGCCGACCATGGCGCCATCGATTATTATTTAAATGGTATGGTGCACCCCCCCGCCCGCAAACTAAATTAGTGTTGATGCTAGACCGCCCCAAGCGAGTCATTATCCGCACTCTGCCGATCCAAAATAACCTAACACCTGCCACAGACCAGTCGACGCTGATAATGGCCGAAGAGCAACAGAATCCTGAGACGGCCCCGCTCGTTGCCGACGATAATGTGAGGACCCGCCGCGGCCCCGGCGCGCCTCATAAACCCGCTAACAGACTTCCAACGTGCCGTAGGCCGTCGACGATACAGATGATGATGGCGACTCGGCCCTCGGACTGGTGAGTACAGCCTCTCGTCGGGGGTTACCGCTGTCTGATGACTAGGGTCACGAAGGGTGCCGCGAGTGACCTCACGTCTTTGAAATCTAGCATCTTGAGGTATCGTCAGGAAAACGGCAGGACATACCATGCATACAAGGATGGCGGTGAGGACTGCCCAAGCCCTATAATTGCAGTGACGCCAAAATGACTGACATATGCAGCATATGTCCTCCCCAATGACGAGGTCTCATGGTCCCACACTTTTGTTACTCCCGGCTCCAAGTGCTGACTTCACGGGACGCAGGTAGAAAACGAGCGACTAGGTAGGCCAAGCTCCGCGAGCTGTTTTGCAAGCATGTCTAACTAGACACAGATCTTCAGCATCACTTATTCCTTCTTACTTTTGACGAGAAACTGCACGCTGCCCCCTTGACCAAGCCGCTCCGCCGCGCGTTTGATGCCGGATGTGGCACAGGGATCTGGGCTATTGAGTTTGGTAAAGTCCCGCCATCAATCACCAAGAGGGATGAATGTTCTGACGAATGTCTAGCGGACGAGCATCCTGAATGCGAAGTGCGTCACAAAATGGATGTCGATTGGGCACCAACTAATCCCAAGTCGAATACTCTAGGTTACTGGCGTTGATCTGAGCCCTATCCAACCAAATGCGTACGTCACCCAAGCACACGAACAAACGCATTATCCTTAATGCTATGCTGACGTCTCTTTCCCTCTTCAAGTATCCCCCCCAACGTTGCTTTTTACGTCGACGATTTAGAGGAACCCTGGGACTACTCAACCAAGTTTGATTTCATCTTTGCGCGCTTCCTAACCGGATCGATTCGTGACTGGCCCAAGTTCTTTAGGCAAAGCTTTGAGTATGGCATCACCTATGCTCCCCCCTCCTCCTGCACGCCGAATACCGCTAATCCTAGAAATCATCAACAGGTTCCTCAACCCGGGTGGTACGATCGAACTGATCGACATTGTCTATCCCATTCAGTCTGATGACGACACGCTCTCTGAAGACTCGCCGCTATATAAGTGGTCAAAGTTGCTGCTGAGTGCCTTCACTGCCATCGGCTCTCCACTCGACAGCGCGTTGAAATACAAGGAACAGCTTGAAGAGGCTGGCTTTGTCGACGTCACCGTGGTGAAGCGCAAGTGGCCGCTGAACCGGTGGCCTAAGGACCCAAAACACAAGCAAATCGGTAAGTCTTCTTTTTAGTGAAATCATAGTTCAACAAACCCACCTTATGCGACCGCTTATGCTCACGCATACCCTTCGTTGTCCAGGAATATGGGCTCATGAAAACACCATGGACGCCTTGGCGGCGTTAAGCCTGGCTGTGTTTACGCGCGAGATAGGTCAAGGTGGCCTCGGCTGGAGCAATGAAGAATTGGAGGTGTTTCTTACTGGCGTCCGTAAAGATTTGAAGAATATGAGCATCCACTCATACTGGCCGATGTAAGTCCTCACTTTTGAATGAACATAATGTCTAAAGATCTGGGGATGAGCTAATCATTTCTCAGTTGGTCGGTATCCGCTACGAAACCCGAGTGATAGTAGACTCGACCATGAATGGTTCTTGAGCAAGGGAGCGATGCAAAAGGTGACCTTCATGGTGTTTTTTTCTTCACCGTGATAGCCGGGAGGCTGGCGTCATCTCTTGAAGGGGGCACTGAGAGATTATAATGGATCAAGTAGTTGAGGTTCGAGTCGGACAAGTTTGATTGGTGTCTATGATGATTGATGCCTGTATTGCAGATTTGATTGTATCTCAACAAACTGGACTGTGTTGTGAGAGACTGTATTTATCTCATTGCAAACTCGAAACCCGATGCCATTGTCGGGACTGCATCGTTTATGATTTCGGGTTAGAGAGAGCTAATAGACATTCATTTAGAACCCCTTATCTCGACAAGCCTAGCTCACTACCTATACATCATTTCAGCGTTAGGGCGGAATTTTCTCAGACCGTTCGTTTAGTAGTTCCATCTTGCTGATAAGGTGTTCAAATCCGAGACCCGAGAGCCGAACTGCCCATCCCAAGTGAAATGGCCAACATTGGAACATCGTTGTCTGGGCATCTCAGACGTACATCTCAGACTTCGTCTGTTCAAACGCCAACCCTTACGCTGAGCATCACGCGTCGCCACGATATGTCTTCGCGGTCCTGGAACCAAAGCCAGTACAAGAACGTGACAGCCCCAGACAAGATGATGAACCATAGCCACCCACTGATTTTCTTCGGGGGTTCGTGAGAATCCTCTGGCACAACTGCGGTGGTGCTGTTTCCCACAACCGGAATCTTGAGCTGCTCCTCGCCAGACGGGACGTGGTCATAACGCTCAGGGTGGTGTCGAACTTCTGCACTATCTGAGTGCCGTCGGCAAGATCATCGTCGTCCCAGTGTTGGGCGTCCTGGCCCGAAGACGGCGTTGTCGACTCATTCTGAGACTTACAGTTGCCGTGCGTGAGAGTGGCCTTTAAAATAACAACGAGAAACCGGGGAAGCCCTGGTCGCTCCCGGAACGGGGGATAAGAGTTGGTTTAATGAAAAATGTTTCAAGCTGTGAGCTTTGAGTGACCTAAAAGTGGCTGGACTCATGCAAGCCCAGTGTCACAGCGAGACCTTGGCAACAGCAACAAAAGGCTGACATTGGCCAAATGGGTTCTGAGTGGTGAAAAAAAGTGCATTTGAGGCTTGAAAATGCTCAAATCAAAACCTCAGACACACGCCTAGTGCAGAGAGGCAAGGCATACTTGTTCGTATAGGCCAATATCCCCCGCGGATCAAGCAAGGGGGCCTGTCAGCCGAATGAACATCATGCTCTGAGGTCCGGCACTCCAAGATGACGTCCTTGCAATAAAGAAGAGCCCCAGAATTGCCGCTGAACCTCGACAAGTATTGCGGGGACCTGGACTGCCCATACGAACACAGAAGCCAACCCCTTTGCCCGAGCCAGCAACGTTCAATTCGTCAGATGTGCGTGGACAAAGAGTATCAGCCATGGAGAGCTTGTGCGTACAAAACACCAATCAGACCTTGGCCATTAGCCCGTGCAATCTGCGCTTCTTCTACCAGGGTCTAGATCCCAACGCCCGGGTGACTACAACGCATTGCCATGGAAGCTTGCTCTTCTGACACGGACAAATTCGGCTTCTTAGCTATCTGACCCTGTTACATACTTGGAGGCATTCATGATGAGACGTCGTAACGGTTTGGTCTTGTATGCAGTGTTTTAGTGTGCTTTTCTAGAATTCAAGCAATTAGACACCTATCCAAGACACAATTGCCATTTCCAAATCGCAGAACAGAGTGCCTCTGACTTTTAGAACATGGAAAGATTGACGATACTTGGTATGAATGCCTTTCAGAAATTTAAAGACGCCTATCATTGGGTTCCTGGTTTGGTCCTTCATTATCACAAACTTCCCGCCGGGTCCGACGCTCTCGGCTACCGTCTCATTCGCCTTTCCCAAGACTGATGCATCCTCGACAGTAGCTGCCATCATATCTGGACCACCTGCCGCCCTGGACGTATCAAACGACTTCCACACAGTTTTCTTGGCCAAGGTGGGTGCGTCTGCTGTACTGCTGCTGAAAGTTCGGAAGCGGACCTCTTGGTAACCGACGGCAATGATGCGTTCCCGGGGGCAAAGAAAGACGCCGAGTGTTCGTGGGCATGGCTGTGGCGCACCTCTGCCTTGGGATCAAGTGCCTTGTTAAGCATCGGTGCTCCGGGAGCAACCCCTGCCGCAGCCTCTGCTACAGGAATAGTCCCTTTGACCTCTACTTCCGAGGACTCGCCGTGGTCCAAGGAGACAGAGGCATCTTGCACCACATGCAAAGCCACGACCAAGTAGATGCGCGTCCTGCCTCTGTACTTCTCCAGCCACTCCTTTACGTTATCGTTGCTGAGTAGCTCTTCGAACTTGTCGTCCACGTGGTACAGATCGTAACTGACGGCCTTGGCAGTTTTGAGCGTGTCGACGGACTTTCCTGACTTGCTGGCCAAGACATCAAGTATCTTGGTTAGCAAAATGCGGAAGCTGGATGAAGATGTCGCATTGGTGAGGTTGTCAATGTTTTCGAACACTCTTCGTGATCTGTCGGCGTTCGTAAGGGTCAAGGTTGCAGCTTTACAGAAATTCTTCTGGGGGGTTTTCGTATCCAGCACGAGTCGTCCGAGTTGCACGTCGTCTTCTGTGAGGAACCCATCCATGAACCGAGAAAGGGACGGCATCTTGTCCAATCTGGCGTAACAGCTGCCCAACGCTTCTGTATTGTGTTCAACTATGTTTGAGCCCCCTCTCGAGAAAATAACAAGTGCTGCCTAGTGACCCAGTATTATCTACTGACAATCCCAGATGGCGGCTCACGCGACTCTCCCCGCTTGGGGTTGCATAATGGGCTGCTGACGGGCTTCAGTTGTGGCTGAATTTCGTCAATCAAAACGAAGAGTGAGCCGCCCCCAAGATTTCGTCACCTGACCCAATATTGCTATTCGCTCTCAAGATTGGGCAGAGTTTATCACCTCATTGCCTGATAAGACAATCCCTGTTTTCCTATGTCTAACCGAAGACACTCAAAAAAAAGTTCGTCGGGGATAGAGGGGGAATCGACTCATCTTGTCTATGCCACAACGATACCGACTCTGGCAACATGGAGGTCCAGGCATTGGAGGCAACTGTGACCGCAATTCCCTCTGACAGTCCCGAGAAAGCTGAGGCTCTCAATGAACTTGGAAAGCGCCTCTGGCAAACCGCGCTGCAAACTAACAGCGAAGACACCCTGCGAAAGGCCGTTTCAACCATCGAGGAAGCAGTGCGAATGACAGAGACTAAGTCAGATCTATCAAAGTATCTCAACAATCTCGGGCTCTTTCTCTCCGATTTGGCATCCTTCTCTGGCGATAAGACATACTGGGAGCAGGCTATCTCGTCGTTGGAGCGTGGAAGCCAATGTGCCCCGGAAACAATACAAAGCGTCTTGCTACTGAACTTGGGGAACACACTGCGCACCCTATACGACGTCGAGCGAGATGTGGGGCTTCTAGACCGCGCGGTTGCTGTCTTTCGGGATGGCTTAAACGCGAATCCCACTGCGTTGGCCAAGCCCAAGCTGCTTAATGGGTTGGCAACATCTCTACTAGCGAGACATCTCGCCAATACAAAATGCGTCACTGACGACTTAGACGACGCTTTCAAAACGGCCGGAGACGCTGTCGAAAGTTCAGATGATGATCATCCCTTTCGTGCGGTATTCCTAGATACGTACGCCTCGGTGCTGTTCGCTCTTTTCGGCCGCCAACATTCAATCGAACTCTTAGATGATTCGATCTCTTACGGATTTGAAGCAGTGGACTTGGCCAGCAGACAGAATTCACCAAAGGCTCCGAAATTCGTCATCAACCTCGTTGAATCTCTCTTCATGCGACGTCGAATCGAGTCCTCAGCTTCTGACCTTGACAAGGCTCTGGAATTATTGCACAACGTTTTGCAGGACATCGACGACAACCATCCAGATGAAGATTACTGCACGTTGCTCCATTCTCGTTGTTTACTGGATCGATATGAGCGAGACGGCGACGAGCGTGATATCGACGCCTGTAATGACAGTCTGGCAAGCCTCTTCAAAATTTTAGGTGAAAAGGATGCGAGTTGGTCACCTTACCTCGCTGTCATGGTGCAGGTGCTTATCAGTCACTCCGAGATCTCGGCATCTACCGAGTTCCTCGACCAGGCCGTGGACATCTTGAAGAACGCGTCCTTGCACATTCCAGACCATAGTCAAGACGCGTCCGTCGTCTACAACCACCTGAGTGTCGGTCTGCTGGCACGGTTCCAACTCCGCGGATCTCTCGATGATCTGAGTTGCGCTTCCGCCGCAGCTCATAAGGCTTTAGAGCTTGTGAATGAGTCCTCAATAGATTACACCTTATCCCAGGTGACGTATGCGAATGTGCTGCTGAGGACATATGAGGAGACGGGAGAGGAGTGCCACCTGGACTCCGCGATCCAGCTATATGAACAAGTGCTCGCGACGGATTGTGTCTGGAGATCCCTACGCCCCGGAAGACTGACTGTGCTTGCTTTCGCTCTGCAACTTCGATTTGGTCTGCACAAACGGGATGAGGACTGGGAGAAATGCCTCGCAGCATGCAAAGAGTCCGTCGACGCGTCAAATGATTCTCCAACACATTATCTACCCGTAGGTCAGATGGGCAACGCCTGGTTCGAGAAAGGTCGATCAAACGATGATGACCCTAGAAATGGAAGGTACCTAGAGCAGGCGATACAGTATTTGACTGTGTCCTTGGATTCGATGCCCAGGGACCACGTCTACAGGGCGTCCTGGCTGAATAACCTCGGTCTGGCATACGAGTCACTATTCAAAGATCGACAAGATGTGGTTTTCTATCGACATGCGCTAGACACATACCATGAAGCAATCCGGCTCGAAACTGCATCCCCATTCTTACGGGTCACTGCAGCGTATCGCGCCCTGGTGCTAGCTGGTCTGTCCGATCTACAAGAGGCAACAGAAGCTGTGAAACAAGCCATTGACCTTCTTCCGACTCTTAGCCCGCGCCTTCTAAAACGAGAAGACCAGCAACACATGATTACAATGTTCAGTGGCCTTGGGAGCTATGGAGCTGCCGTGCTCTTGCAGGCAGAGCAAGACCCGTTGGAGGCTGTCCGTGTTCTCGAGACCAGTCGGGGGATCATGAACAGTATGCTGATCGACACGCGGACTGATGTTACGGTTCTTGACGAATATGATGAGAAGCTGGCCTTGGAGTTCAAGGATATCAGCCGCAAGCTCGATACTGTATCTGAGTCTGTATCTCGCCTGGCCAAACCAGATAACTTCCTCAGCCGTGGCCCGGAGGCTCGGATTGCAACGGCAAAGGCATTCAACGAGCTTGTCGAAAGGGTTAGGAAGATCAATGGACTCGAGAGCTTTCTTATGCCTCCAACAGAAAAACAGATCCAATCAGTGGCAGGATCATCGTGCATTATCCTTGTCAATGTCGCCAGTTTCAGAAGTGACGCCCTGATGGTTCAGTCTGACCGCATTTGGAGTATTAGTCTCCCTGAACTCAAGGCAGAGGACGCTATTAGCAACGCCAACAAATTATCGCAAGCCATACTCGACGATGGGAACGGCACAATTGGCAGGATGGAGACAAACGAATGCCTTCGGGAGATACTAGCCTGGCTTTGGCGTAGTCTCGTTAACCCGATCCAAACCAAACTCCGTCAGACAGAAGATGAGACGCCGAAACGCATTTGCTGGATTCCGGCTGGTGTTATGACAAACTTTCCCATCCACGCAGCAGCTGATCCGGATACGGGTGATAATGCAATGGACACCATAATCTCTACGTACGGCACCACGATCAAAGGCCTCCGCCATTCACAGCAAAAGCTCTCTTCTTTGACACCCGGCAAAGGCAGCGGGTTGCTCGTCGCAATGCAACAGACGCCAGGCGAAAGCGACCTCCAGTTTGCCCTGGATGAAGTCTCGTCGCTTGAAGCTCTCTTGAAACCCATTCTTCCTGCAACAGCCGTGCTAAGCAATCCCCCTGATCCAGGGACCACGGGCTCAATTCCCACGAAACATTCTGTACTCAGCCGCCTTTCAGACGACGCCGAAGTCCTCCACCTGTCTTGCCATGGCCTTGCTGACGCAGAGAACCCGTCTCAAAGCCGTCTTCTCCTCCTCGACTGGCAGAGTAGCAACCCCGGCCCGTTGACTGTAGCTGATATTTCTGCCCAACGGCTCCCAAATGCGCGATTGGCCTTCCTCTCCGCGTGTCACGCTGCGGTGGGCCGAACCCCCGACCTGCTGGATGAAGGAATTCATCTCGCTGGAGCGTTCCAACTGGCAGGCTTCCCGCAAGTAGTGGGGACGCTGTGGCAGGTAAGTGACAAGCGAGCAATGCAACTTTCCAAAAAGGTGTGGCAGATGATCTTGGCTTCGAGTGATGGGGAGAGTACTCGGAGCATAGAATATCAGCGACTGGCGGAGGTGATGAATCAGGCAGTGAGAGAGCTAAGGAGGGATACTACAAAGGTGGATGATGATGATGATGTTGACTTGGAGTTCGAAGACGAGCCGTTTGTATGGGCGCCATTTGTCTACATGGGGTTCTGAAATGCGTCATTGTTAGAAGAGGATGGTTAGGGGAACGGGTGTGGTTGTGGCAACGTTGGTGTATTTCGTCAGCAGTTCTCAAACCAGACTCGAGAGGGATGAGTGAACATTACAGAATAGGGGTTGGCGCTGTGTCCGGCAGCTTGATTGCCTGGGAAAAGTCAATGATAAGAGTCAAGATATTCCGGCAGATTGTAATTGGGTAATGGCGAAAGAGGTTTTCTGAATAAAATTAAACGGCCTGGGGCAAGGTGAGCAGCTGAACTGTCGCTGCCGAATGAGGAAGCAACTGAACGCGGCTCCACTTCGCGCAATACGTCACGAACGATCGTTTAATAAAGTGGCATTTGATCAATCCCAAAATGGAATATATTGAACGCGCACTAAAAGTACAGCCCCCTTAACACGTCACTTGTTGTAGTAATCGACTTAAAATATGTGCAGCTAGCAGAGGAGGAAATTTATAAAAGGATAACGAGCACCGACAAAACGAAGGCCAATTCAAGACACAGAACAAGACTCATTCCAGCAAAGTTTACCATTGCCTTACAAGATGTCCTACCTTAAATTCATCCTCGCCACTTTGGCTGCCACGGCAGTTGCGGCCTCTAGTTGCCATCCCTTCCCTTCCTCTATGATTGAATTCTCTGCCAATTTCAAGGAGCCGGAACCACCGCGGGTCAAGCCAGAATTTGGTACCAACTTTGTACAACACAAATGGTACGACTATGCAAAACTCCGCTTTGTGGGCCCAAACTCACTGTCGAACAGGAACCAGAACCTGTCCCACATTACGACTGGGTACATCACCAACTCTCCGTCTCAGGGTGTTGTCCGCGCTGTCGAAGCATTCGATGGCAATATGGCTTCTTCACTCTTCAATTACGAGAATGTCACCCAAGATGGACTTGTGGACAATACCATGACCACTTACTACCCCAACTCCACTAAGCCTGAAGTGTGGAGAGGATACGTCAATTCAGGCTTCCCCCTCTTTAGCGAAGATATCTTGATCCAAGGTGGCGCAGTCTTCATTGGGCTAGTTCAGCGGCAATTTGTAGACGGCCGCGTTGCTGCGGTATGAACTTGATTTTCATCTTCGACATAACTTCATCGGCTAATAATGGGTCTAGTGGAGCCTTTTGTATCAAGGCGTAATTCCGGTGACAGTTTTCGTTGATGAATGTGGCATCGTTGTTGGATATGACTATTTTTCCCCTGGTTTACGAACACGCGTTGTCACGGAATTTTTCAACATCCGATTTGACTCTTCAAATTCCGACTGATGCCTTGGAAGCCCCAACTTACATCATTTGGATCCCTTGATGTTCTTTGTATGTCTTGGTTAGGGAGGATTTATCCGGCAGGCTCGGACCGAGGTCGGGGCTACACTGTTCTTCTACCAGACTGTAGTGTGTTACTATGTAACCCAATACAGGTTCAGACAGATTGTGAACGAAAAAAAAAAATTATGTCTTGGCTAAACTATCATGAACTTTAACACAACTGAGGCGTATATATTCATGTAGCGCTATCTAGTGGCTGCAATTAGTTCTTGAGCAACAACTGGTACTTCCAAAACTCTTCCAAGTCGATTTTGATCCGATCAGAAACAACAAATCCTTTCTGGTGTATTCGGGAGAGCGTGGCGCTAATCTTGTCCTTGTGGCCTGTTAAGGAAGAGTTTCGCCCCAGCCACTCTTAGACCGAACAACAGCAACGCGCCGGGAATGGTTGACAGTTCAAGTATTGATCCAGACAAGGATATTATGGCATTGATATGCTCGTTAATCTCCACGTTGGTTAGAAGCAGACTACTGTTCCTTTCCCACCCTGAGTAATAGGTGAAATTTCCGCAGTGAAATAGAACCAAAGCATGATAATTTGCGAGGGCCAAGTTCGAATAAGTGTCTAGACCATTATCATGCAGTGTAGTCTCGTCGTGCCAAGATTTTAACTGTTGTAGTAGATGAACCCCTTCGCGAGTAAGTGCATCAATCTCTGGATGGGCATATCTGAGGGGATCGGGTACGGCCTCCATGGTCTTGAAGAATCTGTCACTTCATCAGCAATCTTACTTGGGGCTCGGTTGCGAGAGCCTTACCGTTGAGCAAATGAAGATATTCGAATCATGATCTCAAGTATTAATTCATTGGGTTCTGATGGCTCGGTAGCCAGGCCTGCTTGGTATTTTATCCACAAATCCTGCGAGAGGAAGGAATGTGTGGTCCCCATATATGATTGCTCTATGGGCTTCTAGAACCCGGAATGCGGAAAAAAGTTGCTCTCCTACTGCCGAGAGGCGCTTTTTTGGGACCTCCTAATTGAAATATCATAGACGTTCCGTACAGCATGTGTTTGGCCCATTGCTCTCCAGAGGCTTCGGCCATCAACTAATTGAACAAATTAACCTCTCTCGCTTTCTCATGCACACTGCGAATCGGAAATACCTCGAATAATCCGAGTAGAAACGTGCTCCACAAGACATCATCACAATGCAATGCGTCAGCAGTCTCTAACTTGTGGTTTAGTGTCTGTATTGATTTGCCATAAAAGCTAAAGGCAATGTATAGTGGCGAATCGCGCAAGAGGCCTGAGCGGACAGAGGGTGTCCTGCTGGCCTCTAAGGCGCCAATGGCGACAGTCAGGTCATGAAGTGACTGTGACGTATGAATGCGCCGTACAATGTCGGCGGTGGCTGATGCAAACCCTCTTGTGAACTGGCATCTCTGAATGAAAGACACAAAATGATCCAAATAAATATCATCTCTGAGCTTGTGTGCTTGGGCCGGTATCATTGTTTGATATGCGGATGAGGGGTCTTGCACGACGATGAACTGAACCTCGCGTGGTACACGCTTTTGGGGTTGGCATGCTTTGTTTGTACGGATGCAATGTTGGCAGGGACAACCTCCCTCGCACTGCCGATTTGTGTTAGCCTCATAGCATACTGAGATCAAATCATCATCCACAGACCTTGATGCGCCTCTTGGCACAGGGCTGACAGCGGGAAATTCTCCTACGCCTGTCCAAAGGACCAACAGAACGCTTCATATCTGCTTTCAGGTACTCGAGTGCGTCTAAGCCGGTATTCTGTGATGCTGCTTAGGAAGAGAAAGAAGGATGTGCTGAGGATTGTGATGGATGACCTGGGTCGGGTCATTCGGGGTTCCAAACAGGAGGATGACGACTGCGGCGGCTAGGAAGAGTTTGGCGTGGGCTAATAATGCTGCGTGGCGTCCGGAGGGCTCCTCTATATTTCGTATACACGCTAAACTAATACAGATCTAGTTAGAGCTGAGGTCACTATGAAACAATGTGGGTTCCTGTTTGTTCAGCCCAGCCCTTACCGTAGTAGGAAGTAATCAAGCGCGCAACCCGCCCTGAATGTGATCCTTAGACGGTGACAACCTCAATGTTGGTAAAAGCTAGAAAATTGTTTGCATAGGGAAAGTGCTGGAACCAAAATGGGAAAGGGGTTGATTGAATGGCTGATCGGTAAGTATGAGTTGGTGGATTAAATTTACATTTAATTAGTTTTAACGGCACCAAGTTGGGCCTCCGTGCACAGAAGCGCGGCCCTGCAGAAATCAGGGACGCGAAGCTCTTGGGTAGGCCCTTGAAACACGTATCTGTGATGTGTTTGATAGGCTTTCTTTTAACAGTTTCTTTTTTGTTGTGGGCATGTTTTCCAGTGAACATGGACAAGCTGGGCGGGCAAGGAAGAATACTACTCCATTTAATACAGTAATAACCGCCGTCAACTGATCCTCAGTAAGTTCCCCCCATCTCCCTTCGGTTTTAGATAAGGCTGCGTACCGCTTTTCACAATATAATATGTCGCCATCCGACAATGATATAGTCTATCTAGGCACAATAGCCCGTCGGGATGGGTCTCTTGCGTCTGCTTGTCTCACGACTGCGGCCGCCGACCGAACCGACTACCATACCCACGGAGCAAAACCTCTACGTATGTCGGACAGCCGCGGCCCCAGCCGCCCCCGCTGCCACGACAAACCAATTATCCTCTTCGAGATCAGAAAAGAAATATGTTGCCTTAGGTTGGGTACGGAGTGATCCAACTACCCGGCCAGTCGTGTTTGGGTTCTGTGACGGAGCTGGTCGCTTCTGTCGCCGGAAGGGACATAAAGGACATCTCGAGACGGAATGAACCTAAAATGCCGGTACGTGATAGCAGTGTGGCTAACAAACCGACAGACCTAAACCGGCCCCTTCGGTCTTGGGGGGGGAAGAAACTGTCGACTCAGGAGGAAGTGTAACTGGATTGAGAATCATTGGCCGTGGTATAAGCATGTTGCAGCAGTGGGTAGTTGAAAGTGTATTACTTGCCGCGCACACACTGTCGGCATCAAATCGTAATAAGGCAGACCGGCCCGCCCTACTCAGAGCCGACATGATCTGCGTTATCGATTCGTCCTCAAAGGAGAACGATGCGAAGACCAATGAGTTGCTTGTCTACCGGCAGCAGCCAAGGCGGATAAAACCGGCAAGATGGATTACTTTTTCAACACACGTTGCCGCAAATGCTGCTGCCTAATATTCAAACCTGCAGCTACACCAAAATAGTTTTGCACTTTGCCGTCCGAACTGCTTACTGGAAGGCTGCACTGGCTAGTAGCCAACCATGGTACGTTTGAAGGAGGCCCGAGCGATGGTCAGTGATCAAATGACCCTCATTGTGTTGTTCAAGGCAGACAGCCCTACTTCCTTTTCATCCCCTCTTTCCTTTCCATCCCCTCTTTTCTCTCGTCCTCCTCGCCATCGTTTATCCTGCCCTCCCTTTATCTCCAGATAATCGTCAACAGGAGATACGCTACTGAAAAATGACAAACGCCATAAAATGTAGAGCTGGTAGCTGTAGCTATCTCCGGGTTCACTACGACACTAAGGTCTCGCCATGGTGTCAATACCGTAAGTCCCTACGTGTTAGCCGATTGCCCTGTCCTCCTAGTTCTGCCTGTGACTGAGTTATTCTAACCGCCTGCTTGTGTTTTATAATGCACTAGATACTTGCCCTCACTGCACCAACCGATATAAAAAGATTTCATCCAATGCATGCTCGACTTGCAGGGGGGATGATGACTGTGTCATCCTGTGAAGCTTGTAACCACCATCGATCGTATATCTGGACGACGATCTACCACGCTCGTGGAGGATCATCAACCACCCGGCCAAGGACAAAGAGAGGGCAAGGGCGTTTTGACTACTTCGAGGATGGAAAAGGCCGTTCTAGTCTATGTTATTCTATTACCATAACCTGATCAGGGTCTGAGCTTGACTGGAATGATTTCGTGATCCCGATAGAGGCTTGTGCGGGAGAAAATGTGCGGATGGTGAGGGTCTGCCACAAAAATACAATAAAAATACATCTTTCACACGCAGTTAGCAGTAACGCACACCTAAACTAGCTTGCGGATTGAGTCAGCCTTGAGGCACCTCTCGTGACAGCTGTCTGATCCATGAAAAATAGAAATGGGACAGCAAGCCGATTTTACCCCGCAATTATGACAGGACATGGTCTGTAATGGGTGGTTGGCCAGAGAATAACCTCTAGCTCCGGCGATTTTACTTATTCATAGATGATGTGTTGTACAGACTAATGCCCGGGGTCAGGGATTGTCGATCGCATCGCTGTCGCTAATACGGGATCTCGAAGGGCCGAACATTCCCGAGTGTCCAAGCTCTTTGCTTCTCCCACAGCAACGTATCGAGTGGATGCATATGGCAGAGTCTGAAACATTATATCCCTGGAAGCTGCGCCCCTCTAGCTGCGACTATCACCAACAACTGCTATTTTTGGCCACTGACGAGACTTAACTGCCCTTATATTCACCTTCATACCTAGCCGCCCGACTTCGCTGGCAATCCTGCTGCGCGCCTACACCTGCAATCGCCACCAGCAATGACCTATTTTTGACTATTAACGGAGTGTCATTGCTATTTATTGAACAGTTGTGTGGATTTGTCAACACTTGGCAGACAATCCTACTCATGCCTACGATGCCGCTGTGAGGTGCAGGAATTCTAGCTACCAGCCTGCAGTATGCTTAACATGGGTTATCCTGTCACGGTGAGAGCCGCAGGATGATTTTATTTTTGACATCAAGTGATGACGGGCACCAGCTACGCTATAAAGAGGGGGAATGGCCGTGAATATTTGCCTGACCATCAGCATCAACATTAGAAGCATCAAAAACAGCCCAGCCCCTTCTTCCTTTACTCCTCCCACCAACTTGAGCTTAAACAAATCAATATGAAGGTTGCCGCGATTTTCACCATATTTTACGCCGTTTTGGCATCCGCCTTGGTGAGTGTCTCTCAATAAAACGATTGAAAGACAGGTATTGATAGATCGAATTATAGGTTCTTCCTCGGGCAGCCAATGGAGTTGAGAAAGTGGCATTGAAGGGACCAGCCAAAGTAAGTCTTGCGTTGCATACCTGCTTTCAATCGCGATGCAAGGTAAGATTCTAATACAAAGTCAAGGACATCTTTTCGAGGACGCGAGAGGTTATTAGCGAGTCAGAAGTTGACTTCGCAACGAGCGAGAATGGAAATGAATTTGAAAAAAGATCCAAGGAGGTTCGTAATCCCGTTTCTTACGACTTTCATGTAACGCTAAATTCGACCTTGATAGGGTTTACTTCAATGCAACGTGGGCAACCCCGGTGTTGGAGGTGCTGGGGATCAAAATGCTTTAATTGACGGCATCGACTATCTGAATCAAAAATGGGCAGATGCAGTCTGGGTGGTTGAGCCTAACAGTTGCAAGCGTGTCTCCTGCTCTTGGAACTCGGCTATCTGGCTCTGTAGTGATGCAAAGAGTACCCTACAGGCTGCAACTAAAGATATCACTGCCTTGGCCACGCTTATTATTGATAATTGCATTGAAAATACGCTCATGGCCATCTGGACTCATGGTAAGTTTGAAGAAGTCATTTCTACCTGGATTGGCACTAATGATATCATACAGGACGCGCCTACCACAACCAGGACTGAAACGTCATTCTTGGAAAAGACAAATGCTAAATTGGATGACCAGAGAGTCAATCAAGTCACAAGAAATCCTCTGCACGAGTCAGCTGCTTCAAAATTAGTTGGGATAAGAATTCTGGCTCGTTAACAGTCGGAAAGGTTCCCATTGGGAAGTTATTATTTGCCTTATTTTATCGACGAATTGGTCAATCGAGGACGGGAGTTTGGCATGTTTATTATTTAGAAATTTAAGAGATTTTCTCATTACCATCATACCCGCCAATTTCTGAGACGACGATACGGAAAACACACACGTCTAGCACGCAAGATTCCCGCGAAAAGGGAAGTATTAATTACATCAAGGGCCGGAGGATCGGGAGATAGTTGTAAAATGGTGCCTTTCAAGCAGATGCTCTGGTGTGAATCTAGAAATTTATTGACATATTGTGCCTCGTATCATTTTGTGATCATTTCCTCGCTTAATATGGCACTGAGCACTGACGGATATGTCAGGTTTTTCAAGTCTGACTTCGCATCCCTCAGAAAACTTTGAACAATCGCCCCAAACTTAGTTGGGCTGGAGTTATTTTGGACCCTACGTCAGTTAATCCTTCTTGCCTGTGTTAGCCAATAATCTGTCCAACCACGCCCACCGATTTAGACCCCTGTCAAAAAGAAGATTTATTGAGCATCATTGAAGCGATGATGGCCACTCATAAGCCCCCGATCCACGGATAATCGCTGCCGTCTTAGTCAGATTCGTTCAGCGTGCGTCAGAAGACTGCGCCTCCTGCTCGTTTGAGGCGTATAAATGCTACTCCGACCTAATGTCCCGAGGAAATTATCTGTGTCTCGGTTTCTATAAGCTCAGTATCCCAAAAATAAGCCGTTAAATCAGCCCTACAAGAGTAATCCCACAGCGCTCAACTCTCCACTTGAGCCCACAGCATGGATGCATTGCTGGATGCATTACCACTTTCGCAGGGTGACCACTTCTTTGACGCAGATGGGGTCCGCTTTCACTACCTTGTTCGCGGCACGGGGTCACTCATGATCATCCAGTCAGTGGGTTGGGGGATGCCAGGCGCCTACCTCTGGAACGGCATGGGTCCTCACCTCGAAGAGAATAACACGGTGCTATACTTCGAGCCGCGCGGCAATGGCCAGTCGAGCAAGCCCACGGACACATCGACCATGACCGCCAAGACTATGGCCGAGGACATCGAGCACCTGCGCGTGTATCTTGGGCTGGATGTCCTGCCGCTGCTGATGGGCGGCTCTCACGCTGGTGCCATTGCTTTACGATATGCAGAGCGTTATCCTTCTCGTGTGGCCAAGCTGGTTCTCTTTTCGACCCAAATCATGGACGGTCCTCCTAACAACCACACGCTAGAGTGGATCATGAAGCGCAAGGATGATCCAGCATACTCGTCTGCTGTGGCGAAGATGTCCGAGGTAATGGGTTCAGGTGGCCCAAAAACTGATGAGGAGTTTGGAGCCGCCATGGATGTGCTTCTTCCTTGGTACTTTTCCGACGTGACCAAGGCTGACGTCTTGCGTCGCCATATCGCTAAGGGTGCAACTCTCCCATCCGCCTTCGCTTTCCAAACAAATTTGAACGACGCCAAGGAAGAGAACAAGTTGCCACATGTTGCGGAAGCCGGAAAAGTCACGGCCAAAACATTGATTATCCGAGGAAGCGAGGATCCCATGTGCAGCCCACAGGCGTCGCATGCAATTGCGGAGGGAATTCGGGGCTCAAGACTTGCAATCATTCCGGGGGCTGGGCATTTCCCTTCAGTTGAGAAGCCGGACGAGTTCTGGAGCGAGATAGACACGTTTTTGGACTCTTGAGTTCAAGTGACAGACGAGGCTTTGTATTGACGCTCACTCTTTATAGCTTGGAACCAGTCCTCTCTCCTGAAATCCCACTACATCTATCAGTGCCACAAGCTGCTATACCACCTTTCAAATTCGGTGCTGTGCCTTTGTAGAATAACCTAACAAAGGATTTTGGTAGTCGATACTGACGAGCTATGATACGGCCAGTTATGGCCTTCGCGGCTTCTTGGCGACCAATGCCAGACTCAAGCAGAGACAGATTCCTAAAGGGCCAAAGGGGCCAAACAGATCGCTCATAATCAGACATCATATCCCAGAGTCTTTCGGTCTTACATTCGTCAAAGGCAAAGGAAGACCCAAGTATGACGAATATTTTAGCAAGTGCGGACTGCTTGTCCGACTTCCAGTGATCATAACTCCAGACCAGTTCTGGACATCCCCACCATCTTCTCCGAAACTTAGATGCGGCTTGAATTATCGCTTCGATATTTTGTCCGCCTTCGATTCCGGCAACAGCATGGACGCAGCCACTGGACCCGCGGGCAACATGAACAATCAATCGATTGACAACCATGTCTACTGGCGTCTCATCCAGGGTAGCAGCACCTGGGTCTGAGAGGTTTGTCGAAATTATGAATTTTGTTGGAGGCATCGCCATCAAGGCTCCGAAGAATGTAGTCCCTGGACTCGAGCCTGGAATTTCATAGAATGGGTGTGGTCGAGACTCTGCCGGGCCGATACACGAGGGACGAAATATAAGCACTGTTTTGTCAAGCCCAGACTCACGAAAGCGCCGCAAAATGAGTCTCTCTGACAAATGCTTTCCATAACTGTAAGGGGAAGGGAACTCGACAGATTCGTATTCTGGAGTCGAACCTAACGTGTTGAGATCGGAAAGCTCGTCTTCTGCGGATCTAGAAGGATCGTAGTGTATTTGGTTTAGCTTTTCGGTGATGGTGGCATCAGATCCCTCCAATCTCCCGTCGGTAGTCGGTCGAAGAAATGTGCTGGAATAAGCTGTTGAGATGTAGACGAATTGGGTCAATTTCGTACAGCCAAGAGCCATTTCCGCCAGTGTTAGGGAAGGATAAACTACTTCCCGTCCAATTTCTGGTAATGGCTTTTGGAGATTGATGGTAGAAGCACCGTGTATGAAAATGGACACGTTGTCATGAATCATCTTCACATCGGTCTGAGAGAGACCACAGGCGGGACGAGTAATGTCGCCTTCCATGACAGTTAACCTTCCTGACAGCCGGAGGGCATCCAGCATATCTGGGGGTAAGCTGTTGCCCCAAGTGTCCCACAAACGACTGTGTCGAACGTTAGAAGCTTGATTTAGAATGACGGATGGGGGATATAATTACCTCTCGCCTCCTCGCACAAGAGCATACACACGTTCAACTGGGGTGTCCAGTATCAACCTGCTTAAGTAGGCAGTCCCTAACATCCCGGTAGCACCAGTGAAGAATACATGGCGACCCTGGTAAAAGTCTCGGACGGAATCAACCGGCCTTTCCGACATTGTTGGCAAATTGTTTTCTGGGTTATGGGAGTAAGGCAAAAGACGCAGTGTTCAAATATACAGTAGCAGTCCAGCCACTTTAAATAGTCGCGTGATAACATTGAGAGACACTGGATGCAATGATTTCGCATAAGCTTCATTAAACGGGTTATGTGACTTATAATTATCTCTTTGAATCATGGTTCTAATAATTACCTCCCTATAGCTGACAACAAGCCCATAAAATGCGATTAAAAGGGATGGCTATTAGCAACTCATCCCGTACTAAGACATTGCACGAAGTTGGTGAGATGGAACGGCCCAGGCTCGGTTGAGACAATCTCTGATTCTGTTCAAAAGGGGATGTTTCAAGGAGAGATATTCCTCCGCTCGAAGCCGAACACCAAGATAAGGAGGACGTCTAATAATTACCAGAAACCGCTAGTTCGACCGCGATGGATATTAGCAAACTGAGGCGCCGCCATCATATCAGCCTTGTCTTACACTTGAGCGAGGCTATCCGGGAATGACGTAGGTGGTGCAGCAAGGGATTTATCTATTAAATGGTTGATCGCGGATGGAGGCACGAAACCGTGCGCCGACCGAGTGAGATATGAGACACATCGTTTACCCGGAGGAGTATCTCAGATTGTATCCATTTACGTGTATAGCAGATCCATAGTAAATTAGATTCATCTGGGCGTAATAATTTGTCCTAGCCGGATTTTGTAGTCATGCTATGAGATTGATGTTTTTTATTGACAGTAGTCGCGTGATTTTAAATCCAGTACCTAGGATAAGCTAATTTGTCGTTCTCCGGGGATCCAGGCACCACTGTGACTTCAATCCCGCAACTATAGACTCCACAATCGTAGAAGCTTCATGTAGCCGCGTCGTCACAGGTAGTCTTCCTCATCTATCGCAGAGAAATACGTGGCGAATGGGATCCGCTGGTGTCGGTGATTTTACGGTTCAAGAATTTCATTGTGATTCACTATCATTGGAGTGTCATATCAAGTGCGCAAGAGTGATTCAGATAATAAAAGGCATCAAGGTGAGAGGGGCCGAGATCTCGGCCGATAATTTCCACCTCACCCACTTCACTATTGTTGATCCGCTTCCCTTACTGTCACCAGTCCATTTCTCCTAGCACACTTATAAAGAAAGTCATTAGGTCCGGAGCTTGGAATGGATCGTCAAGACATTTGCCACTAACAGTGGATAGCTCAAGCAAATGTCATTCATCACAAGGGGGAAATGTAACGCGGATTCAGACAGCTAAGATGTCAAGAATAGTTGCGCGATCCAACCGATTCTGCACTCTTCAATTGCGCTGTTCGCTATCCATGCCAAATGTGATTTGTGACCCTACGCTTCATTCAACCAAATCCAAGAAATCCTATGGAAACTCCAATTCATGAAACGACTAATGGACAAGATGGAAGTGCCTCTGGTGTCATCGCCGAAGGGCCGCTCAAATCTGAGCTCGAGAGTGTGGATATCACCTCGCCTCGCATGATCTTGCTCTTCCTCGGGTAACGGCACCAGCACTCCATTCGTCTCACCTTTGACAGGCCACTGACAGACGTATTACCCCCAGGATATACACTGGCCTTTTTCTATCTATGATGGATGCGTCAATCGTTGCGTCATGTCTGCATACTATCTCAGGTGACTTTCAGGCCTTTGGGTCGGTGAATTGGGTTGCGTTGGCGTACACCTTGGCCGAGTGTAGCTGTGGCAGTGTTTTTGGTCGGGTATCCGATATAATTGGCCGAAAGAATGCGTTCGTTGCGGCCAATGTTATATTTCTAGCATTTTCTTTGGGCTGCGGTTTTTCCCAGAACTTGAGCCAACTCATTGCGTTGCGTGCCCTGCAAGGGCTTGGCGGTGCAGGTATGCGTGAGGCAGAGGATTAAATCACATATGACTATTTTCTAACGCTAATGTCACAGGTCTCTTTTCTATGGCCATGATAGCAATTCCGGAACTATGCCTCAAGCATCTTGATTATATGTTTGGCCTTGCGGGTGTCACGATTGTTGCTGCAAGTTGCATAGGTCCAATTCTTGGTGGGGTTCTTACCCAATATACTTCATGGAGATGGGTATTCTGGATTAAGTCAGAATCACCCTGTAACTTGTGACAAGAAAATTTCTAACTCTGTCAGTGGACCCATCTGTGCGACGTCAATAGGATTCTTATTGTACCTTTGGCCGAACGCAGAGGATTTGAGGCCCATGACCCATCGCTCATGGAAGTCATTCGACTACGCTGGGTCCATCTTATTCGTGGCCGCCTCTGTTCTTATCGTATCTGCATTCCAAAACGCCGGGATATCAACTACCTCTGGGTTCTGGAACAGTGCTTTGTTCGTTTGCCCTCTTGTTATCGGGTTGATCTGCGCAGTAGCCCTCTTCACATGGGAGTATACGATAGAACACCAATTCATGCCGATATTTCCCGCCCTCCCTTTTGCGTAATCGATTCTACGCATCAGGATTATTAACCACACTCTTCATGGGCTTTCCACTTTTTATGCTCATATTCTCAGTCCCTCTCAGAGCTCAGCTCGTGAGCATTAAAAGCCCATTACAAGCAGCAATCACCTTGCTGCCGATGCTTGGAGCAAGTGCTATGGGCTGTGTTATAGCTGCAGTAGTCAACTCAAAGAGGGCATTCTTCTTCGAATCTATGCTCACTGGATCAGCGACATCAGTGCTCGGTTGCACACTTTTAACAACCCTATCCGATTCTGGCGATGATAAGAAGCTACTTGGGTATACTACAATAGTAGGACTAGGTATTGGGCTGTCAATCTCTGCTGCCACGGGTGTGGGGACTTATCAAGTTTTCCCCCGTGAATACGGTAAGATCTAACCATTTCTAATTGTGTGGCGGTAATCTGCTAACCTTTGCTTGCAGCACCCGCTCAAGGAATATTGGGACAGGCAAGAGTTTTGGGGGGCAGTCTTGGGATATCTGCGTTGACTGTCCTACTGCACTCGAGGATCGAAAAGTTGGTTGCCGGTCCTATCTCGCCGCACTTGGTAGCTATTTTTGGAGATGCAGAGGCAGATCTACCAGAGCAGTTGCTCACTATGAGACCAAAAGCATGTTCCGAGGCCTTCAAAGATGGCATGTTGGTGTCGGCTGTCGTCTCGGGTGCAGCAGTTTTGACAGCGCTTCTCGGCTATCAGCGCAATCACCAAGATCCCAAGCAACAGCGACTGGACTTGATGCGATCAGAGGCAATTGACAGTCAAGTGGTAAAAGATGCAGGTGGTGAGTGAGAGTGCCATAAATATCGGCGAGAAATATGATTCGAATATGGATGGAGATATTGCACACCAAAATCGAGAAAGGGAGGGGACGAGGCCATAGCAGTTGCTAGTACTGTACCATCGACCTTCCAGGGACGGGGACCGCTGCTGGTAATGTCAGTTTAGCGCAAAGCGCGGGCCATTAAAAAAACCCTTGTCATACAAGAACAGCAGATAGCAGATTCAATCTAACGACTCTCTTAATTTCCCATTCCAACCATCAAAACAGAGATGCCAAGCTCAGATACCAGCACACCAACTGTGGGACAATCAGTTCAAAACAGTTGAGAGTTGATCTTGACAACATTTACCGGCTGGAGCTGGCGTTCCTCATCAAAACAAAAATCTGCCTGACTTCTTTGGGCAGCATAGCGTTCCATCTACCGCAGATAATTGCCGTACCGCTTACAGAGTACCTACCCGCTTTCCTGGTGGTTCCCGACAATTTAGTCAGGTCCCCTGTTGATAAATCTCCGGCCCATTTTCTACCCTTCAAATCAGACCAAAGAGACTTCTATGCTGTATGAAGCACATTGACAAATTGTGACTTGGTACAAATTATTCGGCTTCCAGTGTAGATGACAACGATAGCAACAGCTGGGCGGGAGCAGGTCACCGACACTGACCTCAAATTATGGTGTGGCTCGGAAAAGGCCCGAATTTGGGGTTCCAAGGATACGGGAGCCAATTACTTTAAGCGTAAATCTACGAGCGGGCCTGGCTTTCCCACGAGCTGATCCCGAGCTCGTCGCCTTCTACCCCGAGCCGCCCTGCGAGCTTACTTAGACATCGAGCGGTTGGAGATTTGGGGAAGTCCTTGCTTCGACTAGACCATTTTGGCAATTTCGCCCGATGTATCGCCCAGCATGACTCGATAAACAGCAGATTTCGGGCCTCAAACCCCGACGTCCGAAAACCCGGCGCAAGTGACTTTGCGGGGCCGGGGTAATGCGGAGACATGGATGCGCTAAGAACGCCATATACACAAGTATATACGCGTTTGCAGCAAAGTTAGGCCGAACGTGCCTCATCCAGACGCCACGCTGAGGCCGTTGAGGGTGTCCTGCCATCCAGAGGCCCCTCAGCTCGCGCACTGTTGACCCGAACGTCGCTGTCCATTAGCCAGAAACGACACGCCGACGATGTTAGCTCGTGGAACTGGCCCGCGATGCCAAGTTTGTGGGGCATCCGGGGAACTATTGCGGAGGGTATATAGACCTTCTCCCCACAAATCTGTTTCCGAGAATCTAGATCTACTCACTCCAGTTCCAACGAGCTTCATCACCCACAGGACGAGAAACAGTCCAGGGTGACACCGACGCCATCATGTTCAGCAAAAAGAGTCTTGTCGCCGACAACAATGTCGCCGACAACAATGTCGCCAGCGCCGTTCACATGACTGTTCGGCAGTCTCTGCTGCCCAACTTGTCGGGTACGCTTCACAGAGCCAATCTACCCTAACCGCCACGATAAGAGGCTAACCGTTGGCTCACGTACAGTCACCATGCTCTTCTTCCTCTGGGGATTTGCCTACGGTCTTCTCGATGTTCTCAACTCCCACTTCCAGTCGCTGCTAGAGATCAGTGGCTCCATGGCCTCGGGTCTGGCTGCCGCCTACTTCGGTGCCTACTTCATTTGCCCACCCACCCTCTCCGGCTGGCTGCTTCGAAGATTTGGATACCGCGTTACCTTTATTAGTGGTTAGTAGGCTTCTTGATTTGGAACCATCGGGGTGGTGTGTTGACATATTGGCAGGCCTCAGTATCCTCGCAGTCGGCTGCCTTCTTTTCTGGCCTTCTGGCTTAAAGAAGTCTTTTGTTGGCTTCTGCGGCTCCATGTTCATTGTCGGATGTGGCTTGTAAGTTATTTTCAGTCGACACTCTCACACAAAACCTAACAAATCCATCATAGATCCACTCTCGAGACCGCTGCGAACCCCTTCCTCGCCATCTGAGGTCCCCCCAAATACTCCGAAGTCCGACTCAACCTCGCCCAGGGTGTCCAGGGCACCGGATCCTTCGTGGCGCCTCTCTTGGCTTCCCGAGTCTTCTTCGCCGACACGATCGATACGGAGGACTCTCTCAAGAACGTTCAATGGGTGTATCTCGGTGTTGCTGGTTTTGTCGCCTGCCTCATCGTTGTCTTCTTCTTCATCCCCATGCCTGAGATCACCGACGCAGATATGGCTTTGATGGAGGGCGAAATTGGCGAATATGACCCCGGCCCATTCCGCAAGCAGTACAACCTGTTCCTTGCTGTCTGGTCTCAGTTCTGCTACGTCGGCGCCCAAGTCGCCGTTGCCAACTACTTTATCAACTTTTGCATGGACCACGGCAAGACCAAGGCCCAGGCTTCAGATCTCTTGGCTGTCTCTCAGGGACTTTACACCGCGAATCGATTTATTGCAGCTGGTCTCATGCTTATCCCCGCGTTCAAGCCTCGTCTCATCCTGGGAACTTACCTCGGCTTGTGTGCTGTGTTCATCACTGCAGCGATTCCCACCAAGGGCACCACCGCCATTGCCATGCTTATCCTGGTCTTCTGTGCCGAGTCTGCTTGCTTTGCTTGTATTTTTGCCACTGGTAAGTCTTTTTATGCTTCTTATTCGTATCCATTCGGTATTCTAACGTCATTTTCCAGGTCTTCGCGGTCTCGGTCGCCACACCAAGCGTGGCGGATCGTTCCTCGTCGCTGCCATCTCCGGTGCCACCGTTTTCACTCCCGCTACCGGAGCTGTCATGGACGCCACCAACGCCTCGATTGCCATGGTTATTCCTCTTACCGGCTATATCCTGGCTTTTGTTTATCCCATCTACATTAATGTGTGGAACAAGGACCTCATGGATTCGCATCGCGCGACTGAGGTTGGAATCCAACCGACGAGCCAAAGGATATTGAGTTTATGAGCGCCACACACGATGAAGACACGCATCAGAGGAAGCAAATGACTTCTCATGTTGAATGAATAGTGTTCAATTCTATAAGGAGATTGGTGTTTTGAGATGAGCATCGTAATAGCGACATTAGTCAGTGAAGGTCTTCAACCGTTCACGCGAACGCGAAATCTATGATGCAGGCAACAACGATGCCTACTTCAACTTAGATACCTCCAGCTTTTGGTGATTGTTTACCAACGCGAGACCATTTTGGAGCGGCTTTCCAAGACATGGTATAGACTACAGTCACCATGAACAACATAGTCTCCAGGCCAAAGATGCGACTTCGATTCAGTAAATGGATCTATCAATTTAAGAGTAAAGAAATCTGATCGCCGGCTGTCTACCTCAATCATCTATGAAAACGCCCTGTTCGCACAACTTTAGCAAGTGAAGCCGCAGTCCAAATCGATCTCCTCGTAGCTAGGTATCAGACCAGCGCCAGTGTTCCAGTTGCCAACCTTGCAAACAAGAAGGTCTCCCTCGAAATACTCGCTATTAGCTCCTCCACTGCGCCAAGCCCTGTCGCCGTATCGGAACTCGGCCTGCCGAATGTTAGCAGATGGCTCGAAAACACAACAACATGTTGACGGTTCGTAGACTTACAACATCTCCCGAGCTGGGGTTTCCAGAGGGGAAGATAGTAGCATACATCTTATCAGGCATGCCTCCTTCTTGGGCCTCGATGAGGATGGAGCCCTGATCCTGCCAAACCTCGTCATTCTGGAAGACCAAGTATCCACTAGCGTCGTAGATCTTAATCCAGCCAGATCGAGTGTCAGAGTCCAGCTTCCGGTGTCCGTGAACATGGACACCACACCAGCCACTGGCGAATCGTTTCTGGATGCTACCAGCTGTAGAGGTCTGATCTTCGATAGGCTCAGGCCACGACTGGATGATTTCACGAGGCTCCCTGGGAGTCAAGGCGGGAGCACCCAAAGCCGCATAGGCCAGAGCGAGGGCAGAAGCGAAGATAGTGGAGGCGTGCATGGTGATGATTTGATGTGAAGTCCCAAAGATGGAGAGTGATGCAGTATGATAGGGTTGTCCGAGGAGTATAGTACGACTGGAGATGTGTGAGTTGAGGATGAAGAGGACATAATTCATTCAGCAGCGCCGCGGAGTCTTATATATCTCTTCTCACGAAACGCTGGTTCAAAGGAATTCCAGAGCCTGCATGAAAACATCTTGGACCTCTTGATCCAACATCTTGATCCTTCGCCTTGTCGCGTTGTTGATACACTTACTTCGCCTCAAATCCTTCATCGGGCCCGAAGCGCTGTATCTGAGACCTGAGGCCATCATTCGTCCTAGCAAACACTCCCGGGAGCTTGCATCCTACCGGCTGAGGGAAGCCCTACGGCAGCTACGCCTTGTCGCCAAGGCTCAGAAGCGAGCATCAGCTAAGACTTACAAGCATCCCCCTACAGCGTGCAAACCACTTATTAAGAAGGTTAACACTTTCCCAATCCGTTGATTCGTCAAAAAGGTCATCCTGTGACCACTAGGATCAGACCGATTGACCTCAATCCAAGAAGCTCTGATGCGGTGGATCGTCAGGGGTGGCGACCAATTTAGCGTGCAATGCAAAACTGCCCTGCCACTCTGCCCCAGTTTTCGATGCGGCACACGGTGATCATCGCCTCCGTCCAGAAGCAAGTTTATTATGTTTGGTTCGTTCCCGGTGATAATGAATTCCGTCCAGGGAAAACTTAGTCTGTTTCATCCCACGGGTCGGCCAATTGTGTTGTAGATAGGTGGGCTTCCAGGCAACCAGATTCCAAGCGAATGTGCTTTACTCGCAACGCCAAGGCCATGTAATTTACACAAGGCAATCCTTATCCTGAATAAGATGTAATAAGCCATTATGCCCCACAATCCTTTCCTGGTCGGTAATAAGTTCCGATGGCAGCCTTTTGAGCCATTGGTGGAGGCAATCGTTTGATCCGCAGGGCTCTGGATGATCACTCACGGCGATCAAAAAACGGCGGGCTGCTTGGTGAATGCCTCAAATAGACAGCTGCATCTGCTCAGCCACACAGGATCGTTGTTCACTAAAAACAGGGGCAGTGTTTTAAACAGTCCATTTAGGGGCTTTTCGTTTTCCGAGATATGAAACTAGTTTTTCCTCGTACAAGTTGCCCAAGAATCAAGCAGCCCCAGTCACCATGCGCTCTGTGCTTACCCGCGACTTGTTTTACTCAGCCATCCAAGTACAAGCACTAATCGAGTTTCCTGTGGCCGCTGCACGATAATAAGGAATTATCATAGGATCGCATTTCAATGTTTGCTCCATAATTAAAGATACTTAGCCTTTCGGCATTACGCCGGTGCTTATTCTTTGGGGCTCTGTAGACTGAATGGTCCACAACAAGGGTGCCTTAGCACCGACATTCTGACTTTATACAGCACAGTCTGTCTTGAGCCCTTTATGGAGGGAGAGCTTCATGTGTTGAAGAACAAACATTGTGGCCGACGAGTGCTAGACAACTTGGATAATGATTTGCGAAGGTGCAAGTGGATTCCCCAGGATTTGACAATTCAAATTGCCATTTTCACTGACGGCTACCCTGGAGCGATACGTGACACCGAATGATTTTACTACTTGGACTCACATAGAAACCGGATTTATTACTGATCTTGGGTCCACATGCCCCGATATGGGAGGTTACATACCCCGATGTGCAATGTCATTTTCAACCTTGATGGCACCCGAACAGTATACACGCTATTATGTGCCTGGTCATTCTCGAGTATTCTCAAGTATTCTCAAGTATCCAAGAGTATTCTCGGCAACTAACTGCTTAGTCATTCTCGAACATTCTCTGGAACTAGAACTCGCGTGCTTAGTCATTCTCGCGCATTCTCCAACACTGGAACTCAGAAGTAGGCTTAATTATTTTTAGGCATTCTCGCGCTATCTATTGAGGTATTCTCCAGGTGTATTCTCAAAAGCCATCCTTGTCAAATATTCCTCCACTTAGCCCTTCCAATACCCTATATATAAATATGTCATTATATTTATATTTATAAATGAACCTTGAGCCCAGATGAAAGAAAGTTTAGAAATTTTAGCAGGCTGCAAGCCGACAACAAACAGGATGGACTTGCAGCATTTCCACAGATTCTAACTAATTCAGGTGAGCTGCAAATAACGACCATTTAAGCTGTGAGGACAGCACGTACGTCCCTGGAAAAAAATAAGCTATCGACAGGCTCCTCATTCCAGTTAATTGCTGACTTAGAAGCTGACGCGGCTTCTGGTCGGCCTCCCGCAGTGGCGGGCCTCCCGCAGTGGCGGGCCTCCCTAGGTGGGTGGGCCTCCTGTCCAGCCTCGTTTTGATGCTGTCTGGGACGAGCAAGATTGGTGTCAGTATTGATTATAAAACCGGGAATTCCACAATCTTGGACTTTCATATCTTATTTTGAACCCTTTTCTGATACAAGCACTTCGGCGTCCAAATTATTTTTTGTCCATAAACTCGCTGCTCTGGCACTAAAAATGGGCAAGAAGTTCTATGCTGTGGCCGTCGGCAAGGAGACTGGGGTTTTTGACACTTGGCCGTAAGTAATTATTCCCTGCATATATGGATCTAGAAGAGGCTAACGGGCATGGAATACTAGAGAGGTGCAGGCTCTGGTCGACGGCTTCAAAGGCAATAAACACAAGTCATTTGCCACATACGAAGAAGCAGTTGAGTTCGTGCAGCACAACAGCCCCGCGTCCATGACACCGGTTGCATTACCAATTCAAAATGAGCATATTCAACCCACCATGCACAAAAATGCCCCTAAGGCGCCTCGCAGATGCGAAGACGCCAGGGATGAGGCACAAAATACCCCGCGAGGGAGGAGAGGTCGGGTGCACCCAAAGGAGAGAGATGCCGATAGACACTATGATTCTGTAGAGTCTATGCGAAATTTAGAAAGACAACTGCAAGTCAGCTTACAAGTAAGCATCGTTTAAGCCATCAAGCGCGGACACGGGATCGGATGCAAGTGCGCTTTGTCGGATATTTGAATGGGTCTCAGCTTTGGGAGCGGTCTGGTTAGAATTGAGATTTTTGAATTGGCTTTGAAGTAACGGGAGCATTCATGTTTCTCACAAAATCCTCTGATTGTACCATGAATGCGAGAGGAAAATGTGCATCGATGTGGTAACTCCTATGTGTGACTCCTCTCGCTTTCTGTCGGGTTGTCCAAGTAAGTGGGATCACACGGCCGTTTTGGGATGGTGGGGGTGGAGGACAAGCGATGGAGCGTTGCGTAAGCGTATGCCGACATTAAGCGGGCGACAACACTGGAGTGGGATGTTGTCCAAGCATTTAGTGGGCTATTTGGGAGAGTCTCGATTCAGGAGATGAAGCTCCAGCCCGAGAGTAGCCTTGGGGAGATGATGTCGAGGTTTGGCGTGGGAGATGGCGGAAATGAATTGGCCGCATCCAGCTGCGATATCGGGGGTGAGACAGTTGATGTTTTTGGGTCGGTGAGGAGGTCAATTGTTGAAGAAAGCGAGGGGTAATTCGGATACAGCGTATAATCTGATGCTTGTATATAGAAGGTCCATCATTCGAGAATCAACCTATGCATTGCCATTTCCGTTATTCCGTCCGTATTCCCAGCAACTAATGCCAAGCTCGGGTGCAGATGGGCTATTTCCTCGGTGGTGCGGGGTCGAAGCCCCAATCTTTTACGCTACGAGTTACAATTCTCAAGTAACAACCCCACCTTTGCACATGGCTGTCCGGTTTCGTCGTTGGAGTTTACTCTCTTAAAAGGGCATCGACAAGACATTCCAACTCCTCCATCACCACATCCAAAATGGCTCCCTCACTGCAAGACGCGCAAATCTCCTTCGTCGGCGGCGGCAACATGGCGTCGGCCATCATCGGCGGCCTGCTCGCCAAGGACATTTCCAAGCAGCACATCTACGTGGCGGAACCGTGGGACGTCAACCGCGACAAGATGGCCGCGCTGGGCGTGCGCACCACGGCCGACAACGTCGAGGCCTCGCGCGACGCCGACATCGTCATCATCGCCGTCAAGCCGCAGGTCGCCAAAGTCGCCTGCACCGAGCTGGGCGCCGCCTGGGCGGACCGCGAGCGCCTGCCGCTGGTCATCAGCATCGCCGCCGGCATCACCGTCGCCAGCTACGTCGAGTGGTTCAGCCAGGGCACAGCGGCCGCACGCCGCCGATTGTGCGCGTCATGCCCAACACGCCGGCGCTGGTCGGCGAGGGCGCGTCGGGATTGTTCGCCAACGAGGGCGTGTCGGCCGACGAGAAGGATCTGGCCACGGCGCTGCTGGCCAGCGTGAGCAGAGCCGCCGAGTGGGTGGACAAGGAGTCGCTGCTCGATGTCGTGACTGGCATCTCCGGTAAGTCTTCCAAGTCTACGATTCCAAGTCCACGATTTCAAGCTCCTCCTAACTCAACCCCCAAGGCTCTGGCCCCGCCTACTTCTTCGCCTTTGTCGAGCACCTCATCACCGCCGGAACCAGCCTGGGTCTCTCCGAGGAGCAGGCCCACTCGCCTGGCCAAGCAGACTGCTCTCGGTGCCGGAAAGATGCTGGTCGAGGCCACCGAGGACCCCGCCCAGCTGAGGAAGAACGTCACCAGCCCCAACGGCACCACCCACGCCGCGCTGGTGAGCTTTGAGAACGACGGCCTGAAGGATATCGTTGGCCGCGCTGTGAAAGCCGCCACTGACCGCGCCGAGGAGCTTGGCAAGGCGTAGAGCATGTGCAATGACTAAATGACCCAAAAATAGACAAAATGAGCAAGACACCAGCATCTTCAAGGATTGCACTGAAATGGCTATTTGACTGAGATTATGTGATACCCTCTATGCTTGTAGTTCTACCCGCTGCTCAAATGTCTAATTGTTCCGTCCCAATTTTCCAATTTCTTCTCCGTTTCTTATCCCTCATCAATCGTCAGAGTCCCAAACCATTAGAGTCGCGCCCGAACTTGCATTGGCTTGTTCCAGTCTTTCACCACTTGACTAAAAGCCTCGATTTCCCGTTCATGCGTCGCCCAAGTCGTGAGCAGCCGCACTACTGCTTGTTCGCCGCCGTATTTCTCCCACACGTAAAACGAATACCTCTCTTGCAACTTTTCAATCAGAGACAACGGCAGCACAGCAAACACCTGGTTCGTCTCCGTGGTGACGTAAAGAGAGAACCCAGCATCAGTAATTCCACACGAAAGCTTTTCGGCTGCAAGATTCGCCCGCTCGGCAAGCTCAAAGTAGAGATTCTCGCGGAATAGCTCGGCGAATTGGGCTCCCACCACGCGGCCCTTGGCTAGGAGTGACCCGTGCTGCTTGACGTAGAATTCAAACTCGCTCGCCAAGCTTGAATCCTTGACGACCACTGCCTCTCCCAGCAGCGCTCCATTCTTCGTCCCTCCGATCCAGAAAATGTCTGTCAGTTCCAGGATGTCGTGCAGCGTCATATTATTAGTCTTGGACGATAGCGCAGCACCAATACGAGCCCCGTCGAGGAAAAGAAGCAGGTTCTTCTTCTCGCAGAGGTCTTTGATCGCGCGCAGCTCCTCCTTTGTGTAAACCGAGCCAAATTCCGTGGCGTTTGAGATGTACACCATTCGCGGCTTCGCCATGTGGGGGGAAATGCCAGTTTTCGTCCAGGGCCTTGGAAATGATTTCGGGCGTGAGTTTACCGTTGCAAGGCGTCGCGTTGATGATCTTGTGGCCTGATGCCTCGACGGCACCCGTCTCCCGTGTAACAATGTGCCCCGAGCTCGCTGCGATGACGGCTTCGTGTGGGCGCAGGCAGGCTGCAATGGAAATGGCGTTGGCTGAAGTTCCACTAGGCACGAAGAAGACTCCGACGTCGTCTCGTCCAAGGTGGCATCGGATTCTCTGTCTCGCTAGATCGCAGTATGTGTCGTTTCCGTATCCGACCTCTTGGGTGTAGTTGCTTGTGAATAGTGCCTTTAGGATGAGCGGGTGTGCGCCCTCGCTATAGTCGTCCGAGAAACTGTACTGTGCCTTTCGGTCGGTCGACATTGATTCCGACATGGTGATGTGCTGTAAAGATATTGCAAACTTGCTTTCTGTTGTTCGCCAGGAATAACAGACAATACTGACACTATATACATACGCCGATCCCCACCATTTAGTGGCCCACACCCACACGCGGATCGGAGTCGGAGGTCATCGTCATTTTAGTCAGTACGACCTTAGTCAAATCTCGAGAGTGGGTCGTCAGACTACCATTACTCAAAGTTCGATGACATACTTTCCTCACGAGATCGCTTGCGGGGTTCATGTATGCGGGTACGGGCTCTTTCGGCGAAGCACGTTGGAAGCTAAAGATACGCGACGGCAAGGTATTTCGTGCGGTGCAACTATATCATTGTAACAGATTGCTAGGTACTTTGCAGACCAACTTCCGACCGGGACAAATTACGCAATGACGGAAATGCTGTTGACGGCGTCGAGGGAAAAGTGAATGAAGCTGCGGTATGTCTCGACAGTCGACGTATTAAGGGGTTTTGGATATGTCAGGCAGATCTGCATGTCCGGCTTCAAGGGGATTCCGCTCGCCGTCATGTGGTTCGCCGGGTCGTACAGCTCTGGATACTTGCCGAAGAAGGCCGGGTCGATTTTGTAGTACGACGCGCCGCGGTCCATGTTCAGGTACTTGAACGCGGCGGCTGCGTAGTCGGGTGACGTAAAAATGGACGCAACGTCCGGCGCGGGAGCTTCACGGGGCCGGCCGCTAGGCGCTCGGCGGATGGCGACGTTGTGGACATGGCGGTGATGAGATCGGTGACGCGGATGTAGACCTTGGCGGTTGGCGCGCCGCGGATCAAGTCGCACATGAGGGCTTCCACGACGTAGCCGGTGACGGCGTCGCAGAAGATTTGGTCGATCTGAGGATTCGCGGCGTGCAGTTTGATGAGCCGGTCGCGGATGGAGGGGAATGGGATCCAGTCGATGACGAGCGGGTACTGGTTCTTCATCTGCACTTCGGTTGGGCGATATCTTTCGTGGAGTTTTTCAAATGTGCCGATAGAAGGATAAAGTTGCCAAGCGGTGAGCTCGATGATGTGAAAGAAGCGCGTCTTTGCATACCATGCCATCACATCGGGTCGAGTCATGCTGTTGAACATGGACAAAACCATTAGGACGGGTTGATAAAGACTGCAAGGCCGTTAATACGCACTCAACCCCATGAAATTGTTTAGTTACCTCTGAGTTGGACCTTGCAGTTCGGGCGAGATGCCCATCATGCTGAATTTGTCCTTGAGAAGGCACTGCAAGACATGGATGTGGTCTGAGAATGGCGAGTTGGAGTGGATCCATTCTTTGCCGAGCATCACGCTGGAGTGGTGAGATGCAGTAATGGCGTCCATATATGGGTCCAGGCCCATTTGATATTCAAAGGACCAGATGTTTGGAATTTGCTGATACAAGGTCCCTGGGTCAACCATGGTTAGGTCTGGGCCAGGAAAGCTGTTTTCTGGCTTGATGTGAGACACTTGCTGCAGTTCTTCAACTGGTAAAGACTTACTGTCGGTGGCGTCTGGGGTAACTGAAGGACGGAAGCTAAGAACTGCAGTCTCCGTAGACTCTGTAATATCCGTTATATCCAACGGCGGCATTTGAAAGTCGACTGATTGAGACTGCCTCGCATGAGTCTTGTGCTTTTGTCTGGATCTAGGCTTATCCTGCACCACAGACTCATTTCCGCTATCTTTAGTCTCTTCGACCGTTCCGTCGAGTGTTACAGACACGGAATCCGTGAGAGACTGCACTGTAGCGAGCAGTCTCCCCAGCTTGCTCTGAACCTCAACAAGCTGCGTCCGAAGCCGACTGTTCTCCTGCTGCAGAGCTTCCACCCGCTCGCTGTCGGGCCTTTGGTCGACATTGACCCGGTTGCGCAGCTCTCGGATGCACTCTGCTTGCCTGCGGCGGAAAGCCCGCTGCGATAGACGGTTCCGGAGCTTCCTATAGCCATGTGTGAGTCGCTCTGCTCAACGGGCTCGAATGTCGCGCGAGGCCTACTTTCTCTCCTGCTCGTCGCTGATAGAAGCTCCCTGGTCGGGCACATGCGCTGGGGAGTCGGCGGCGACCATTGCGTGCTGCGATATCTCGTACAGTTCGTTGCTATGTCACTCGGTGAGACACGGCGCGCCGTCGTCTTCAACAATTTCTGACCTTGTTAGTGGTGCCCGAGATCGCACGGCTATGGGCGGCGTACAAACGCTTTTTGCCGGCAGTTGCGGAGCCGCTAACGCCGCGGAAGTGGTGATTGGTGATGATTCGACACTTGGAGGAAGTCAATTGATAAGAGAAACCGCATTGTGGTGTGGTGGAGGACAAGCTCCATAGAAGCATGACGCTAAAACCAATGGAGGGGTTCGTATTGTAGCGACGAGATAAGGGGAATGCTCCCAGGGTGCTTCTAGAACTCTCACCTTGGTCACCTGCTACTCTGCTCCACCGTCACCGACTACCTGTTCATGACGAATGCTGGTGTCATAGTCTCGTATCAATTCCCCTTTTCTTGGCATGGCCAGTATACTCGAACACGAAACTCAAATTCCTTAAATTCATTTCCATAGATGAGCTGCTACTAACCTCGGGCTGAGCGTGCTTCCACTGGAATATGACTGAGTGAGAAGTAATATCCGTTGAATTGACTCTCTTGCGGTAGAATACTAGCCGGATTTGTATCGTCATCTGATAAACCGATATCCTGACCTCAGCCGGGAGGGGTGCGATTGACCCAAAAACCCCTCTTTTCTCAAGAGGGGCAGGAGGCATCCCAGATCAATACAATCATCTGATTCAGAAAGCACATCCAGTTGATCACAGTCCTTAATTGAATGTGCTGCTGTGTATCCAGCAACATTCGCAGATCATGCGACTCAAATATGTATCTCAAGGGGGCTTGGCTAGGACTTTGTACATTTTGTTCTGATAATCCCGAATTGTAACTGCACCATATTCGGCTTCTGCAGTCTGTTCTCGAGAGGTTGAGAGGCTGCTCGCTGACCCATGCTCCGAGCAGCACAGTCGTCTCCTTGCAGGACATGCTTTAGACTTGCACAGCAGAACTTGCTAGCATCGAATCTAGCCTCACGCAATTCTCAGCGAAACAAAACAGCGGCAGATCAAGCCGCGTGTACAGGGGAATTCTTTGCTATGTAAAAAAGGAGGAGCTTGAGGAAGCGCGAAACAGGGTCCGGGACAAGACAACACAGGCCAATCTCTTCCTCGGCTTACTTCAGGCCCAGGCCATTTCGGACACGTCGTCGAGGATTGACACCCAGGCATCGGCAACGACTGGGATTCTTGAACAAATCCTCGGTGAGGTTGGAAGACTCCACCAGCGACTAGATAACAATGATCAGTCAACGAGAACAGCTCGTTTCACTGGCGTCGAGGTGGATACAGACGCTATCGCTGGAGCGGTCACAGAGAATCTCGCGGCTATGAATCTATGTTCCGAACTTGAGGAGAGCATCTCGCGTCTGTCGAGCCTCGCTGATTGTGATGGATTGACTTTGGACGCCGATGACGCAGAGCAAATTATTGACGACCTCCAGAGATTTATTATGATGGCCAAGGACAAAGTATCAGGCAAGGTATCCATGGACACGAATAGGATGAAGGAAGATAGTGCAGTGGTGCGGAGAGAGACTGAAGCTTGTCGAGGGTTTGATTCTCTCCGCCCCGATTGTCGCGATAAACCAAGCAGGTGCGTTCTTCTTCTCTTCTCATGCCTCTAAGCCACGTTTTCCTTGCTGTATAACAGGGTCATCTCCATGGTTGTCAAATGCTACAAAAACTAATCTGCTAGTCCCGGGTTCAAATCGCCTTCTGGCCTGTCTACCTCAGAACACCGTCATCAAGCAAAAGCGACTAAGGGAGGAAATCAGTGTCAACTCTGGCTACCTCACAATTTCGACCAACAAAAGACGACGAGTCGCACGGACACCTGAGTCGGACTCTTCCGGGAGCGTGGGCACCCATCGGGATGTCATCGCCAACATCACGTTTCGTCCATCAGACTCCCCGTGGATGTTCACAGTCTCGGTCTCCCAAGGGCAACTATTTGATCGTAGCATACAAAGCATCCCTAGAATATCCATTTGTCCAATCCGTTCCAACGACTCGCTCGTCTTCCGTCTCGTTCAACAAGGTCAACTCGACGACTTCCGAATCTTGTTGGACCAGGGAAAAGCAAGTCTCAGAGACCACGATGAGCAAGGCATGCCTCTTTTACATGTGAGATCCATTCCCTCGCTCATATGAATTTTGCGCTGACTTTGAAACAAGTACGCAGCTGCAGGAAGCGTGGAGATGTGCAAATTTCTTATTGAATCCGGTGCAGACGTTGATGAAATGGGAGAGCACAGTGGTACCGCTCTCTCTCGAATAACAGGACTAGATCGTCATGATACGACACTTGTACTGTTGGAAAATATGGCTGATCCAACTCTGTCATACCCAGGATGGGACAATCCTTTGTCAACTGCCTGCAGTTTGGACATTGTAAGTAACCCTGACATTTGGCCAAATTCCCAATCTCATATTCTCACTGCAGGAATCTGCGGAGCTATTCTTGAAGCACGGTAGCCATTTCACCCTAAACGACTTTGAAAGCGCAGACATGAACGGAAGAACGAGGCTGCATCAGGTTTGTATGGCAGACTCGAGATCAACCAGCAAGCGCAAAGCCTTGGGAATGCTCCTCGTAGCTGGGGCGAAGATAGACTCTCGGGTTTCCCGTTCATGGTCTCCAGAGAATCACCAAACCCTCGGATTTACATGTTTGCATAGTCTTGTTCACACAGCACATCGAAAGAAGGACCAAGACGATCTCGAAAGTCTAATCTTTTTGATCCAGCACGGGGCAGATACCTTAGCCTGCGACCACCATCAGAATACAGTCTCGATGCGAGCATATCTGCCAAACGAAAATGACAATTACTACTCCTCGAAGGGATCTTATAGGGGCGATCTTTGGGATGCAGCTCTTGTCATTTGCGGATATGAACTGACCGATTTCCGAGCATCCTACCCCAGGGTAGCGCGATACAACAAGAACTATAGCAGGGAAGATTTTGAACGACTTTGGTTGGGAAAGGAACATCTCTGTCCCTATTGGGACGACAAACGATACCCAGAGACTGGTGGCAGTGATGACTATTGGAGACAACCTTCACAGCGATGTCATCACACTTCGTGTCCAGAATGTAAGGAACACCATGCAGAGCTGTTCAACCCGGATCCAGACATCGATGCGGAGGCTGATCTCCCTCCATACTCACAACCGAGGGAATTCCGTTTGAGCCCCACACCAAGCGACCCAGAATACGGCCACGATGGGGTTTCCGATGACATGTACGAAATGGGATTAGATATGGCACTAGAGCTACAGGACAGGGAACTGGAGGAAGCAGAATGGGAACTGCAAAACACGGCATTTGCCGATGCGGAAGAAAAATACTTGGAACCGACCTCGTCTCCTTGCGAAACGGAGGACCCGTTTGATAATTACCAGAGATTAATGGGCTCTGACTCGATCTTGGAACGTCATGATGATGATGACGAATTTTTGGACGGTTGGATGGAATATTATCTTTCGACTGGAGATCCGCAGACTCTGACCGAAGCAGACTTGGAACTTGAGGACACAGCTCTTGCCGAAGAGGAACTGTTCGATCAAGCTGACAACGGCATCTCACCTTCATCTAGTGAAGATGGCGAGGCAGCTTACCGGAGATTAATGGGCTCACAACTTGACATGAGAGATTAATCTGATGCCACATCTCTGCGTGGTTGGATTGAACAATGCAATTTGTCTACAGATGCGAGAAAGGGTGGTACTAGACTTTACCGCCTCGAACAATCTGACCGGCAGTTCGTGTACCCGGCGGTCTGGGAACCGCTGCATTTGATGGTATCACTAGTCACGTCTCAATCGGCCATCTAGTCTTCCTATTTTAGAGTAAACGCGAGCTGATGAATAGTTGAGCCGGAATTGAGCAGGGGAGACGAGAGGTGGTGAAGGTAAAGTAAAGTATTCAAGTATTATATATTTTTTCATTGTTCTTGGCTTAACAATCCTGCTCATCTTAACCAGGCCAGTATAAAGTAAGCAAGATAACTTAGTGTTTTAATCCAGCAGAATCAGGACGTCAGCGTTGACAATCAGTATTTACAGATCTTGTATCAATTAGCAGTATGCTGTATCATAGTTTAACAGATACTGTGGGCCAAGGTAACTAAGTGTATTGATACCTGGGGAACGTGGACAACAGTCTATAGTTCTGTGGTGACTATATAGTAAGGGTTAGTGCAAGTCTCAATGATCCGTCTATAGGTATCTATTGATGCTGAGAGTTGTCGATGGAGTACTGAGACTAGTCCTCTGTGCATGATGGTGTTGAAATGTTAGAGCAAGAGCAATACCAATCGAGTGACTGCCGTAGTAGACCGCCTGACCTGCTCGACGGGTCGTGGCTGTAGAGGGTAGATTCAGCCTCGCTGGGCTGACAACTATGGTATAACAGTATGTAAACGCCTTATGCACGTGACCCACCAATACAGCCTCATTTTACAGAGCAATATGCTTCCACAATATTCCACGTCTCCTCATTCTGTCATCATCAAGTACGAGGAGAACTCCAACATTCAACCACAGCTTCCCGCGTGGCTTCGCCGCATGTACCATCTAGCGCTGGTGGGCTTCAGTACAAAGACCGCTTTGGCAGCTTGAAGTACCTAGATTTTGGCTCCGCCTTTGCTGGTTTGCTCTGGCCTTCCACGGCTCACCAGCTTCCAGTTAGCCTTGACATCGAAAATTTGGAACATCAACCTCGAGCATCAAGACAAGGTTCATGTCGCAGGGTTTGATCCTTTGCACAGCCTACTGCTTGTTTGCAACGCCGGGTCAGAGAGGGTATGTCTTCAATCACTTTCGGGTCCGTTGGGAACATCATCGCAGTCTGCCTCCTAGCAAAGCAAATCGTGGATGCGCTAGACAGCTCGAAGGGTTCTGCAAGTGAATACCGAAATCTAGTGACAGAGCTGCGGTCTCTGGAAAAGACCTTACTTGAAGTCGAGCTCGTGGTGCGCAAGAATCAGAACGCCGCGAACATTCCTAGCTCCCTGAGTGAGCTCCCGAGCCTCATCGGGAATTGTCGAACGAGTTTGGAGACCCTGCATGAAGAGATCAAGAAATATAACCGACATCTCAGCGAGAACTCGTCGTCGGGGATGGTTGGACGACTTGGGATGAAGGTCCGTTGGGAAGTTTCGGTCGAGGACGAGATCACCAAGTTCCGAATTCAGATCGCCGCCCACAGCAATGCTATCAACATGATGCTTGTAACAGCGAATTTGTGAGTTTATCGCTTCCAATTCCTTGAGTGAGGCTTATTTGTTTCGCTTGTCCAATTACAGGGCCATGGCCGTTAAAAGTCTCGATTATCTTGAAAATTCGCAAACAACAACGGCAATTGTTCGTGATGAGCAAGCCGCCGCACTAGACGAAATCCGCGAGGTAATCCAAAGCAACATCCAACTGTCCACTTCAATGACAGGCATGGCCCGCAGTCTCCTGACTAAGTTTGAATGGTTTAGTCGGCTCGTCACCAGCGTCAGGACTCTTGTACACCGGGGCTTAATGGTGAATCTCGCTACGTACAAAGCGGTGCTCTCCATCCAAGAGTCACTAAATTATCGCGTCGATCGGTCTTTCAATCAACAACCCTTCATACTCGAGGATGCTATGGGACGAATAGTGCCTGTGCACCTACAGTTTATCACATGATGGAATGTCTTTGATGCCGTCTTGGCCGCACGGTTTGAAGGCTTGCCAGGCTTTGATAAGATTCAGAGGAGAGAGTTTGTTCTACACGAGCAAGCAACTCAACGCGAGATTACCCGTTCCAGGCCATGGGAAGGTGCATTTCGTCCAGGACAGTCAGTTTCCATGGCCCTGATCTTTGAGCGCAAGACGAAAGCAAAGAATGAGAGGAACCGATGCCCACACTGTTGGGCAGAGACTGAGAATCTGTGCACTGACGAAGTGACTTGGTGAGGCACTACCACACTGGGATTTTATTCGGATAACGCTGATTTCATAGCTGTAATTGTGGTATGATCTATCGACAAATTACAGATGTCGTGGATGTCGAAAAATGTCGAACCCGTGGTCCCGACCACATGTTTTCGGTGAAACAAGTTTTGAACACAAACCCACTGTTTTCGGCCCTAAACCCAAAAGGAAATGGGAGCCAGAAGATTGGCAGGACCTGTCTGAGCAGATAAGTTCGTTCAAAACGCGTTAGGATATTGACCAAGGAAGAGCGAGTCCGGAATTTCGTCTTCTCTTCATGGAGTAACTCCTCGCCGCTTGGTGCGCTCAACTCATCCAAAGCAGCGGTTTCGTCAGGTTTTGACTGGACTAGCTCTAACTCTGGCAATAACATTCGGAAAGATGATGCCATTCTGCACACCAGAGACTTGGAAATGTTTGACAAAGGAGCAGCGCTTTCTTCTGAAGAAATGATCGAAACCCAGAAACTCGTTTACGAGGCATTGCAGTCATTTCGACAACCAGGCGAGAGTCCTAGCGGATCTGGTTGTGTCGAATCTACTTTCCCCGTGACGGAAAGTGCCGATAACTGGATTTCTCTTGTGGAAGCAGCGACCAGGAGCAGCCCCCGAGTGAATTGGGACCTGGTGAGTATTCGCACAGTTCAAAGCAGTATAAAACTCGATATCTTGTGCATCAAGCCAAATGAGAAGAATATCAATTGGGGTCTTCTGACTTTTGGACATAGCACGAGATGTTGCCGCACAACAACACCGAAATGTCGCAATGGATTCTTCGCGACAGAGATCATATCACAGCATACCGCCTATGGGAACAGAACTGTTACATTTTGGGATCATCGTGAGACGCCTGGAACAGCTTCCAGACCGGCTGCTAGGAATCCGGTCTGGACTAGGTCTTAGACCCCCGGCAGGTGGGCCCTTCGGTCTCAGACCTCCGGCCCTCGGTCCCGGAGGCTGCCGGAGGCCGCCCTCATCTTCATCTATAAGACCGATCCGTAGCTCCTCGTTAGATAGGAAATCAAGAGCTTTCATCATCATCATCCTGATCCTATCCACTCAGTGTGACAAGAACCTAGAGCTGCAAGTGATGGAGACCCGCAAGACGAAACTAGGACTTGATCATCCGGATGCTCTGAGAAGCGGATGTTGGGGAGTTATTCCTGCAATTGATGGAGACCTGCAAGTGAAGGAGATGAGCAAGAAGAAACTAGGACCTGATCATCGGGATACGCTGATCAGCATGGAAAATCTTGTATCAACATATGAACTAGAGCTGATACGATGACGCCTCAGCGTCAATGGGCGTTAGAGACTAATCGTGATAGCGGTAGGAAATCAGCTCTAGCCGTGGGCTGGTTAAATGTATAGTGTTCAGAGTTGAGCTGTTAGTGGCTCCTATAAATAATATAGGTAGGGGCTGGTAGTTTAAGATGGACGGAGATTAATTTTGTGGTAATTATCCTCTACTCTTAAAATATATAAACTATCAGCGTTTGCTTTCTTCACTTTTTCATATTTAGATTATTAAATCATGGTAGGTCTCTTTTGAGCCTTCTTATATCCAAGGGACTGTTGAAAGTAAATATAATTAAACTGCTTAACATTTTTGAAACTATGTAATTAACCCCGAAGTCACCCACAAAGAACTCAACAAGCTCAAACAACCATATACACAAGAAACCCCATCACATCCTACCTGGATCGATTTTTCGACGCAGCAATGACGTGCAAATAGCATCAGTCAGTGAGTTGCTGGATTAGATTATGGCTATCCGAGTTTGGTTCTAACTACAAGAAATCCATAAATCCGCAGTTCAATACAGCTCAGTTCCACCCCATAAATTGAGTCATTAGTTCGCTACCGTCAATCTATCTCCTCCCATTCACTATTTCTATTCCAGCCATGTCGATGCAGTAGGTTTTCCGTACCCAAACTCCATCTCAAGGGACATCCAAGTAGAACAAGACCGCTCATTTCGTTGCACCGTCAGACGTGACTCTCAACTTGCCGCATATCGCTCTGAAGTTCAAGTGTGAAAGCCCGAGTGAGCCCGCTTGGACCTCGTTGCGAACGTGCATGTTGCTAATAGAACAATATCGCTAAGCTTTCAAAACAGGATAAGCGGCCCTGCGACCGGCTTTGCTCGCCTCCAGGGCACCGGTAAGACCAAATTGCGAAGAGATGCCGTCGACACGGTGGGTAGAGTTGAGGTTCTTGACCACAACAATCTGGAAGCAGGTGGCGGAGCCCTGGCGCGAGGCAATGGTGGAATAAGCGAGGAAGAGCTCCCAAATCTAGACTGGGTTAGTTTGAACGCAAGCACGCTTGGAAATGACATACCCTGAACCATCTGGTCCCGTAAGTAGCAATAATCTCGTCGGCGTTACCGAGCCAGTTGCGGTACCACCTCCACAGGGTGCCAGAGTAGTGAACACCAACAGTATCAACGCTGGAGAGAAATATTAGCTATTTTTCGTCCAAATGCCGGAGCCATTAACTTACCTCTTAACCTCAAACCCGGCACTCTCAAGGCAACCCACGTAGTAGCTCAGAGGTGTAGATGCGTCAGCTCCAGGGAAGATGTATTTGTTGAGAAACAGCCCCCAGATGAAGTCCTCGTATTGCCATGACTTTCGCAACCCTGAAAGCTGCACATACATGGATCCGTCGTCCTCTAGCATTTCATAGCACTGTCGGAAGAACCCCGTTAGTCTGCGAACGCCAACATGCTCCGCCATCTCCAACTGAGTGATTTTGTCGAACTTGGTCTCCGGGATGTCCCGATAGTCGCTGCAAAGGATCCTGCTCTGCTCCTCGGGGATGCCGGCATTTTTCAGCGCATCATTGCCCCACGCAGTCTGGTTGCGAGCGAGAGTCACGCCCGTGACCCTGGCGCCGTAGTTGACGCTCGCAAACTTGGCCAGGGTTCCCCAGCCGCAGCCGATATCCAGCATTGTCTCGCCTTCTTTGAGTCCGATTTTCTCGCAGACTACGGCCATTTTGTTGTCCTGCATTTCCTCCAGCGTCTCCTCCCGGGTGGGGTCGGAAATAATGCCGGACGTGTAGATCATGCGGGGCCCGAGGAACCACGCGTAATGGTCGTTGCCGCGGTCGTAATTGGGACGCACTTGGGTCCTCGTCTTGCGACCGATGGTGCAGAATGACGTCCGGTGCAAACGTGAACAGGATATATCGGAAGAGGTCCAGGGTAAAGTTGAAGGTGGCCCATTCGTGCCGATACTCGAAGACCTCGAGCAAATCGCCGTTTACATCGACTTCCCCCTCAAAGTACATCTCGAAAAACGTCTGCATCGGAATCTTGTGTCGTCCATTCCACCGGGCCTGATGGCGGGGTTTCTTGAACTTCAAGTAATATTCCACTGGGCGACCCGGCAGCTTAACCTTATCGTTCAGCCGCGGGCTGACGGTGGAAAAGAAGGTCCAGATGACCAAGAGCACGGGGACGGTGGTGAAGAGGCCAAAGAACATGGTCAACTTGAAGCCACCGCCGAACTGCCACGAGAGCCATGTCGGGATTCCGAGGAGGCCGGTCGCGAGGGCCGCGTTCGAGAATTGTTCGTATCCGGCGCCGTCCGCGGGGAGAGGTGCGTTCTTGATAGCGGGCGACTGGAGCTTGTTAGTGACGATTCAACGCGCAGCGGAGTGGATTAGAGCGTGTTCCTACATCGGTGACCCTCACTCCACAATCTTTGCCAGTCCCAAGCGCGTCCTGCGAAGGTGGGGGAGTCTGGATGAAGTCGATGTCAGCCGTGAGGTGGGCATTCCCGTTGACTCTCGCCATGGCTGCGTTTCGAGGCCGGGCAACGGAACCAAGCTGAAAATGGTCGACGACGCCAGAGAAGGGCTGCACTTTTCCAGAGGTTGAGATGCCAAGTTGCACGAGGACAAGCGGTCAAAGTGATTCCACGGCGTCTCCCTTTGCCAGGAAAAAGCACCTGAGCTGTGCCTGAGCTGCATGTGCCAGCGGGGCCGCACCCGCGAGCTCCGAGCCAGGGAGATGAATCATGAGTGACAGCTGTCATGGCGCAATGCATGGCATGGCATAGGGACAAGGGGAGGCACGCCACGGCGTCGAGATTGGCACCGCGTAATTGCAGCTTTCAAATGAATTGCGCTGGATAAGCGAGGGGTAGCAATGACGGCAGCGTATTAGATGATTTCCCGCCACGCATCTTGGCGCCCGTTGTTGGCCCATAATGAGGCCACCGTCTGGTGCCTAAACCACAGCCATACGAATGGGGGAATAGCACGTCGCGGCAGCGGGACGACCCGGTGTGCCACCGTTTTCTCAGGGGAGAGAGAGAGAGAGAGAGTGGTGTGGGGGGATGTCAGATGGCTTGCACAGGGGTCTCAGATACGGAGTGTAACGGAGGCCGGCGTCAATAGCGGTCAGTTTTGAGACCGTTGAGACCCGGATCGGATGGCCCTCGAAACGTTGAAACAACTGGAACCTCACGGAAACAAATCCACACGATCCGCGCCGTTGCAATCACCGACGATGCCGCTTCGATACCCAATTTCGGGACCGCGGCGAGTCGTAATCGTACGTACATGAGCATGGAGCCGTTGCTGCCCAGTGCCCAATAAAGCCCGAACAACGCGCCCTCGCTGGTTCCACCCGCTTGGTGACGTGTGATTTATGTCATTGTGTCTCGCAGCGCTGTCTTGCATTTGCTGGATTCGCGGAGCTAGTCTCGGAGTGGGCGCTGTGCATCAGCGTGCTGTTGTCCGTGTCTCGGCGTTATGTACAGCGATGCTTCGGGCATCACCTAACGTTACAGTGCTTTTGGTCAGGACTGCTAATAAAGCCACCATCAGAAAGTAGACAACGATAAGATCATGATATCAAATGAAGACGCAATCACAGCTAGAGCCATACCTGATCCTCAATAATATTAAAGAGAGATTGCTGTTCGCGCGTTGGAACAGGTCGTTTCGCTTAACCTTCCGCTACCGAATCTACCTAGCATGCACATTTAAAGGGTACATTATTAGCGAAAGTGATACCCCTAGTATTGAACTACCATAATTAGTAAATAAAATACGAAAAGTTATTGGGAGGGGAACATACTAAGAATAAGCGTTGTGAAATGGTATTTCCTGAACTACTGCACTAGACGGATTGTTAATAATTATCTCAAGCACCAGAGCATGTACTTGTGAGAGTCGCCGATAGCAATACTCTTATCATAAAGACAGAGGTTCCAGATATCCCTGACCCCACACTATTAACAAATATTGTTAGACTATCTTCCCATTATTTGTCTTCTGTGCATATTTCACGGGCATTTGAGAGAAACAATTCCGGGAGGAAAGAGGTTGTATTAAGCTAATCAGCTAATAAGCTAAAAAGTATATTTAAGAGCAGTGGACGACACCATCAGAGTGGGTGTGGCATTCCTAAATTCTCAGGTTAGTTGCACGTCTTGAGTATAAATCTCATGCAGGTTATTTAAACTCACATTGGCAGCTTCGGTGGTGGTAGCGGCCTTGTCGTCGCTGGTCTCCGTAGCCTCAACCTCGCCGGTGCAGCCAACACCCGGGGCAGCGATGTCGTAGGCGTAGACGTCAATGGCAAAGTACTGAAGGGTGTCACTGTCGATGGCGCTCTTGGAAGGATCGGTCTTGGCGAGCTCGATGGCCTCGGGGTAGTCCTCGGCGAAGTGGTCGACGACGGACTCGCTGATCTTGGGGACGTGCAGCACGCGGTGCATCAGGTCAGTGGCCCAGAAAGTGTTGAGCTTGGACTGAGCAACGGTGTAGCCAAGGCCGCAGACGGAAGAGAGAGGGCGGCGGATCTCGAAGGAGAGGGGGCAGATGACGGTCTCCGAGGTGGCGTTGTCGCCTCGCCAGTGACCAGCCCAGGCTGTGAAGTTGTTAGTATGGACTTTGGATGTTGGTTAGAGAAATGAGGGCCACTTACCATCCTGAGTAGCGCAGTTCTCATCGGGGTCGTCGCATCGGAAGATGACGCCGGTCTTGTCAGCGTTGATGATGCGGTCATACCAACCAATGGGACCAGAGGTCGAGCCGTTGCCAAAGTACTTGGTGACGAACTCGGAATCGGAGCCGAATCTCAAGAGATGCTCCTTGGCATGCTCAGCCAGCTGGACAGCCTCGTCCAGTCCATCCGCAAGCTGGTGGCGGAGCGTAGAGTTGCAGGACTGGTGGATGGTGTATCCTTTAGTCCAACCATCCGACCAGTCGTAGATGGTGGGCGTGTCGGACGCCTTGGAGGCCGACTCGGTCTTGGTGGCGGTGGTCTCGCGTCCGAAGATGGGAGAGGCGACGGCGCCGCTGACGAGCAGGAGGGCTACGGTGGAGGACTGGAACATCATCTTGAAGTTGTCGGGGCTGCTTGAAGCTGGGAGAGGCTTGTGGTAGCGAATTGAGGCTGAGTGAAGCTGCTTGGGAGGATGATCTGGTTCATGCAGGAGAGGTTCCCGGGTCTTTATAGGGAGCTGGCGCGCATCGTGACCTCATGTGCCGATCGCACCCAGGTCCGTGGCAAGGATATGGCTGCGGAGAGCGTATGAGGCCGTCAAGTAGCTCATCAGCTAACCATTATTCGGCGTTTCTTTCTTGGCTCGTCCAGCATTCTCGTCAGCACATGGGCTGTTGGACGGGACTCGGTGGGGGTTGGTTGCTGAGGAGTCGCATGCAGCTCTCGACGGAGCGGAGCCGGCGACTCGGCGGTGCGTTCCCGGCGGCATCACCGAACATTGGACAAATGACGATGCTGTAAAATTCTATGCCTCAGCTAGATGCTGGTCAATCCAATTGTCAAAGGATGCGCCATCCGGGTCCTCGGTTCCACCAGCCAAGAAACCATCAGGGTGCTTCCCCTCTTAAGAACCGGCCATGGCTCTTCACAACTCCACTGTACTGCGGGAATGCCGTCCATTTGCAGTTAACTCTCGTTGAGAAATATGCTTAATCAATAAGCCTACAGTCATGGTGAGAGGGGCGGATGAACCCCCACTGAGCTGTTGGCCAGATATCCCGACTAGTTTATTGGCCTCACACCTTGCTGGTCCTCTCATAACAAGTCCAGCCATCGAAATACTTCTCACCGACCTCCACACGGCGGGGACGCACAGAGAAAGGCCTGCGCGATTTACCAACCAGATCCTTTCCCGTTCTCGTAATTGCAACCACGATTCGCTCCAGTTTTCCTTTGACCGAGTAAACATGGCCTTGTTTTCCCAGACTCATCCCTATCCGGTCTGGTGGTCTGGGCCCATCTGCTGCTGTAGTGCAATGACCTTGACGGCCGGGCTCGGAACGAACTACTCTGTACGTAACACTTCCAACAACCAACAAGAACTTCCTCGATAAACAAACAAGCATGAGTAAGGTTGCTGACCACAGCCGAGAATGACGAGCCTCTTCTGATGGACATGCCCCAGGATGAATAATCGCTACACCATCACAGCTACACGACCTCGCTACCTTGTTCTTCATCACGGTAATTTGTACAATGGTTCACTATTCATTTGATTCAACCAAATTCATTTCGGACACCTCGGCGAATTTACCCTGCCTTGTTTGGTGTAGCGTTACTTGATTACTCAACAGGCCAGCTCTAAAACCCGGATGACCGCGACTTTGAACCTAACTAAATGGTGTAAGCTGGAACCCACTGTGGTGGATTAGTGTAGTCCACGACCCAAGCCCACTGAGTACTAACAAAGCGTGTATCTACATATTCACATCTATCCAAATAATGACTGACTTCTTCCGAGAATTCGATGCGAATCAACCGATTTGCGCTATTGACCATAGCAACCCCATGATCTAGCAGCTCTGATGCGACAGGACGATATTCTGATGGTAGCCAGAGGAGACGTTGGTTATCCCATGCAAGCCAGGAGCTATTCTGGTAGAGGTTCCAGCCAACCCAACTCGGTCTGCATTGATCTAAGCGGAAATCAATGATACCTAAGTTTGTAACAAGCTTAAAATCAGGCGTAAAAGAGAGGCGAGATATCATTATTCGATCGGTGGGCCCATTCCATGATACCACACCTGTCCTTAGATTTTGTAGGCTTATCTGGCTACTGGATACCGCTGCTAGCCATTGATTATCATGAGAGATTGCCAATGGCCGGATTTTAGTGACGTTGCCGTTTTCCCATTCAATTTCGGGTTTCTGTCGTACTGCTTCACTCTTCAGACTCCAAAGTCTTGCCGCACCACTGGAATACCCTGCTGCCAGCCATTGACCATTTGGCGAGAAGGTCACTGAAGAACAACATTGGAAGGCGTTGCCATTGACCGAGTGCTCATCGTTCCACCTGAGCTCGCCCGTGTTCGTATCCCAAAGCCATACCACAGCGCCTTGAGCTATCGCTGGCCATCGGCGATCAGGCGACATGACCACCGCATAAAATGCGGGAGTAGCCTCCTCGAAGCTATTCAGCAACTCTCCTGTGTTCAGGTCCCAGAAGCGAACCATGCCGGATCTATTCACTGTCGCTATATGTTGGCCGTCTTGGTGAGAAAACCACTGATCTCGTGCCTAAACGGGACTCGATACTCCGTTCATCGGTGGCTTCTTCGATAACGTGTAGGCATGCGCTCTAATGACTGTCAACTTTGGGTTTCGGTGCTGAAATTATCCAATCTAGATTGTCCTTTTGAAACATTTGTCGTATTGGACTCTCTGTTGGGCTAAAAGTCAGACCCGACAAATATATTTGGAGAGGGTAGTCTTGTATAATCGGTTGAAAACACAGAATAAAGCGATACGCATCGTGAGTGAGCGCAAGATGTTGTTGGTTGGCGTTTGGTAGCACCTGTGCTAGTTAAACATTATCCAAGCTGGATGCTCATTGGTAACTTACAGAAAGAACCTGTCGTAGTTTGTTTATTGCTGGTATACCAGCCCGCATTCGTTGACTTATGCTAAAGGCTTCAATCCAATTGAGGAGTTTCTCACACAAGAAGCGATGTACTAGGCCATTGTCCTGGAGATCGCTTGCATGACCATCTGTCTCACACAAATGGTCAATCCAATGGATACATGAGTATCGTGCGTTAGATAGTGGATCTCTCTCGGGCGGATTCTTGGTGATAGACTCGACGCTACGCCCTGGGTGACGCAAGTTGTGCATATCTCGCCGGAGGGCGCCACCCATGGCCCCCAGCGATCTTGAGAAGATAAGATAATGCCGGTGACTGGGTCCTTCGGGGAGGATCTTTGCAACCGCATTCTCGAGCAAAAACTCCTTAGCTGACTGATGTACAAAGCCGACCACTTCGTCTTGAAGAGTGAGAAAGGAGTCGCACATGCTTACTAGCTCCGCCGTTGAACGTTTCGTGATGATTGGTGGCAGTCCTGATAGAGCCCTTAGTTCCTCTAACCCAAGTGGTCTATACGCGATGGAGTCTGTTGCAAGAATGGTCCGACAAAATTCCCGAGATTTCTGTTTGAGTCCTTGAATCTTCTTCATCTTTCGAGTATAGAGCTCTTTTAGCTCTGGGGGAATATCTTTCAAAACATCGAGAATTTCCCACTCGTGTGTCTTGCGAAGTTCTTCACAGACCAAGGCTACCGAGAGGAAAGTATTGTCAGCCTTAGCCACGAGCCAACGCTGTACTTCATGCTGTTTTGTGTTGTCCTCCCACTGTGACTTGAGTTCATTGACTTTGTGTTTAATGAAACTCCTAACAGCAGCGGACACATGAGTTGCGTTCTGCTCGAGACACAGGTTGATTTTGTTCGAGGCGTTGTCGAGCTTCCTATCGATGAACGGTAAGTTGTGACTTGACACGATCCAGTTTAAGAGAGAATAAGAAGAAGCCTTGGTGATGAATTCCAGAAGAAAGTCCTGACCTTTCACGCACTCATCCAATGCATCGATGATTATTGTTATATTTCCTCGGTTCGGGTCGTTGAAGATGTTCATGAACATCTTGGATTGCACAAACCCGGTATTTACGTCCTGGACCCAGGTCTTTCCTGCAAGTCTGTATTCAACCTCGATATGAGAGAAAAGCGAGACCTTTTCTGCAACAAGAATGTAAAGGATTCCACGTAGCACATTCGTTGCATTGTTGTACAGCCCGTCATTGGCCTGGCAAAAGAAGTCGGTCAGGTGAGTTTTTTCTGCTGGTGCCTGTCTCAACTCATCGATAATGCCACAAAGTAGCATGGTCTTTCCCTTGCCTGTGTTTCGTTTGACACATAGCAGCTGGTTACGTGTATTGTTAGATTCTTCACACCATTTCTTGAAAGTGTGGTGTCTGAGAATCTAACAACACGAGTCATTCAGCAAGCCCTCATTTCTCCTCTCGATACTATCTTTATCGGCGCGAGGATCGGTGAATCGCAATTCTGATAGAAGTAGATTCATTGGATAGGGGCTTGTTCCCAGTACGTGTTGGAATCAGCAGGCTTGAGGAAATTAAATTGACATGTTACAAAGCACATGTCTTCTGTCAACATCATCTTGCTTGAGCAATACATAAAGGCTCTTATGTCTTAGCCATGTTAAAAGTATAGCTACCACCTCCAGGGGCATTGATATTGTTACTGCCATTAAAAACAGCGCCGCCTTGAGTGTTGTACTGGTGGCCAGTGCCATTAGCAGCAACGGACTGGCTTGCATAGTTGTTCCCCATACTGTCGAGCTCAGAGACCTCCAATGACGGTTCCACATTTTCCAGTTTCATGAGAGCGTTTTCAATAGCCTTCAAATCATCTTGTGTTAGCAACTCGAACACCTGGACCTGGGCTAGTTTTTCTACACCCTTAAATATGTCCTTCATGAGGCTTTCAACCCGAAGTGCTTTATCCTTCCCCAGAGCTTTGTGATACGCGTAACGAATCCTTGCCCAATCTCTTGCATGTTGATCGGCTTCGAATTCTGTCTTCACCACGTCGATGATCCTCCGCAATTCCTTGACCTTGTCCTCACAGGGTTTGAGACAGTTCAAGATTGCCTGAGACTGCTCGTCGAGCAGGTTTCGTTTTCCAAGCCTCCCCTTCATGCCGAAAAATATGCCTTCCAAAATGGGGAGGTTTCTCTTGACTTCCTCGAAGGCTTTAGGGAGATTGGCGATATTGTCGATAGTTTTGTATGTTGCCGTGATACCCCCGATGATTGCGACCACGGAAGCAATGATGCTGAGAGGATCCATGCTTGTAAATACAGGCTGAGTGTCTAGTGATTCGGTGAAAGGAGGATTTTGATAGTGCACCAGCTCGTACGATGGCTGTTCAACATAATATGAGAAGGGCTGTGAAGAGGGAATAAATTTGGGCAACAGAAGTGATGCGGGGTTTCTGTTTCAGATAAAATGATGGCTCATTGTGGCTTGCATATCAGGCCGGGTTGCTACGCAAGTTGCTCCTCGTAGCCAGGTGAACGGTTACTGGTGGCCTGGTGTGGCGTTGTGAGACTTGCATGGGGCGACCGGCCCAAGCCAATCATTTGGCGACGCATCGTCGGCTCTCGGTTCACGCGTGGCCCGATGTGCAGGCCATCGTTTGCTAGGCGCGTAACGGTGCCTACCATACCACTACGCAGACCTCACTATTCCGTGACTGATGTGAACGAACCAAGCGCTGAAACCAGCCATTTATAATTATGCTCCTCATCCCATCCGTGGACCGGGAAGAAGCTGCTGTGGACGATGTGAACTAGCCCAGCTGAGGGCAGTCTTACATGCAAAGGGCCTAAATTGATCTCCCTCCTGCCATCAGACTCACGACGATACGTTACCAACCCGATTCTGAACAGCCCTTAATAAGATCGACAATTTCTCTGATTCAGGGTTGGTGCGCTGCCTGGATATCATCTGCCAATCTGAAGCACTGAAATCGCTAAGAAGGCCATTATTATTTCCGAGATAGAGAACAATGGAACGTCAACCGACAATACTAATCTAAGCTCTAGGCATCTCACCATCCCTCGGTATGACGGACCAGGTCTCTGCAGTGAATAAAAGATGTCTTGATTCCTCCAACTTAGCTGGATTGACAAATACTCTCACTCGAACGGAGTCTTTGTCGGCATTAGATACTCGGAATATCATGTAGACTGTGTCAGTGCTATCTCGATGGTTGTGCATCTACATGTCGGTTAGTTGGTAAACATAGCATGACTGTATAATTTTAAATCACTTACCCGGCGGTATTGAGCTTTGCTCATATAGAATTTCGCATCGTGAAGCCCAGTGGTGGTTTTGACCTCAATGAGATAATGAGGTTTCTTGCCATCCCACGCCTCCCTATTCAAATAGCCGTTCTCGATGAGTAACTCGGTGAATTTTCCCTCGACATCATCATAGATAATATCATCAGTCTCTCTGGGTCCCCAGGGCTGGATAAGATTGTATTCTGGGTGCTCAGAAACATATTCTCGGATGTTACTTCGCCAGTTTGTCATCGAGAAGCCAGGCAACGCAGTACCCAGTTTTTTCAGAAGCTCAAATACCTGTAACCCTTTTAGTACATATGAGCGTGGTACAAATGTGCATGAAAACTTACGTAGAGCTCTCCAGCCGCCCCAATCTTCTTGTCACGCTCCAGCTTAGATGTAGATCTGAAACCAGTTGGCTGTTCCAGCCCATTGTAACTACTACTCTCCACTTCGATGCTAGGCAGGGTGTCGGAAATTCCAGTCATGTCAAATGGACCTTGGGATGGAAACGAAGCCGCCCGAGCAGCTAATACCACACTTTTGAGTATCTCCACATAACGGACTCTCTCAGTATCAACCGGGATTGGACGGAGGACTGCCTCTGACATGGATCGACGCCGCACCGCAGCAAAATCGCTTCTGGCATGAATTACATCGGTATCTGATAGCCATGGGACGTTTTCGTGATACGAGTTAGCGGTTCCGGCTCGCATTTGGGACAATGGGGACTCGTTGAAGTTGCGAATTCCATCCTGTCGGAGAGGTGACTCGGAGCGGAAGGCGCTGGGGCGATCGGACACAGAACTCCGAGTCCTTTGGGGAGATTGATTCACGCTCTGTGATGTCGTTGGCGTATACAGGGGGGCTTGGTCTGTCGTGTGTGATGGTGACGGAGTTGCCGATGGAGTGGCTCCACCCAACTCTGCTTCGGTACGTGTCCCAGTCCCGAGAGGATCGGCAACTGTAGCGTTAGTAGACTCTCTGCCAACACTGTCCTGCGTAGGCTGATGACTAGTCTCCCCTTCCGAAAAGCCATCTTCGTCGTCGGAATTGTCATCCTCGAAGTCACCAACAGCAATCCCCTCATATTCAAGGATGTCTGAAATCACCGAACGGCTCAAGTTGAGAACGCTGGTAGTAATTCGCAAACCCTTTTCGTCGAGTGGATCAAACTGATTCGAGGCCTGATCGGTCATGAGCCATCGAAAGATGCCTGATGGGAGTTTTTGCGCGTAGCAAGATTCTTGCTTCTTCTTATTGCGTGGAATAAAAATCTCAAGCTGCAAGTTGTCTTCCTGGATATGCAGATCACTCCGACTCATTTCATGGGGATGGGGCTTGCCATCTTGCGATAAGACAAGTTCGGCTGAGATTCCATCAGTCTCATAGACCCGAGCATTCTTGAGGATCTCGTAGAGCTGGCCAGAAGGTTTGAGTCTGGGACTATTGAAATGGTATGCGATCCTAGGGCACTGATTAGTCGAAATCTCATGTGCAATGTTTTCTGGGGCGTAATTTATGTTACCGGCAGAGTGCATATGCCTTTGACTTGATTTCAGGCCCGGGATACGAGAGCGGGATTCTATCCGAGACGTCAACCCTGGTGTATTCCATCACCGTGGCCGACATATGTCTTGTCCCAAGACCAAGCCAGGCGATCGTTGGAGCCAGAAGCCGAACCTCATCAAAAGTGAAAGCTAGCGTCTTCACAAGCGGCTTGAAGATGTCTCCAAGGTAAGTCCTATCCACAATGGCGAATTGCGAGGTGGCACTCATAAGCTCGACTCTCCCGTCTGGATATCGCACGGGGAAAATTCGACCCTCGTATAGCTTCTTGGGCTTCGGGTGCCGGGTTGTGGCTGATAGGAAGGAGTTGAGGACCCATATGTTTGACGTTACTTGATCCACCGTTGTTGTGGGTGAAGACCCTAGTTGCACCAACTCGTCACAGACCATCTCTAGATTGAGAGTGTTGACACCAAGGAACTCGACAAATAGACCTCTCAAATCTTCGTAGTGATGATCCAGAGTAGTTCGCCCTTTGATTTCAATATCACTCGACCAAAGACATTGTAAGATTTGATACCAGCTGCCCTTTCCATTGTTCTCCGCGTATATCAGATTTCCCTGTACGAAAGCCTGTCTGCAATGTCGCCTGTTAGCATCAAACAAGCACCAACATAATAGAATACGCACTTCACTCTGCTTTGGTCTTGAGCAGAGAGTTGACGAAGCATTCGGTCGAGATGTCTGTACAGCTCATGAATCTGGTCAAGGTTTGCAAAACCCTCCCCTGCTAGAAGCTGAAATTCTTCAACAAGGGTGAAACAGTTGCAATTTGGTATTGCGAGAACATCAGTGAAGAATATGGGTATTGTAAGCGACAGAGCTGGCAGGCCTGCGAAACCTTCTTCGAAGCACGCCTTGAGAGAATGCTTGATTTTCATCACGGGCGGCGCTTCCCACAAACACCTCTCAGGTTCAACCCAGCATGGCCCTTCTTCTCCGATGGTTGGCACATAAACTAGACCCAAACTCTCAAATCGGTTCCTGAAATGGTTAGCGTCTCATAGAACCCGCGGTAGCTCAAACTGACCGAATGGTTTCCTTATCAGTTGGCTGAAATCCCGACTGCATATACTTCCCATGAATTATGCTGTAGATCTCAACAATTCTTTGGCAATCCTTGACCAAATGGGCCTCTGTCTGACGTATTTGGCTCAAAATTGTCAGGTAAAACTCAATATCCTCTCCTATACCTACGCCAAGGTAACGCACTAGAAAGCCCCAGTCTTTCCCATACGTGTCTCGTTCCATGGGATTTTCGAGTTCCAGAAATGGAAAACCTTTCATTCCCTCTAAGGAATCTGGTACACTGAGAGTTGAGATCCGGCAGTGGGAGATACGTCGCCGACAATTCCACCATCTGCCCACCCTGGCATTGAACTTTGACAGCTTTCAGCTTGTGTTGCAGTACAGTCTGCGCCTCAATCGGCTTCCCTTCTTGAGGCCAGTGGTGAGCGAGGAAGCCCAGAAACTTCTCCGCGCGGTGTTCTGCTATGAAATAGCAGGCCGGAGACAGATCCGGGGGGTTGACCGTCTGGCTAGTAAGTCTCAAAAGCAGTCGCAAGCCAGCGGATGCCACGAGCCAGTCTCTCCAGGGAATGGAATTCGGAGTAGGTTTCTCTGGAGTGTTTTTGAAGTAGAAGTCGTGAATGAATTCAATAGAATGTCCAAGTGCCTTTTCAGATCTACTATTGCCTTCACCTTGCCTCAGAAGCGCCCACGGACCGAAGGGACTTTCGTCTGGTAGATAGACGTCGGTAGTGTGGGGCACCCGCATATGGCAGCCTTTTTCAATCAAGGCCACGTCGTGAATATCCCTATACCGGTCACCAACCCGTTGGTGTGTCAAATAAAGGAACGTCAGGTGACGAACAAAGTCTTGGACACTTGTGTCCTCAAATTTATCCATCCAACCCCGATGCCTTGCAATAATCTTTTGGCGGACGTATGCAACATCCACGCTTCGAACGCCGAGAACTTTGAATAGGCGCAGTCGGGTAGGATTGGCAGCGGCTGGAGCTGATATGAGGTCTAACCCAAGATTCCCAGGAATCGTAATCCCTTCAGCTTTTGCGAAGTAGATGGCGCGAAATTTGCTTTGCGCAACCCACTCTCCACTTTGCAATGGCAATAGAGGCATCTTTCGAACTCTCGATTTCAGATCGGTGCTAAAACCATGTTCCTCAAGCGTTGAGACAAGAAGTTCTGCGACCCTTGTATGCCAATCATCCTCGGCATTTTTGGTCCGCATCCTGGACGAATTTGATGCGATGTCCTGTCTGCCATTTCAATAATGTCGTCGTGCCAGAAGGTTCGCAATCCAAAACCGTTCAGAATTCGAATATCCTTTGGTTGGTAACGCCGTGAAAGGCTGATCTCTGGGTTCAGATCTTCAAATAGAAGTTCGCCAGAGCAATCTACATGCTGTGATGCGGGTCGTCGGAGTTCTGTAATAAGTCGCAACCCCTCCTCCCTTCCGGGGCGTATCAATGGTGTCAGTTGTACTCCGCCCCCGAGCTTCATGACCAATCTAGACCACAATGCATCAAATGGATATTTGTTCTGGATTGGAAGGTATCGCATCCAAGTGTACTGCAGCGTTGGGTGCTGGCAGAATTGCAAGGTGGCCTGGAGGAAAGCGTCGGCAATACCGTCAAGAAGGGAGATATTTCTTGCCGAAGTGACTACAATACCTTGGCGGTTTGCCTGCGTGACGAAGTCGCTGTGGATTAGGAACTAATAATGTCAGTCTTGTTTATGTTCTGTACATTCCTTGAGAGTTCTTACCGAGAATCCCTTATAATCCACCGGTAAGAAGGCGAAAGCTTTCTGCTGTTGAACAATGGGCGTAGAATCGGAGGAGATCGGGAAGGCCAGGACAATTTGTGCCTTCGAATACTTCTTCATCGTTTCATCCAACTCTGTATAAGTTCGGTTCTCGTTCTTCGGCAGGTTTCCCGCGACATGTTTGGTAATGTGGTACATGCTTTCCGTAGATTTTGATTGTCCGTCTTCACTGATCGTTTTCGTCACCGTCGCGCGATGGGATTCTGGGTATCTTGCCGAGAAAACTGCGGAATATTGAAGGTTCCCTTCTTCAGTGAAGATTGATATGCGGATTTCCTGAAGTTTTGTCATAAAGAGTAAGATATCTCCTTGTAAATCCCTGAGCTGTTGACGTATTGTCTCCCGTTGAGTTGATGACACCTGCGGGTCCTTGGTTTCATGGAAGTGAAGCGTTATCCTCGTAAAATGTGGAGATAACTCCTCAACAGGGTCTTCCCAAATAGGAATGATCATGCCAATACCTGAGTCCCCCTGGCCATGCTTAAAATAAAAAGAGAAGTCTCCAGATTGGATTTGAACCTTCCATGCGGCCATGAAGACTGACTTGAACCCAATGCCCTTCTCACCAATATACCCTTCAGTCCCGGTCTTAGAAGTCTTGCCCACCTCACAGATGGCTTTGACATTTTTGTCGTCAAATCCATTCTCATTGCAGTCGACTACCATGCGATCATGATACATTCGGAATTCCACGTAAGGTAACTGATTTCGCTTTTGGGCCTCTGTGAAAAGGTTGTCCTCTGCATTCTGAAGAAGCTCAAAGACGAATTGCGCGTTGCTTGTGTAGAGATTCTTTGCCAATCTACCAATGGCATTAATTAGATCAGGCACAACTACCAAGACTCATCGTAGACGTACGTAGACACAGCCGCGCCGAGAGAGATCCCACAATGCCGCTGAGTGCACCTTTAATCTCTTCGTGCAATGCATGATCCATCCGGTTCAGCTTTTCCCATGATTCTTCCCGAACATGCCCACGATCCTTTGCGATGGATTTTATAAGCTTTTGAGCTCGGGCCCGTCCCGTTTGGTCGTTGTTACTATTCGACATTTTTTGTTAAGTAGGATCAATGTCTCCAGTCTGCGTAGTTGTGCATTCGATTTCGGGATTTCGGCTGTGAAGAGGGTGAAGGACGCGGAATTTCTGGAGAAGAGAACTGGGCGACTCAGCTGATTAAAAAGGTGGCCTTTTCGAGCGGTTAACCCTTGTCGTGTTGTTGGTTGTGTTCCTGTGTTGGTTCTACTCCCAGCCTTTTGCGGGTCGACCGACAGCGAGACCAGTGAGCGGTTACGACGCCCTGCCTATATCGCTTTAGTCCAAAAAAGCTAGTCTATAATGAAAAGAGCTTCACATACTACCTTCCTCTTCTGATTATCCCACTGTAGTGAAAAAAGGGGGTCATAGGAACATACATGTGCTAATTTATGCATAGTCAGAGAGGAACATCGAGTGATTAATACTCAACCCAACATTCATAAATCAGCATAAGGTCAAAATTAATATTTAGGGGATGTCTTAAAAACAACCCAACTACACCAAGTTAATCATCTAAAAATGTCACCAGCATATAATAGGGAGTTCATATCACGATACTGCTTTGAATCCATCCACCCAGTTACGTTAAATAACAGAGAATAAAGTATTCGACCTTCTTACTACTCCCAGACTATGGCCAAGATCAGATTAAATGGTGAGAAAAGGCCCACAACATTGCTGACACTCGTCGCGCAGAGTCACGTGATCGAAGGGACTGCCTGGACGCCGTCAGCAATCTCACCGAGTTGAAATCTCGTAACTCCAATAACCACAAAATAAATTTCTCGATTCCAAACAGACAATGGAATCTCAAATCGATTACCAGGGCCTTGATGTGGCCGAGAACCAGATTCGTCTGATTGAGCTACACCCTCGAGCCGCAAACACTCCCGCAACGCCAAACGATACTCTGCACTGCGAACTGAATCCACACCATCGTGGCGATACCTGTCCTCCATACCTTGCCTTGTCCTACGCCTGGCAGCATGATGGCCACAGCCAATCGGTCGTCATCAACAACAAATCTTGCCAAATTAGCGAAACTGTCGAACAAGCACTCAGACAGTTGCGCCATCGCCGAAATACAGTCTACGTGTGGGTCGACCAGATCTGTATCAACCAAGACGACAAGGAGGAAAAAAAACTATCAAGTGCAGCAAATGCGTCGCACGTATAGCGAGGCTGAAGGTGTCATTGCTTGGCTCGGCATGCCCTTTCCCAATTCCAAAACTCTTTTCAGATTCTTGCAACAAATTGGAGCCGCAGTATTGAAGGAGAAATGGAAAGCCCTAACGACTGCTCTTGACGCTTTCGATGTAGCCTCAATGAAGGGGGCATTCAGAAACTTTTGCCAAAGAGCCTACTGGAAGCGCCTATGGGTTATGCAGGAGTTTACTGTCGCCAGTCGTGTTCGAGTTGTCTGTGGGGGCTCGTCCATCGACGTGGAAAGCATTAATGCAGCTTTCGGGGTGGAAGCACTCTTCGAAGAGAGGTCTTGGGAAAATATCCCGGGATCTAGTACTGTTCTTAATAACATTAAGAATATATACTACCCAGAAGAGGGAAGCTTTGTGGACAACGTCATCACAAGGCGTCAACGATATGATCCGGAATCCGGAGGCGCCAAAGGCGAAAAAGACCACTTCTTTAGAGTTTTGGTTACCTGTCTCGTTTTGGAAGTCGATTACAACTGGCCGATGGCTTCTGATCCTCGAGATCGGGTTTTCTCGCTCCTCCATCTCTCCTCTGACTCTGCAGTTTTTGGCGAGAATTTCATCGACTACCTCAAAACTCCGGAGAAAGTTTACTACGACACAACTGTCGCATTTCTAAACCAAGGATACATTGATGTTTTGTCATATTGCCAGTTCCCAAAAGCGCTGTCCTTACCATCTTGGGTTGTCGACTGGAGCATGCAGGTTCGTAATCCGTCTGTTCAAGCACCTTGGTTTAGCAAATTCAACGCATCGGATGCCGCATCCAAACCACTCGTCTGCCAACCCCAACCTGGCTACGTCGCAGTATTGGGGACATCGGTTGACACTATCACGGCTTTTGGCGATATATGGGACCCAGATTGGTCACAGCCTTTGGATCGGAACGCCGCAGTCACCTTCATCGATAACATCATGCAACTATGCAAGAGGTCGCCACGAACGCGCTTGAATGAAGAAACTTTTGACGCCGTCAGAATTGCTGGAGTAGACGGCGTAGGCTGTTCTGGTTTGGATATTGAAGAGAATTATGCTGAATATCTCGGCGAGTTCATGGAGGCGTTTGAAAGCTTAAAATCCGTGGAAGAGGGCCAAGATGGCGTCGAAGAGGGCAAAACTGACGATTGGTACGAAGAAATGATACATCGTCTGCACTCGCGCAGGCCGTTCATTACTTCGACTGGATTTGTCGGTTTGTGTCCAAGCCATGTCGCAGTTGGTGATGTGGTGTGCATCTTCTACGGTGGAAAAGCGCCCTATGTCATACGACCCGGTAAATATGAGACCTTTACGCTTGTTGGAGAGGCATATGTACAGGGAATTATGTACGGCGAATTTCTGAAAGACAAACCTGCGAGTCAAACATTTACATTAGTGTAAAGTCCGGCGTTCTCAAGGAAAGAGACAAATGATAAAAATAGATTTCAGTGTGCAGTTGGTGAAAGGAGGCGATAGTATCTTCATGAGTTACAATCAAGAATCAAGTTTGAACATAGGCTAAGAAGAGTACTGGCAACAAAGGTGCAAAAAAAACACGCTCATGACACGTTCGAACTACCTCTTTGCATGACTACAGAACCGTCCGAAGCCCGCCCAAGTCCTAGGACTCCTCCACACTCGGCTAAATAACCGAGAACAAGGTCTTCAGTCCCTCCCACTGTTCCCGAGCCGTAGTCAAAATGAGATTAGCCGGGAGAACAAAACCACCGGCGCCACTGGAAGCAGGACGGAGTTCAATGGTCCATGCGTATGTCGCGCCAGAAACTGAAGTCAGGTAGTCGGGCGAAGCACCGGTTGTGGCGTACAAGGTACTGCAGCTGGATCCAGTCGTGTAGCGAGCGCCGCTGTACTGGAAGATGCGGTTGGCCATCTGGTTCGCTGCTGATAATTGCTGGTTGATGTTTGCGGGATATTGGCTGCAGGAGTAGCCATAAGCTTGTAAGATGTACTGTCCGTAGCTGTGGAAGTCGATAAATAGCTTGATACCATTCGTCGCTATTTGCCTGGTGAAGCTGACAAGGCTCGTGATCTCAGGAGTATCACCGCCTGCCAAGCCCTTGTAGTCCTCAGCGCAAGGGTTTGTAGACGCACCGCCACTGACACTCCATTGGTAGGGCCAGTTTCTGTTATTGTCGGTACCCACACAACTGCTACTAGACCGAGGCTGACGGTTCTTACGCCAGAGTCTGTCGGTCGTTTGAGTGTAAACGAAGCCTACAATTGTTAGTAAGTCAACCTCTTATTTTCCCAAATTCAGGAATCCATACCATCCGGGTTGGTGAAAGGAATAAAGTAGAAGTCATAGCTGTCCACAATTGCTTTAATCTGAGCATCGTTGGTGAGATAGCCGTTGATGAGTTGCCATGCATGGTACTCTTCGACCTATCGTGGTGTTAGTTCATTTCAGAGAAATCAGAAAGACAGGAAAACTGACTGGAGCTGCAATCCACTCGCGAGCATGGACGGTGGCATGGAAGTAGACTGCAGGCTTCTTTCCTTTGCCACTTGCTCCCCAGAAGTGAATGCCATAAATATCACGGCCCTCATATGACTTTCCAGCGACAAAGATTTCCGAGTTTGACGGGAAAGCTGCATTGAGATCGTTGAAGAAGAGACGATGGTCCGCATAGCTGTGGTAGGAATTGAACCACGAAAGGGCAGGCAGAGCAGATGCCTGGCGTTTGGCAGGTGACGACTCGCTTACTACAAGGAATCGTGAGAACTAGATCAGATAAAGACGCTTGCAGTCGAGACTTACCACTGTAGTAGTCCTCGAAGGCGCTCTCCTCGGCAAACTCGGCTCCTAAGTCCTCACTGATGACAGTAGATTCGAGACCAAGAGCCTCGAACTCTAGCAGGGAATCAGGCGCAATGGCGACATCAAAATGGTTGTCAACCTCGTGAACACTCAGCGCAACAAATTCCAGGTCGGAAAGCTTGTCCCGAATTGACTGGCCATCATCCGCTGTGGCGATGCTGAAAGCCTTGTACCCATCATAGGATACACGTTGCTCTGTCGTGGCCAAGGCCAAGACAGCAGAAAAAGCGACTGCCAACTTAAAGTACATTGTAGTCTTTGGGTCGACAAGAATATGCCGCTTCTTGTACAGCCTGATTAAAATCCGATGTGCCACAGAGAGCAGAAACACTGTCTCTTTAATAGATTCAGAGTCACTCCATTATTGTACCTCATTGGGAAGGTCGTAGATTGGGTCGTAGATTGGGTAGTAGAATCATGCCAAAAATGAGGTCGGTTACGCAAGAACGCTTTGCCAAGCCCATAACTAACCTTTATAGTCTCTGATATGGCCATTACTTCACGCACCCGCAGGTACCTTTGAAAAAGCTAATGGTGAGTGTCGAGGTCTGGATGCGGTACCTACCTGATTTAGTCTAAGACCTGCCTATTGCGAACACGGATGTGACCCCAATGTTCGGCTCGGCATACGAATTAAGGTACAGCGGCTCGGCCCTTAGCGCGTACACATGAACTCCGCAAGCAGCTTCTAGAATTGGAAAACCTGCGTCGTGATCTGGACCTTGATGATTCGTCGATTGGATCAAATATTGGGCAGGTTAGTGGCACACAGATCGACAGACCTAGAAGACCATTGGTATGGTTAATTCTAACCTTTTTATTGCAGCAAATTGGATGTCGACGATTATGAGAGCATCGCGCAAAGCTCGGCAATTTTGAGCCTAGGTTCCTGGGGAAGTTGGGAAGAGGCACGCCATCTGGAAAATGCTTGCATGCTAGACACTAACGAACATACTATCAAATTCGACACCAATCTCTCTCATACATAATCGTAAGAAACATTATTCAACATTCTAGATCACGGCCAGTTCGCTTCGGGGTGATTGCTCGTACTTTCCATCAATTGCTTTCTCTTCTCCCTTGCCTCCCAGTACGTTTGCAACCATTGGTCCGTATGTCCCTTTAATGGCTCAGTCGCATCATCCACAAGGCTACCATTAGCCCAGGCAAAAAGATCCTTGACGTACGCGGGCTCGGCTCCGTCCACGGCCAAGCTGTGGAATGCACGTCCTCGTCCAGTACTGGCGACCCGTTTCTCGTGATCCTCCCTCATTGACTCCCGACTTGGTAATCTCGTCTTCCCTGAGAATACTCGAGCCAATGCCTGCGCTTGGAAGTCAAACAGAGAAAATGTTGCAGAGTAGTAAGGACTCCGATAAACGCCAAGGATGGATCCTCAATGTAAAAGATATCTTTGTGCAGGTGATGCACCATGTTTCCTTCCGAAGTGACGAGAACCCCAGGTGTCACTGAGTCAATATGAAGGTCATCTGCGTGATACTGTTGCAAGAAAGGATATGAGGTCAAGTATCCCGTTGCCAAGACGACGTAATCAATATCCTTAATAACTTGGCCGTCCTTCAAGACAATACTGCCTTGGATGGGAGCTACCGCCTCCAGTCCGGTTGCTTTCGTAGTCTTAGGGTCAAGTTCAAATCTCTCAATGCTCCCTAGGTGTTCAATTGACGGCGGTAACATGGACTTTGGCAGGTCAAACTCGCCGCCTCTCGTGCTCTGCAGCACCCTCTTTGCGGTTGCGGTTGACTCACGGCACACATCCATTGCTGATGCGCCGCCACCAATGACGAGGACTGTTTTGTCTCGGTATGTTTCGGGATGACGATACTCTTTGGTGTGAATAATGCGGTCGCCATAAAGAGCCTTCCACTCGGCCAGTCCAGGAGTGTCAGGGATTAGGGGCAAGTTGTAGTGGCCAGATGCGACAACGAGCGCATCGAATTCCCAGTTCCTCTCCAAAAGGCGAGGGCTCCCGTTCCCTTTGAGTAATGACGCTGTTCTGAGGATCCATTGACTGCCGTCATCCGACTTCTTCGCGTCGTCAACACGGGTATGGAAGATGGTCACATCGTCAACGCCATGCTGAGCACTGAGACCCTGGAGGTAGCTTTCAATCTCATCGTGTCCAGTGACATCTTCCGTTCCTTGTGGCCAGGGTCCAAGGCTGCTGTACAGCAAACTTGTCGGCACGTTGTTCCTCAACCCAGCGTAGGCTGGACCGGGAGGTGAAAATGCAACCCGCAGTGCCTCAGAATCATCGGTGTTGAGTGGGTGAACGTGGTTCCCATTTTGAGAAGCTGCGGGCGCTTTTGTCGGCAAAAATTGACCAGTCTTGGATACCTCGTAATCGCCGACTGAAGGTGACACACTCGGATAGCTCGGGCCGTTGGGCGCGCTTTTGAATCGTAGTGCCATACTCCAGACGTAAGTCCAGATCGTTCAAAGACGGTCACATCGATGCCGTTCTTCAGCAAGTACGCTGCTGTTGTGATTCCGCTAACTCCGGCGCCAATGACTGCCACTTTGGTATGCGGGCCGAACTTGTCAAGCACAGGCACGGCCGGCGACGTGCCATTGGTCTGAGTAGGACTCATTTGAAGTGGATTGTGCGCGCTTATTTTTCGAGGGAGGAAAGTGAAGCTCCAAATGTTCCGTGGCCGTTCAATCTACTGGGTGAATTTGATATTCTTCCTCTCGTCCGAAGCGAGGGATCGGGCGAGATATAATGAGCAAAAGTGAGCAACTGCAGATGTTGTAATCTAGCACCATATCTTACGAGCCCAACGTCCTCCCGCTCGGCTCCGAGTGGTTGCTTCCGGTTTTCCACATGATGGGCTCGCCCAATTTGTAAAGTGTACGCCAGGCCGGCCATTTACGGCGTCAGACAGTGCTTCAAGCACGTCATCCCGAGGATTATGTCACAAAGCCCTCGGCCCGTAAATGTGCCCACAGATGCATACTGACGCCTTAAATATTGTGAATGGTGTAAAATGATATCAATGGATTGTTTCTCTTGTGATGGAGTGGTCCCTGTGGCTCCCAATGAAGTAAGTGGGTGATAACTTTGCGACAATCGACATTGGGGGGACACATTCGCGATCCCTTGATGCAGCACTACATCATTTAATGAACTGCAGGAGGTCATTCATTCAGAATAAATGGGTTGCGTCAATTCACTCCCCCTCTGTAAATACACAATCTTGACCAGTCATCGTGCCGGATGAACTCTTGGACGTGAACCCCAATTGAGCAATCACTACGCATCACCACTCTCACCAAGTCCATGATATTCATCAAATTAATCGTACATTTTCTTTTTACGAAGATTAACAGTATTTGTCACATTTTATTGTATGCTTCGCGGAACACTCCGTTTCAAGGCTTCCAGCTACCCAGATAGATGCAATTGACTCGATAACAAAATTATCCAAGCCCTACATCAGATCTGTCCCACAGCAGAGGCAGCTCGCTTTGCCACCAGCTCATTTCTGTGCAGAACCCGAATAACAAGTGCCGTTGCAGCCATCGCAATCGCAAATGCCACCATGGTAGGGTAACCCTTCGGATATCGGGGCGCCTCGACGATTTTCCAAATAAGTAGAGGCAGCCAGGCCTGGAAGACATAGGCCATCTCGTTCATCGATCCAACCACAAGAGCACGCTCTTCGTTGTCATCCTTGCAAATCTCATGCGCCCAAGCAAAGGTCAGTCCGCTAATGCCGCCACCCAATCCGACGAGGATGAAGCAAGCCCATTTCCACCCATCAGGGATGTTCCAGGCCGACAGGCTAGCGTAAAAGACAGTGAGCATTGTTCCTGAGAACACAATCGGTTGCCATCTTCCACCCCTAAAAATTGTGTCTGAACTCCAAGCATAAATGAGCGTGGTGACGACTGTGACCGCCGATGTGATGGTTGGATACGTGTTGTAGTCGGAAACACTATATCCTTTCCCCTTCAGCCATAACTGAAAACCGGGCTGGGACAATGCTCCACATCCATTGTTGAAGAATATGTAGAGCATGGTAAGCAGATAAATATGCCAGCTGGAAAATATCTTCTTCATCTTTGCGAGGGTGTACGGAGAGCGGTTTGCTCGACCTTCTAGCTCCATTCGCCTTTTCGCTATTGCAATATCGTCCTTCGTCAGATACCAAGCTCGGGTGATTTCAGGTAGGTCCGGGAAAAAGAAGAACCCGGCCATAGCGATAGGAAGTGAGATGACGCAGTCGATAATAAATAACCACTGCCATCCTTTGAAGCCGTGCACTCCGTCCAGGTGGTAGACCGAAGCCATCAAATAGCCAGAAAACATCGAGCCAATCGATCCACTGGCGTGGAAGATGCACGACCGCGCTTAGCAAGCTCATCTTTTCGATACCATGAGCCGATAATGTACTGCATTCCGGGATAAAAGGTGCTCTCGGCAAGTCCGATGAAGAAGCGAAGAGCATATATTTGCTTGACGTTGGTGCACTTGGCCATCACAATGGTAAGGACGGACCAGGTTACCTCGCAAGCCGGAATCCATAGCGATGGACGGATCCTCGTCAGCAACAGGTTGCTATCATCGCAATCAGTTTGAATCCCAGACGGCTAGAATAGTATTGAGTCGAAGTAAAGGTCAACAATCACTCACCTAGGAATTTCTCCAAGCACGTAGCCAATCGTCCACAACGTTTGCATATAGTTGAGCTCGTTCCCCTCCATGTGAAGATCTTCCTTCATTCCAGACACATAGGCGTTATTGATATTAATCTGGTTCAAGTTCTTGATGAAATATCCCAGACAGGCAAATGTAAGGATTACGAATCGAGCTTGAACAGGAATCGGCGTTCTGCTTTGGCTTGTCGAGGGTATCCCAGACGTATGACTTCCACGTCTTTTGCGGCAAGTCCTCTTCGAGGCTGCTGTCAGTTTCATGGCCTCTGGAAACAAGAGCCTCGCTGACGGACTCGGAAGATGCATTGTCTCGCGCCTGGGTTTTGTCGTCTGAAGTCGACATTGTGATGAACGGATCCTACGCAGGTAAATAACCGTTGGCCATGCAGTGTAGACACTGCTGGGAGAGATAGGCAATATTTCAAAATCCGTTGAGGGCAATAATAAGACAAACGACTCTTTAAAAATTATAAGCGTGTCACTGGAAGCTTTTGGGAGCGCGGTGGTCAGAGTAGGCTTCGCCTTCGAGTTGACGGATGACGTGACCACGACGTAGCAGTTCCATCCCACTCAGGGAGAGCGAGCACAGATCCTAGATGGCATCCATTTAGGGATGAGATTGTCAGTTTAAAGACATTTCCAGTAATAGATAGGAGAGAGGCGGCACGTAGTCAGGTTCTAATTCGTCACAGACAACCCATCATTCGGCCAGTGTGCCCACTTTGCTTGAAAGTCGCGTTTTTCCCGCCTGTCTCAACACGTCAGAATAGCTGGAATGTGTGTGGGGGTGCCGGAGTCGTTGCTAGGACTTGTCTTATGCCCGAGTTTCTGGGGTTGCAGCTGCAGCACGCAATTATCGGCCGTGTTTGTGTCCACCAAAATCGTGGGGCAGCCGTTCCAAGACCCGGATTTCCGGGGTTTGGGGTTGCGCACAATTATCCCACCGCATCGCGTCATTGCCAACCCATCAGAAATCTAAATATGGGGTTTTTAATGTGGGATAACGCCCTCAATCCCGGTTCTCTCCAGGCAAGTGTATTCAGCTTCCCAATACCGCGTCAGCTCATTGGCTCGATTATGGATCTGTTGGGCGAAATCTGTCCATAATGGGTACCAGAGACGACGCATGAAGAGATCTTTTCCGGACTGTCAGTGCAACACTGGGTCAGCACCGTGTGCTGACGACATAATACGAGGCCATAGCAACGTTCCAATCCTACTTTGGGACATATCTCCGAAGCTCGCACCATGAGATATTGCTTGGAGATTAAGAAGGTATACGCAGCATCCTCAGTGCCCTCTACGCCAGGTCATTTCAGAGTTGTCACAATCTCCCAAGGTCCAGATGCCTCTGCCTCAAATCTACATCGAGAATAAGGATGCTGCGACAGTTTAAGATTCCGGCTCCACTACCCGCATCAAGTCTAAAGGAGGGTGTGGAGGTACCGTCTTAGGGTGGCTTTGGCTGCAGGTGACGATGAGACCTTCCACATGGACTGTGAACTCATTGATACCTTGGCACTAGCACGCGAGTCAGGTTAGTCTTGGCTCTTGCGTCGTAGATACACATATATTATCGTTCACCGCATATCAGAGCAGAGAGTTGTACCCACACTTCGATCCGAGTTGCATAGCGTATATTAACGAAAAGGCCGCTCAAGGAGCAGACCAGCATTCTGCCCCCCTGAGCGACAATATATCTTAGCGTATATGTGACATGTGGGATGGAGCCCGCACAGCATCATCACCCCTTAGCTCAGTTTAATATTTCGAAAACATTAAAATATATCGCCTAATTAAGTCGCACTGCACGGACGTCGCTCTGGAGGACTCTTCGTTCGTTCCTCTCTTCGCGCGTTCCTCTCTTCGTTCCTCAAGGCAATGGTGCGGCACCCCTATCAATTGCCATATTCCAAGCCGTAACGTTCTAATGCTCACCTTAAGGCTTAGTCTAAGTCTATTAAGCTCGGTTATACCATAGTACCGAAACAACAACTTAATAATAATTCAATGATTTCTATACTTGAAGCTAAACTAGGATAACACCCTGAACCGCCCGCTCGCCCCTCTCAAGCTCATCAATAGCTTCTCCAAACATGTATCCAGCAACATACGCTTCGCCAATATCTTTGTACTCTGTGCCGTCTCTGCGTAATACGATTGGCAATGAAGCCCTAATGGCACGTAAATCTCGTCATCCTCATGAGCGCTACCGGACACCAACGCAAATAGCCCCGAGACGCAAATGCAAAACCGTCGGGTTGCCATAACATCGCGTAACTCTCCTAGGATCGAAAGATCAGCATCGCCCTCTGTCTCACTAAATTCACGTTCACCCGTAAGAACATCCAGCCGGCGATCAATAGCAAGTCCAGGAATCCACCAGTGTTGGTAGTACTTAATTGTACCATAAACCTGTTTCATCCATTGTCGGTCGGCGAGTAGATTTGCCCGAGACTTCTTTGTGCAAAATAGACGACAAAATGCCAGGTGGGCTGACTCTTGAAAATCCCATTTCTCAATCACCATCGAGCACCATTGGAGAAATGTCATCACCACTGCTGTGTGTGAGGATAGTAGCGGAAGTGAAATCCCACAGCTGCCGATATAATCGATGTGTATCATGAGTGCTTTATGTTTCCGCTGTCTATCAATAAATGACACAGTAGCTTCCGTATCATTTGAGGCTGTAAAGCGATCCCACGCGATAATGGATTCCACTGGTCTTGAATCGCCGAAGTCGGGAAGCCAAGTTGGCAAGCCATTGTTTTGATGAGCGGATATGCAACAAGTCAAAACAGGGCGGCACATAACCTGAAGGCTTTTTGTTGTCTTGATAATATGCTCTACAGCATTGGTATCGACTCTTCGCTTTGATAAGTTGTAATCCAGTAAGAGTTGGCTTCGCTCAATATCACTCAAAAGCCCCAGGATGCCGTATACTTTGTCTCGTGGATCGTTGCAGAGATGTTCTCTGGTCGCTTTAATAGCATCTTGGAGGCCGTGCTTGCGGTTTCCGTCATATCGTGATTCTCTTGGACGCACCAACAACAGACTATTCCCGAGATATTCTTTTCGTTTTGGTATGTGCCTCGTCCCGAAGATCCAACTCACAGTTTCTCTATGGCGTGCGAGAATCTCTGACGCAGCAGTGAAATTTGATAATAGCAACTTGACTGAGCCACAGTACATGTCCACATGGCGTGCATTGAATATCTCCTGGACAATCCAGAGTCAATAACAGTAATCCCGTTCCATGAACTCTCCGAGAGCGGCGAAATGGTCCTTCCATTTGTGCGACATCATGATCAGTTTGCAATGGCTTGCATCCTTCGTATCTGCTTTCACGAGCTCTAGTATCAAGTCGATGGCGAGGTGACTGTTGTCATAGTCGGGACCAAGCCATGCAACCAGGGAAGTCGCTGTTGCATATATTTTTGTCATTCCTTGGACCTGGTGGCTTCGCTCGGCTGAATCCTTCTGGTTAATACAAACAGCATCGGCCCAGACAGTAATAAGTGGTGGGGAAAGTGAAGTTGGCAATCCGGTCTAATGTCAGAGGCCACCATCAATTTAAATGTGCAGTAATATTCAAGTCAATTCAATTCAAAGTGCCACAACCCCCAATGTAATTCAACTTAAAATATCGCTCTCAATTACTTGAATAGGTTGCAATTTAGCCCATTTTCATTTTTTCCCCAAGTTTATTCAACATTATTATTTTATTAAGTTTTTCTGTTGCCTTCTTAAATTACCTACAGGGTAGTGCTGTAGATCTTTGGGAGGTCGATCGCAAAGGAGTCATGTACAGTGAGATACAAAGGTGGTCGATTACAGTAGCTAGCAGTGCGGTCCCCTATAAATACAGTGGCCGCGTTCCCAGCTCTGCTGATCTCCCCCACTTCTAGGTCCGCTCCAGGGCTTGCTGCCCTTATGGGTCAGGTCTTGGCCCCAAGGTGGGGGGTTCAACAAGATCCACAATTGCCGCCCGAGCCCTTAGGCAATAGCGCTACAGCAGCTGCAGCCTCTATAAAGTAGCCCCATTTTCATCACTTTACGATATCTTCTGACCTAAGTACCTGGGCATAAAAATCACCTGGCCAGTATCAAGTAATTCAAGCAATTCAAGCCGGAACCCCCCTCAATTCAAGCCTGACGGCACCGAAATCGATTTACCTAAAAAGGGCAGATTGACTTGAATTGTTGGGGAGCCTTGACTATTCAGCCGCGCCACTAACCCACCTGGAGATCCGGGCAGCCTAGCGTCGTATGAAATGTCGGGGCGGCCAATTGCATTCTAAATCCACGAATATGGCGTAAATCTAGGTGATTTACAGCAGAAAGTGTGACGACCATTTACGGTCTTCCTCGATTACCGGTACTATCATGTGACTCTACTTGCGATGAGCTTGTTCTTCCGCTAGATGAAAGCCTCAGGCGCATGTTGTCGCCCTGATTACCCCTGATCCATTTTAACCCTACAGCAATCTACCGAGTTTACCCCATCGTAGATTCAAGATACCCACCACGCATCCAACCCTACTGAGTACCTTGTACCGCATCGCACACGGCCCGCCATCCCTGCGGTCTTGATATCTCGGACTTTCTCGTTGTGTGTGTCTTTATATAAAGCCCTGCCAGAAAAAACCACACGTCTTGTCGCGCTCGTCACGTCCACAGGCCGCATCGAAACCCTCAGGCTCTCGACATGGCTGCCTCGGTACCTGGGCTTGTTACGCACGACTTCGCAGGCGATGCATGGGACGCACCCAACGTAAAGGAAAACATCGAGCCAGCCCACGTTTGGATGGTGAACAAATCGTGGAGGGTGTCCTCGCTGTTTATTACCACTTGGTTTATCAGCGTCATTATTGCCATCCGATATTGAGTCTCTCCATAATATACCAGGCATTCTTTCCCTTCCTCTTGTTATGGGGGTTATCTCGCCTTCTATTTCGGCTGATTCCTCAACTCCGGAATATTCATAATGAGTGGGTGGAACATCCTCTAGATACCTTGGCGTCTCGTATGGTAAGTACACCAAAATCTATCCTGTCAGCTGAAGATGCAAAGATATCAACCCCCAAGCGATAGAAGACTTCGGTGCTCCGTACGGTGGTGGGGTTTGCTCGACGGACTAAAAAGAGTGTCGTGTGGAGCTTCTTTTGGTGCATGTACTTCCACTTCGCTATTCGGCGATCGCGCATGATACAGAATTACTTGGCGGCGTGGAGGACCAAGTACCCCGGACTACTATCTCGTCATTTTCGTCGACAACGAGGGCTACACGAAGCTCCCCTGCCCGGACCCAGAGTCTCCGACCACCGATGACAAGTTTCTAGTCAGCTATTTGGAATCCTTTTACCGCATCTCGCAGATAGAGAGAGGGCTCATCCGAGCATTGCTACCCAAGAACAGAGTCAGGCTCGATGTAGTCAATTTGAGTTGTCTTCGCTGCTCGACGAATTCAGGAGCGCCCTGCTCACACTGGCCAGTTGCTACGAGACGTCACGGCTGGGCGGCCCAGATTGACTTTGGACCTGGGATATCGCCAGTATCGACGAATACAATACTTTGAGGATCCGTCGCAGCTTGAGGGAGGAGATTCCTAGTGGACGTGTTGTTAAAGGAACAAGTGTTTCTTCGGGAAATATTTGATGCGTCTGCGGAATCAGCGCCGGTGCTTCCCGTGGGAAGCTTAAGCAGGATCGCAGCTATAACTGCAACTCAGGTGGCAGGAGCGGCCATATACCCTGATCGTCCCCAGGCCCTGAACTTTGTGTGTGGCTGGGACGCACATACCGCCACGTTGATCATTATATTTCCCACGGTGCTGAGCATCGTGGTCGGTATTGCCTGGCCAGCGCAGGCAGTTCTCAAGTACGGGGCCGATGTGCAGACGAGCGTTCAGACCGGCGTTAGTGTGGCGAGTTATATTGTTACCGCAGGCAAGTCCAAACAAACCTGTATCAGCGCGACTCCTAATGGTTAATCTTTACGCAATATAGGAGCCTTGCTCATTGCACTGGCAACCTGGTATGACTCGGTCACGACTCACAAAGAGCCGAAGGAAGAAAAGGGTGAATAATGGTTTCGTATGTGGTATCCTACTGACGCTACGCGTGGGCGGACAGAGTTACATAAACGCCTCGGGCTCTGGCCTGGAACTAGAAATGTTTAAGCTGGTCTAGCCAGAGCGTCAAGGTCTTGAATCTTTTAACTTCACGCCATGTGCCAGTAGATACATACTGGCGCACCAGTGCCCACACAGCCAGGAGAACCCAGGTATCCTTGCAACAAATGGCTGACGCAAGCGTGTCCGCACATAGCGGGAAATACCTACATGACTAGGCCATGACTACCCTTCCAGAATCGAACCAGAAACGTGATAAGACTGATGGAATATTTCTCTGGGGTCACTCAACGTCCCAGACATAGGTGTGATAAGTTGCACGATCGCTATAACGCGGACGCCTACATCATAGTTCGGCGGAATCATCGACATGATAACTAGAACTCTACTAATGACCCATCGTTTCCCAACGTTCTCACTGAGATTGCGAAGAACTCCTTCCAGGCATTTGATGTTCGCTAACTCGGTATGAGGAACAGGTTCATACGTTGGCTATTATGAAAACGTCAGCGAGATCCCAGCAGTGGCGGACCATCACTCCCTTACTGCACACTTCCACTCCAATGACTAGCCAGCGGGACTCGGAGGATCGAGAGTACTCACGCCGATAGATTACCTCACGGTTGACGAAAGGCTGTATCCCGGGGGTGAGCGCGGCACCACGCTCGGACAGCGACGTTTCCGAACTCACAAGTTCGCATTTCTTCCTGTATCTGTCTGGAGAAGCAACCCAACGTTTGCTACATGGACTACATGTAATTATTGGGGAGCGTAGCGATTCGGGTTGAACCGAGCCCAAGGGGATAAAAAGGGCCGGTCGGCGGGTCCATGTGGCTGGGACGCGACACACACATCAGTCATTGGCCGCACTTCTCGCAATTACCTGCCATCGCACCTAACGGATGCGATAGGGTACCTACTTCCCAATGAACGGACAGGCTTGACAGCCGAGAGCCTGAGCCTCGGTACTTACTTTTCGTCATTCATTCACAGCGTGGGAGGCTACTTGTATGCTTAAAAAAGTACAGGAGAGCGAGTAGCCGCTTCGGGCGTGGATGCTTACTCTGGCGTGAAGAAGAGGGTGTGGTGATGTCCGTGGACCTGGGCCCCCGCTCGAATGACCGTGCGATCTCCGCGATTGACTCCAGATACACTTCGAGTGGTGTGACTGTGCATCGGAGTAATGTTCCTTTTCAACTCGTAGGGCTCCAGGGGCCGCCTTCGCTGGGCCATGCCATTGGTAGCTTAATCACCGCCTCCTCGGCCTTGCATGCCCTCCTGCAGGGACAATAACAGTCGTGCCCCGCGGGTATCGCACCCTCAGCTTGACTGGACGCCGCATCCAGGGGTTGCGGGCAGTAGTAGGCCCGTTCGTCATGCTGTTTGAGCAAAAGGGTAAAGTGCTTACTCCCGATGCCGTAGGGCAAACACTTTGCTGCATGGTTGGTTGCACAGGTCATTTCTTGCGAGTCGGGTGGTTGATCTCCACGAGTGACAGTTTAACCGCCAGACTGAGGACCGCAGCACTTAGTTGCATGAGATAATGTCACCAGTCTGCCAATACGAAGTACATATCCACAGCAGAAGAAGCCCGTCTTGGTATCAAGCCCCGCGCCATGGCCTAGAGCGCTGAGATGCAAGCCATCACAAAACTTGGCGTTTTACCGGAGGTATTCTTCAGGGCTGAGAGCTCCACACGTCGACTGGGCTAGTGGCATCCAGCTGCCTGGCCTCCTCCCTCTTCGGGTAAGGGCCCAGATTTCGCATTTGATGCTTATGCTCCATGACTGGTCCCTGCGAAAAAGCCTGCTTCATCTTGTCGATTGATCACGAGCACGGCAGTTCAATGTGACTGATGTAGGACTATTCAGAGACCCAATAACTTTCAAGCATGATGATTGCGGCGAGCGATGAGGCTTTTGGGCGTTGACTCGTCAAGTTGTACAAGGCGGGTTAGGTACTCAGCCTCACGGCTCTAGCCAGGCACCGTCAAGTCCTAGCCAGGACGGATGAACTCCAAACCGGCCCTCATTTCCACCATGCATGATTATGGTGGCCGATGACCTGCCCGCGCCAGCTCAGCATAGGGGTCCTTGGCTGCCAACAGCCGCGGTGCAAGGCGGAAAGGGTCTAGTAATTAAGCATAGCTGGAGCGAGGCGTTCGACAGGGGCTGACGAAGAGATAGGTCAATCTGATTGCCGGGTTCCTCGCCAGCTCACCACTTGGAGACTTATATAGAAATGGCACATTCCCGCGTCCCATCTGGTGGAGTTTTCTCTCAGCGTTGCTTGCCTCTCATTCAAGCTCCGACCAGTTACGATCTTTACTTGTCCTTCTCTTTCCACCCACCGGTCACTCTTTAAGCCGGTTTGCGATAACCACAAACATGTGGTCTGCACTTTTGTCCTTCGCGACCGTGCCCGCTCTGGCACAGGCCTTTGGCATCCCTGATGACAACCGCATGGTCCAGAGCCCGGCCTGCTCCGATTTCCTCTCGCAGTCTCTGAGGGCGCTCCCATCGTCAAGAACATCACCAAGCGACAGAGCGACATCTCTCTGGAGAGCCAGCAAACTGGCTGGTTCTACACCATTGATCTCGTGATGGGTACTCCTGGCCAGACGGTCAAGGTCAACTTCGACACAGGATCCGCTGAGCTTTGGGTCAATGCTCAATGCGAGACCTCCTCTGACCCGGAGTTCTGCGCGACTTTCCCACAGTTTACCGGCAGCAGCACACTGGTGGACCTGGAGTCTCAGAGCACCATTACATATGGCTCAGGATCCGTGGATATTGAATATGTCTACGACTTCGTCTCGATCGGAGGTGAGTGCCATTGTTTGTAGCATTCAACACAGACTAATGCCAGTCCCGTTGAAAAGGTGCCAAGATCAGCCAGCAGATTTTCGGAGTCGGAACCGCCAGCGAGATTCTCACTGTTGGAATTATGGGTGCCGGCCCTGATCTCTACGGCTGGGATGCCCCGTACCCTCTGCCCACCGACAACCTGTTCACGCAGGGCTTCATCAACCACCGAGCCTTTAGTCTCGACATGAGATCAATTGAGAGTAGCCGAGGTGAGACGTGAGATCGGTCTATTCCATCATAATTAGTAACATACCTGCAGGTTCTGTCATCTACGGTGGTCTCGACACCAAGAAGTACTCCGGACATCTGGAGGCGCGCCCCATTATCCCGGCTTCATCGTCTCCTGACCAACTCACTCGGTATGTCATCTTAATCTGTCACTAGAGCGCTTCTAACTCCTCCTTAGTTACTGGATCTACGTCGACGGCATCGCTCTCACCCAAGCCGATGGCACCAAGGACACCCTCTCCACCGAGCCCCTGGGCGTGCTCCTCGACAGCGGCTACACGGTTAGCGCCCTGCCCAGCTCCATCTTCAACGTTCTTCTCGAGAAGTTCCCGACTGTCCAGCCCATCCCTGGCTCCACCCTGTACGAGGTTGACTGCAGTGTTGGCGAGTTGGACGGCACTGTCGACTTCACCTTTGGCGAGACTGTTATCAAGGTCCCCTACAACGACTTCATCTGGAAGCAGCCACAGTACGACATTTGCGTTCTAGGTGCCTTCCTCGATGATGGTGAGTCTTGACATTCCGCAATTTCAACACCACTTAGTAGCTAATGCACCGACAGAGTTCCCCGTCCTTGGAGACTCTTTCCTCCGCGCCGCCTATGTCGTCTACGACTGGGACAACCGAGTGATCCACCTTGCGAACAACGAGGACTGCGGTTCCAACCTCGTTGCTTTTGGAACTGATGTTGATGCCATTCCCGACATTGTCGGCGAGTGTGGCGGGACCCAGGAGACCACCACTTCTGAGATGCCCACCTCTACTTCTACCACCGAGGCTGAGAGCACAACCGAGACCACAGCTGAGAGCACAACTGAGAGCACCACTGAGGCCACAACGACAGCTGAGAGCACCACCACACCCGAGACTGACAGCACAACCGCTGCTGAGACTGAGACCACCACCGTGGCGGATACCACGACTACTGGCCCTGCTGACAGCACCACTGCTCTGTCCTTCTCTACCACTCACTACTACAACACCTCTTCCATTGCCACCTCGACCGATTACACTGATAGCCACACCACTAACGTGTACCCGACTGGCAGCCACACCACTGATGGATACGCGACTGGTAGCCACACGACCTCTCTTGAGACCCTGACGTCGACCATCACCGCCACTAACATCTACACCATCACGTCCTGCGCTCCTACCGTCACTAACTGCCCCGTTGGCTCCGTGACCACTGAGGTTGTCACCTCGTACACCACCTACTGCCCGGGTGAGGAGGTCAAGCCCAAGACCACCAAGGCTCCTGTTACTAGCCTGACGTCGACCTACACGTCCACTCGTACTTACACTGTGACGAACTGCTCCGGCAAGGGAGGCTGCACCAAGGGAGCCCTGACCACCGAGGTCTACACCTCCACCACCATGGTGTGCCCTCAGACCACTGCTACCTACACGCTCCACCGGACCGTCAGGTGTCCATACGGCCAGGATGACTGCATGGTCGGCTCGACCAAGACCATCGACCACGTCTTCACCATCTATCCCGTCACTGAGTATTCCGTTCCCACCCCAGTGCCTGGCTGCTCGAACTGCGTTCCTCCAGCCAACAACGTCACTGCGACTTACAAGCCCACCTACCACTCCAGTGGCAAGGTTCCCTCCTACACGGCGCCTGTCTCTGAGCCCACTGAGACAATTTCGGTTGTCACCGGTGCCGCCGCTTGGAATGCTCCTGGATTGGTCGCCGTGGCCATGGGTGTCCTGCTTGCCGGTGCCATCTAAGTTGGTTGTCTCGCTCTTGTAAATATATGTGGAGGACCTTGGATTCTAGGGGATGGACTGATGAGACCTAATTCCTCTTGTCCTGCCTAGTTTTTTGGATTTTCGCACTTCATCCTCTCCTCTCATAATTGCAATTTATATCACGATAAGCATGACTGATTGCGTAGTTTCATTTATTACGTCAGTGCTACGTATCAAGCATACTACAGGAATGACTCGTGCCTCTCAACCTGAGTTATTGATGAGATGTATCTATGTGTGCAAATAGCAATAAGTGTGTGTGCGAATAGCAATACTCGAAATAATTATAAAATTTGAAGAGGTTTACTGATGGTATTTTGCCTTGGAGCCCGAAGACGTGCGTTCACTTTGGAAGGAGCACCTTCCCCAGTTCACCAACCTCACAATAGTGGCCGCATAGAAAATACAGGGCTGTAGCACTATAGCCCCCACTGTAAAACCTGCTACTTGCGACAAGAGCCTGGCATGGATTGGGGACCGGAATGCAGAACTGAGACCATCGCCTGGCGAAACTGCGCGCGCAACACAATTCAGAACATGAATGAAGAGCGCGAAACCTTATATAATGGCAGGCCTGGCGTTGAAGTCGGGAGGCTAGACAGCGGCCTGGCCAGTGGAGGACGACCGATGATCCATGGGCAACCAGCATATTAAGCCTAGAGAGCTACAACCCTAATTCACATACAGTGGGGTTGCAAAAGTTCCGACAATATTTCTATATTACACCAAAACAGTAGATTTTTAAACAATTAGAAAATACTATATAAAAGCACAATTAATCAAATCTCAAGATAAATTTTTCAATAAAGAGTTAAATTTACTATATTCAAAATAAAACCTGTCAAAATGATTCTTAGGATTTAATTATTAATTTTTAAAGTTTTAAAATTATAAGTACTTTTTTTATTCTTACTATTTATTTTAAATTAAGATAGAAAAATACTTATAAAATATAAATAAAAATACTAAAAATATTTTTATCAATAAATACTCTTAAATAATAGTATATTTATTTTTTAATATTTATTTAAGTCTTACTTCTATTTTTAAATATTATTGATAGATACTGCTGAAAAATAAGTGCTATACTTCTCAATTTTAGCGTTGTCGGAACTTTTGCAACCGACTGTACCAATCGTCGTTAGGGGTCTGGGCGCTGGAGAATGAGCACTACAGAGCAAGCGACGGCGCCAAAAGTCAGCTGTGTGATTCACTTTTGAGAAAATAAATCCGACTGCACCGGCGAGGAGACGCGCCTGAATCTTAGGTTCGCACCCGAATAAGGGAGGCTCAATATCTTCATGGACTGATTCGAGACACCCGATCGACAGACGTTTTCCTACTCAAGGTTGGGCTCCCACTCAAGGGACGTTCCACAACCCTGGCGTTTCAGTTACCGAACTTCATCGCCTACAATGGGTTCAATCTTCTAAGCTCCTGCCATTGGATTAAGATTTAGTTGTTTATTGTACTACTCTGTGCCCATATTACCATCTTGTTCACGTAACCTCTACCCTACTCCCTGCTCCCTCCCCCTAACCTTGGGCTGAAACAAGTAGAGGCATGATTGCCATGTGGTTTTCGTTTGCGGGTCAGCTGTCAACCACCTGATTCAAGTGTTTGACCAAGACTTACGTTTTCAAACTAGGACGGAGCAAAGAGTACGATCAACCTTGTCACCCTGTCTCCCTGCACACTGCGCGGGACTGTGGTTGCACGCCTGATCTTATCGGAGTTTGTCGCGCCGGGTGAGGTTACTGTGTGCGCGGCCTACCTCTACGGCCTGAACCTCGTCGCAAGCAGAGTCGCTCGGCCTATCAATAGCATGGCATTGCCGACGACGGCGAACAACTCACTAATAGCATAAAAAGGCTCGCGGTTTGCCCCCCACCCAGGCGAAGCACTTGCAACCAACAAGCGTCTCCTGACCAACTGATAATGGATGATGATGCCACTCGGAAATCCATTTTTCTACTTTTTCGCGGTTGAGATAATGCGACTAACTTATTCCGGGCGGTTGCCGAGGACAGTGGCCCCTCGTCGATGGCCGGCAAGGCAGAAAGGAAAGAGGAAGGCTTAAGATAACCGAACCCCTAATACACCCCTGACCCCGAATTCAACTGCCAGCAGTGGGTCGACTTCGCCCTGAGGACCCTCTATCATACCGGTTATCGAACTACAGAGCAATACGACACGGGGCTGAACGGGATGATTGATGCAACAATGGAGGCAGAAGATGAATGACTGGCGCCGTGAAGCTTGTTCGCAACGATAGATGGATGTTTTGTAGGCGGGAGACGTAAGGGACCATCTTATACAGTATATGCTGGCTAAGAGTTCTGCCACTTGGACATTGCAATGAATTCGACCAGTTCGTCATGATACAACTCGGGGAAAATATCCTCTGCGTACTGCTTCCATTCTTTTTCAGCAGGGCGCTGGAAGAATTTAACATACTCCCAGTATTCTGGATACCATCCGCTATCCTCCCAGTCCACAAGTCCCTTGATCTTCCCGTCTTGGACCAAGATATTCCTGGGTGTAAGGTCGCAGTGGGAGAGGACAATGCGATGATCAGTTCGCAACCGTCGAGAAAACGCTTCCCGCACGAGCGGGGGTGTATGCTCAGAGAGGGTCGATAACAAAAGCTCGTTGAAGGCGTTTTCGTCACGGCACGCAGGAGAATGGTACGTGAAGTGTACTCTCGTATCTCGGATTTCGCTACCGTCACAAGCACTGATGAGATGAGGGGGAGGAGGCACAGATCTCATCTTTTCGACCATCACCCGAAGCTGGCGGGCAATGTCTTTCTTCTGTTCGGCCGACATTTCGGACCACAGCGTGTCAAGGCTTTGTCCTTGGATGCAACTCATACGTATGTGTACTTGACCATTGGGATCCGCGTGCACATCGTGGACACATGGTGCTGGGACTCCAGCAAGAGCGGCGACTCTGAGCGCCTCCGCTTCTCCCATTGCTATGCGTCTTCCAGATTTGACGACAGTATTGTCAGGACGTAGAACGACTTTGCGATTGAACATCTTGTGCAACACCACAGCACCTACTCAGTTAGTTGAGCGAACGGATTTCCCCGGGGATTCATTGTGCGAACCGACCTGGCTCAATCTCGTCTTCAGATCCAGACTCATCAGAAGACTGCGCTTGCCCTTTGGCTTTTCTCTTTTCTCTTTTCTCTCAGCCCAGTGTTGTAAAGGGACTCGCCCGGTTGTTTGCCACGTGAGCGCGACACAGCGAAAGTCGCTGAAGTCGGGGGTTGGGAATTGCTCATTGCGAAGGTGCATAGCAGTAGGGTGTGAAAGGTGCATAGCAGTAGATGCAGGTGGAAATTGGCTAGAGTACTGGAGTGGGAGGTTAGCAGGGTCCTTCGCTTCTTTGCATATTTGAGTTAGATTTACGGTTATTAGCTCAGGTCTATTATTCAAATAGTTATTCTAGTATAAATTAACGAAAATAAAGTTATAGTAAAGTCATTTTATTCTTTTAGTATTTGAATAATTTTTCTTTCTTATATTACTAAACGAATATATTCTTAAAATTAAGTATATAGTATAATAAAGTAATGAGTTACCCCTATAGTATAATAGTTAAATACTGTGTTAGACAACAGTGACATCCAGGGACTGTCACTAGGGCCCTAGCTAGCCAGGCAGAGAGACATATAAGAGCTTGATCCCTCGCAGTCATTAATAGAGGGATATCAGTTTTTAGGTCTTGCAAGTTTTGTCTCGGATTTTGGGCCTCAGTGCCAGTGTGTGGGGAAAAGAAACCAACAACCCACCCAAAAAGGCAGATGGAAGCTATGACGGCGGTGTCTTCAATAGCTAGGAAAGCCGGGATTGAAGGTAGAAGAAATGAACAAAAGGGATAAGATAATAAGACGGCTACTACGGGTATTATTTGATCAAATGATGCACAAGAAAACGCCGCATCAATAGTCTAAAAATACTAGTGTTTGGGCATTCTGTAGATAGTAGCTAATGATGATAACGGACGGATCAATCTGCTATCCCAAAAACCTTCCTAGAAGACCACAAGACTGATTCATCAGATTGAGCTAATAGCTCTTGCTAAGGCGGGCTATCCCAAAAGAGACAGCTGGCCGTGGCTCCTTCCCAAAAATACCGAAAGCTTCAATTTTTCCTGTTTTCCCCCCTGACCTTAAATCCCTGACACACCAATTGCCTCTACGGCCAGCAATTCTATTCCTTTCTTCCCAAATTTTGATGTTTCCTATTAATAGGGATATAATCACATTCTATTATATTTTTCCCTATTTTTTAGCAGATCTAGTTGTTCGGCAGTTTCTGTTGGAAGATCTAATTTCTGCTGGATTACAATAAGCTGTTATCTTAGCTACCCTACAAGACGAAGTGGGTGGGTGTATATTTTTTATTTATATTATTATAATAGAAAGAGAATAAAAAGATTAACTCACTCTAATTATTTAAAAAAATCCTTTGCTGCGTCTCTTGACATATTTCCAACCCCCTGAATCGCCTCATCCCGTGCTATCACACGGTCAACTGAAATAATCGGTGCGTTGGGAGTCCACGTGCTGTCAAACCCAATGTTTCCAATCCACTGCCGCGCCTTGTTGAATACCTCAGCATGCTTAACAGCTGTCCCCGTTGCCGCCGTGGTCTCCTTCAAGCCGCTTTCACAAAACTTCAAGCATCGAGCTAGCATCACGCTGTGCCCATTTAGCACTTTCAGGACCACATCCACGTCTTCCTTCCTAATGCTGAGGCTGTTCAGGGACAGCGAGTTGATGGCCAGTTGGAGTCCTTCCATTTGGCCAGTGAAGGAATTGATGGAAGATGCCATCTTTGTTTCAAGAGATTGCAGAGCTTCTTTGTTGCTTCGGACGGTTTGGCTTGAATACATCATCGGCTACTGAGTCTCTGGCTTGTAAAGGGAAAAGGGACTTACAAGGTGGCCACTCCAATTGCAAGTTCCAGTGTCTGCTTGTAGCGCTGTAGCTCAGCTTTGAATAGAGCAATGTCCGTCTCGTGAAATAGGAGGCGGCCCTTGTCGCGGCTAGAAATAAGAGGCGGTGTTGAGTGAGAGGTGAGATCCGCTAGTTTTGCCTTGAAACCATTACACGAGTCCCGGCATTGTTGACTGACGGCCTTTAGGTTGTCGAAACACGCCAGCTGGTTGGGCGAGTAGTTCGAGTTCTGTTGCTCGGAAAGCTCTGTCAATAATAATGAAAGCTGGCTCTCGGCAGCTTCGATCTCCTGGCTTAGGCTTTTCAGAGTCTCGGGTGCGTTTGAATAACCTTCTATCAAGCCCCCGCAGAAATTTGCAGGTCGAAAACGCCGCTTGGAGCACACCTAGCACGCCGACGGTGATGCTGAATGGATCGGCCATGTCTTTATCACTTTACTATAATCTGAAGGTATTGAACGAGTTGCTAAGAAAAACAACAAGGCAATGAACGTAGAGATCCCTAGATTGTTTGGGGTTACGTCCGACGACAAGGTAATTAAATAATGTGAGAATGAGGGGAAGCAGTTGATGGGCGTGCCGAGTTTACCCCGCGTCCCGATTCACACCTGATTCGTAAGGCGATAGCTGACATCCGTGATCTATTTTCGGACATGAGTCTCGCGCCCCTCAGTTGGCTAGTCAGACTTAACCATATACACATAGCTTTTATATAATTTAGAATATCATTGAGACAAAACCTTTTAAGTATTTTACTAATTCAATTTTTTTGGCTTTACTCAATATCATCCGATAGATCAAAGCCATACAGTATCGACAATAAAGACATACACTTAGACAACACCCAGTACCAGAAGAGACAGTAGTTTTACCATAAAGATAAATAAGAAATATAGAACTGTAAATAGCCTAGCGCGTCTGGCTCTGTAAGGCTAGTCCTCCCCGGGCGGAATAAATTTCATTTATTCAGCCCCAGCAAGTAGATAGCCTGAGCCGGCTAGTTCATGCTCAACTCGGCATACCGAAAAGACAAGGCTGTCTGGTGGGGTTGTGTCGTGTCTCGTCAGCCGCACGGAAACCTCGACATTTCACCTCATTCAATCCTTTGAGCCGACAGCGCCAATGACTCGAGCTGGCGGCCCATGATATGGACAAACTACGGCGGGATGATGTTACCGCCGACTTCTTTGGTCCCGACAACGAGGCGACGTCGGTTCCGCCCGGCAGGGTTGCTATCGCTAGAGACAACGCTAGGCTCTTCGTCGGGAACGTAATCAACAATCATGCTGTCCCGCCGCGCCACGACACTTTTGATATCGACTCCGAACGGTCGTCTCTTATGACCACATCCGGGCTCGACCCAATCACGTTGACAGCAAAGGTTTTCGAAGCCGCAACCCCCGTCGCCAGTGCCCTGCGATCATGTCAGAAGCAGGCTGCGCGGTTCAAGATTGGCGCCTTATCCATTGCATCTCTGCACACCGAGTGCTCTGCCATTCGGACCACGCTTCTCCAGATCAAGTCTCTGCTGTCGCGAGACGGGCAGAAGCCTCTCACGATCGAGTCTGGGAGGATCATCCTCGAGGACTATTATGGGGTGCTCGAGTTTAGCTGGCTCCTGTTTAATGTCATTCTCAAACATTTGAGGAGTCTTGGCCTCACCCAGTTGGAGGGGATGAGCAAAGACGATTTTACAGCTAACATGGGGAAGTTTTGGGAGTATCGTGAAATGGATGAAATTATCCAGGTTCTCGGGCGTCAAGCTCGAGCTGTCGATCTCTTTCATGTGGCCTTTCAATCGTACGTTTTCCGCAGCCATTCTACTGCTCACGGCAACGCTAACAAGACTCAGTGAGACGGAGCAAGAAATATCCACTGTCATGAAAAGCCCGGAAGCGAGGCAGGTCATTGCAAGCATCTCTGACGATACAATATCACTGCATGAGTCTTTTTGTGCAGCACCCGAAGGCGCATACCACCTAGAAACGGCATCCGTGACTAGCGGGCGGGAGTTTGATTTTGATCAAATTCTAAAAAGCACCGCGCTTTACCGGAGAGCATCCATGTTAGCCGGGCAAGATTTAATATTCCAGCACCAGCGCCTGTTTCACAACGCGAGCACAGGAGAAACTGGTCCCTCTCATGCCGAGTCGACAGCGGACCCGCGAGTGCCTTCAGCGGTACCTATAAGCATTCCTCCCGGCATATTGCCTACTCCGCAAGACAACGGCAAGCTGCCAGAAGGTGGACAAATGATATCGGATGATGATCGCCTTAGTGCCTTCTTGCGTGACCGAAGGCTTTCAGTTGATTCTGACTCGAGCGCGAACACGGTCAAAGCCGCACCGAGTCCACCATGGGCCAAGAAGGTCGAGCCAGTCTCTGTCCACGAAGGCAGCACGAATGCCGATTCACTAGTGGAACCCTCTCCAGGAAAAACGGCATTCAACCCAATTATTCCCGCCAACGACAGCGTAGACCTGTATAAAGCAGCCAAAAGACCGCCAACCTTGTTCGAAGTTCTCTACCGGAGAACGACGAAGCCATACTCGTTATTCGAGTTCTACATATATATGAGAGACGTACAACGTTCCGTTGACTATCTCGACTTCTGGTATGTGCCAGTGTCCTGTTTTCCAGCTCTACCGATTTTAACCTGTGACTAGGCTGGATGTCGCGCAACACATGAGTCTCTGTCGACACTACGTGAGAGAGTTGCGAAGCTCCGTACTATTCGGCGAGGCCGAGTTGGTCGACTTCTCCAAACACGAAACGATACAATCAGCGGACGACGACGGCAAGTCACACGCCGGAAGTACGGCAGCGTCGGAACCGAACCCCGTGGTGGCAAGACAAGACATCCGAGCGAGCGCCGAGAAGATCCTCTACACGTTCCTGATGCCCGGAGCGGAGCGCGAAATCAGCCTGCCCGACTCCATTACCCAGGCCGTAACCAGCGCAATCGAGGAATACTACGGGGACGACCCCGAGGTGTTTGACGCGGCCAAGGATTACGTCTTCCTAGCCATGGAGAGGGATGCGTTCCGGGCTTTCTGAATTTGAGCAGGCCGCTGTTTAGGATTTTTAGGAGGTCGGGCACGCTGGGCTCATTGGTGAATAGGTTGTCCGCGGTTGGCCCGGGGCCGGAGATGGTGCAGTCGTTGTATGACGGGGGGCATGGAATGCAACGCATTCCGCCCCAGCAACTATTAGAATCGTTGGGCACCGCGAAGGCGCCACGGGTCGAGTAACGAGGTCTATTGCCCAAATCCCTCCTACCAGCTCACCCGGATCTATCGGATCATTGCGCAAACTCAGAAAGGAAGATTCTGTTTTCATGAATATGCCAAGATATAAATCTTAGCCTTGCGTAGGGTTTGCAGTGTTTTCTGATTGAATTGTGTTGATGCATCTTGTTGGCTGATTTCTAATAGGTAGCACATTGGGGCGAGGTTCGGTTTCCGATCTCTTTGTTACATCTATAGCTATATATTGTTTCTGCTGAGATCCCTTTCATCGAATCTATCTATTCTGCCGATGCTTCGGGGTGTTGTCCCTAATTGACCCCTCTTTTGAACGCAGGATATCCCAGCCTTCAGATATCATCAAATGTATCTAAATTCATCTATAAAAGACGGTCCAAGACCGTCTATTACATAGAAATCAAGTGATTCCATTTTACATCGCAATGCATACTTCCTATCAGATGCAACATTGTTCCTGTATGAGCCCTCGCAACCGCAGATCCTAAAGATAGTCCGTAATTATTCGTGATAACATGATAAAACATGCCCTGCAACAAGCAAACAGGACTTAGTGTATACGGCGGGACATGTCAATGAGGTCGTCGTGTCTATGCTCCTGAACGACTGCCTAAGTTATCGTGGAAACAGTGCTCCTACCATATTTGGCCAAGAATTCAACCCTGATGATACATGTCAAGATCCAGACATTCTAACGCAACCGATGTATGGCGTTTATGTGTTGAGGAAGGTCTAGTTCTGTCGAGAGAAGCTGTGAAAATACTCTTGGAGTGCGGCTGAGGGAGTTCTGTGAGAGAGACCCACGGATTACTGTGTGGTTGATCGAGTCTGGTAGGTTGAGACACAATGCAGTGACTACACCGGTTAAGAGGCAGATTCGTTTATGTAAAAAAAACTCTGTAACATTGATGCCGACCCTTTCTGGTTAGTGACCAATTCCTTCATCCTTTTGAATCCTTCCAATGAGGCGTTTTCAGGCTGCGGCTAATGCATCCTCACGAAATTAGAAAGTGGTTGGGGTCATGTCTACTTTTGTTTCGGACAAGGGTCGTGGCAGGCCTGAACGGGCCACTTCTGACGGGGTTGTCTGACATGGTGTGGCTGAGCATAAAAGTCCGAGCCGTCCCCATACTACGTCGTATACAAAGGAAAGGATTTCTCACGAGAATAAGCGCTAACATGTCTCGTGGTATATTAGCTGTGGATCATGGGTTGCTGAGGAATGCATAGCCCGCCGAGTCTAGACCTGGGACGGTTGGGCGTCACTGTCTAAACCCTGACACCAGCATTCCTGTCCACAGTCTAGACGTCAGCCCACTCAAAGACAGGGAACTTTATCCTCCGAAACTGGAGCACACTAACGTGTATATATGTAGCTTCATCTCTCTGGGAATAGAAAGAAATCACTGGCATTCTACTGTACATCACTTATCATGCATCTTGTTTCTTACTTGTCCGTCGCGTTGACGGCCGTTGGCCTGGCTGTGGCCGCGCCGCAGCCGAGTGTCATGAAGCGCTCCCCAGAACCCACGTTCGAGGATGGCAAATATCTGGTCGATCGTGGCACCTCGTTTTCCAAGAAGGCAGTTTACACCTTCACTGGAAACAGTCTGCCTCAAGGATTGTCTGTAAGCAACTACAATGCCGGTAGCACCCATACCTTTACCCCGTCCAACGTCAAAGTCCGCAATGGCTACCTTGAGCTTCTGGTCAACGGAGGCCAGACCGCAATGCCGTACAAGAGCGGCGAGATTGTTACCGACATCCAAAACATCAAGTACGCTAGTATTAGAACTGTGGCTATTCTGTCGGAGCCCGCTGGCGTTTGCAATGGTAAGTTCACCTCGCCCTGTAAACAAATTCGAGGTCACATGTTGACACTGCCAGGCATGTTCTTCTACAAGTCTGACACACAGGAGACGGATATCGAATGGCTCTCCGATAAGAATTCGCAGTCTAATGCAGGCACGCGCAAGCTCTGGTTCACGAACCAGGATGCAAATGGTGACGGCAAAAGCACATACAAGGCGGTCACTCCGCCCTCGAACCCGACTACCACCGAGCATGAGTACCGTATCGATTGGACGGCGGCTTGGTTCAGTTTTACGTCGATGGCGCCAAGCTATGGGAAACAACCAAGGACGTCCCCAATCAGTCTGGCCCTTGGGTCTGGAACAACTGGTCTAATGGCGACAAGGGTTGGAGCGCCGGACCTCCGGCAAAGGACGCTGTCTTTAAGATCAAGAAGATCGAGATGTACTACAACACTGCTTAAGTTGAAAGTCTCCAGACGGTATAGGTGTCATCTTGGATTCTTGCATATGTTGGAGAGCATCGGATGTGTTTGTAATTGAGGGAAAGACCGTGCGCGGCCGATGTCATGTATTTAGCATCTTTGGCGCAGGCGAATTTTCCCCCTATATCATTCTTAACATGGCTTTCCTAACTAGATGTTGAGATCACTTGGGAAATCTAAAATATACTCACCCTACTTAGCATTTCTGTGAGGTGCCGAAGTCACGTAGGTCAGCATAGCTGCTCTGAAGGATCGGCCATCTAGAACCTAGATGCCGGCGAGCTCTGCTATATTGGCCACTTCGCTGGCCCATCCTTAATTTCAAGAGCATATCCAACTTGTTTCACCAATGAGCGACAGAAGCAGAAACACGCAATGTATGGGGAGTTTTGCTTCACATTGACGTAGTTGCAATGAAGTTTCCAATTGCTTGAGCACTAAAATTCTGCGACCGAAGGTGCACCATCCCACATGGAGACCAAAATCTGTCTCTCTCCTTCCCAAGGCTCGCGGCCATGTGACACTTGAAAGTTGTCCACGAGAAGGAGGTCACCCGGCTCCAAGACAAGACTGATCTCCTCCTTATCAATGACATCTATGAGCTTGTCGAGGTACTCCCGGGGAATTGGGGTGTCATCGCTGTAAACACACGGGAGATCTACTTCTTGTTAGCCAACTTGAACATGATACTCTGAAGCAGACAACTTGCAAGTCATTCCATCACGGCCGATATGGGGTGGGTCGAGAGCACCAATGTCTCGTGTGATTCCATGGCGTCCTACAAGTCCGTTGAACCATACAGGTCTGCCGCTTGACGGTAACCTCCGAAGGCCTATTCACACAGTTAGCACTGGGTGGCCAGACTGAAGACTTTTCCTTTATCAGATGCTTGAAATTTACCAGGAATATGTTGAGTCAACTCAAGGCTGTCATCTTCAAGCCACTTGAAGTCGGATGTTAATCTGCGAACTTGCTTCTCGACCTTGCTCCGTTTTGTCGCGTCGTCGTCGCCTGTAGTAAAGTCCTGGCCAAAGCTGAACTCGCCTGCCCAGTTGAAGCCGTTGCCGTTGCCCTCGTTTCCGGGGGCACGGAAGACCATCTTCATGCCTAGTCCGCGTTTTCGAACACCCTCGACCAACTCCGGAATCTCGGCAAGAACCTTTTCATATACGTTGGCACTATTGGCGATTGGCGTTGCGCCACCTGGAGTATTGGGGTCAAAACATTGCTGTCTTCTCAATCGCCGTCCCGAGATGGAATATAAAAGTTACGACCCTACCTTTCGGCGCCTTCTTTACGCAGTAGAAATGAATGTTTGCTGGAAAACGCGTGTACCTGGAGTACTGCGTAGTGTTAGCCAACGGACATTTGCCAGTCGACCATGACACCCAGCCGACCATGACACCAACTCCCCCGTCATACCTCGTTATGCTGGTAGAAGCGACGGTCAGCAGGCCCTTCATTGGCCGTCCATATGGCCTTTGCCACCGGCGTCCTAATGCCAGCAAGACCGATCTGCTCGTGGGGGGACGAACCGCGTGCTTCTTCCACGGCACAGACGAGACCGGAGAAGGTCTGCGCCGAGGCGTGACCCATGCCACGCAACAGCACGGCACCGTGGCGTTCCAGAAGCTCCTGGATCTTCCCTGATGATGCCAAGGATCGCAGGGCTGAGGCAGATTGGGCAACCGGGGGCGGCCCGCTCTCGTCGTTGACCTGGAGCCCGTAGGGAAGCACGTTGCCAAAGTATGTCCTCGCCCCCGGGACGTCGAACGGCTTGAACTCGACTGGCGCGGCCATCGTTGCTGTAGAGACAAGATATTTCGACGCCGATAATCCGGGGTTGCTCCTGCACCTGTCAGCTGTCCATTTATATATCAACCGCTTCGTAATCCGTGTTTCCAATGAGTCCAATGGCTACTTGAAGTCGGCACGGCCCCGATCCGACGGAGAGGGTTGAGCATGGCCATGTGGGCTCCCCTCGCGACGGGCCCAATCACTCTGAGTATTGGTATTGCGAATCCGTTGCGCGAATGACGCGATAGGTCGAATGGAGCGTTAGCTATTTCCCATCCCACTTGCTTTAGGTGTTCAATATGCCCCCTCCACTATTGCATACTCACTTTGTCTTCTCTTTGGTCAATGTCCTGGCATCTCCACGCCGTTATTGCGTGCTCGATCCCCTTTTACGTCAAGTCAAGTCCGTGCTGGCGGATATCCGTCCGAAAGTCCCGTTGTGTAATTCTGCTTGCTGGAGTCGGTCAAAGGCCCGAACAAAGGCCCGAAACGAATAACTGATTCGTAATACTATGGATCGGCCTTGCCATAATACGAAATATGTGATATCCTAGCCAAGTACGGAAATAATTTAAATATCTAGCCGTATAAGTAAGCTCTCTCGCCTTTCTTTTTTGTTGTGCCGTCAACGTCCATACGGGGAAAATCTCAACGCATAGGAAAACCTAAGCGACGCCGTTAGGATGGGTTCAAAAGATGACTTGGCGATTGAAAGTGAGTCGTGATAATGTGAGAAGCGGCCATACCTCATCTAACCAGTTCTGATAGCATCCGATGGAAGCCGGGAAGCCAGCGACCATGGCAATGGAAAAGACGGCGACAATGTTTTGGGCATCGTTGAAGCAAATATCCTCCAAGAACGCACCATTGGAATATTTGGCGCTGTCTCATTGGTCGTAAATAAGATCATTGGCGCAGGGTATGTCATCAATCCGGGCTCTATTAGAAGTTCCGTACTCACCAGAGGCAGCATCTTCTCAACACCTAGTACCGTCTACAATCTCTCAGGCAGTGTCGGCATGTCGTTGATGTGCTGGGTCATTGGCGCCATCATCTCAACCTGCGGTATCTTCGTCATGCTCGAGTTTGGTGCTAGCATCCCAAGATCCGGCGGAATCAAGAACTATCTCGAGCGATCGTTCCATCCACGATTGATGCAGACATGCATCTACGTCTTCTACTGCGTTTTCCTCCGTGAGTCTCCCTGAGCTGTCCAATCTACTTCATTATCGAGCTCTGACTAACTTTGCGACGTCACTAGAAATCTCCGCGAGCAATGCCATTACGTTTTCTTCGTATATACTGGTTGCCGCTGGGGTCGAGTCGACGACGTGGAAGCTTCGTGGCGTCGCGATAGCAGGGGCCATCTTTGCCGTTGGAATGCACACTGTAATCCCGCGGGTTGGACGAGCCTTGCAGGATCTGCTCTCTGCCGTCAAGTTATTTACTCTCGCTTTCATCGTCTGCTGCGGCTTCGCCGCACTCGGGGGTCATCTCAAAGTTGAGAACCCAGGCAACTTTTCGAATGCGTTTCAAGGCACGTCTAACAACGGATACAATATTGGATCTGCGATTCTGAATGTCATCTTCTCTTTCCAGGGTATATGACAATGTCAATGCTGTAAGAAAAGATCAAGAACGCAATATTTGACTTTCTCTAACACGCCTTAGGTATTATCCGAAGTCCGTAATCCACAGAGGACACTTCGAATAGCGCTTCCCCTGTCTATGGGGGTCATAAGTGTTCTTTATCTACTTGCAAATGTTGCCTACGTAAGCATTACGCCTTATATCTGCTCTTCCGATTAAGCAACTTAACTAACTCCTCCAACAGTTTGCTGCTGTGTCCAAGGAAGAGTTTCTAGCAGCTAAGGTCACAGTTGCAGCAACCCTATTCAAGAACCTCTTCGGTGAATCAGCCGGAACCAAAGTCCTCCCAGCACTGGTCGCACTCTCCGCGCTTGGGCATCTCCTTGGAGTTGCCTTCACTGTTCGTAAGTCACCGTACACCTTTTCTATCTGTTGTGAGAAAGGCTGACTCTGGGTAGCGCGAATTCTGCAAGAATTGGCAAAGGATGGCGTTCTGCCTTTCTCAAACCTCTTTATGGAGAACAGACCGTTTCGAACTCCAATTTACAGTCTGGTACTTCACCTCGGCGTCACGATTCTCTTCATCTGCGCTCCACCAGCGGGCGATGCTTTCACTTTCATTGTCAGCTTATCGACGTACCCGACGACCGCTCTGCTTACAGCGATCACGGTTGGATTGGTCAAGCTGCGCCTTACTAAACGCGAAGACTTCCAATCTCCGCTCCGTGCTCCCTGGGTCCTTATCATCGGCTACTTGGCCGCTAATACTGTAAGTTGTTCTTTACCACGTGCATTCTGTCGTGGAGTCCGTCACTAAAAGTCTCGCGTCCAGTTCCTCCTTATCATGCCTTTTGTCCGTCCTCCCAATGGCAAAGGTAGCACTTCATTGCCATATTGGCTTTCTTCCGTCGTAGCGTTGGGGATTCTGTCATTGGGTATTGTTTACTATGTGTGTCGGTTCGTGTTGACACCACTTGTGTTTGGATATAAGAACGAAAAGGTCCAGGTTGAACTAAGTGACGGGTCAAAGGTTACTAGATTTAAGAAAGTGGCCAGAGCCATAGAGTAGGTCTCTATGAAGGGATGTACTTAAAAGTTTGAGGTCCAAAAACTAGGCCTTCGTTACATTTACCCAGTTATCGGCGTCCTCTGTTTCTTTAAATATATGGGAGTTATATTTACATCTATTGGCCTAGGTATGTTATAGTGTAACTATGGACCATCAATTTAAAATTATCGTATAGGTAGTTAATTTCTTTCCGAATATAACCTTATCAGTATACTACATGGCTTTAATCTATTTAATAATGTTAAGTAAAGCTATAAAAACCCGCTGAAAACCCCCAAATAACCTCATTAGTTTGATATACTATAAATAGAGAATAGAGACTTTACTTACTATTTAAAAATAGCCCGGTATAATAACACTTTCTAAAGAAAATTATACATCATATAGTTAGTGTTTCCCTCGATGAGGGAACCTAATGTTTGAATTTACTGCATTTTCGTTGTGCACGTCACAATTGCCAAGGCCCAAGTTTGGGTTTCAAGCTGCTTTTTTTTTATCTGCCGGAATCCTATCTAACTTTTTCGCCCTGCAGCCATTCTAACCTTTATGTCTAGAGTCATAAATCTAACAACCCAACCTAACGCCCCAAGATCCCCAACGCCCATATTGACCCGTTTTCATCCGAATCCGCCCTCTAGCCAGCGCCCTAGCTGGCTATCATCCGCACCACCTCCACGCAGCGCAAGAGCTCCTCGAACCAGGGCTTAAAAGTCTTTCCGTCTATTTCTTCAATAAACTTCTAGCCCCTACCATCTGGGTTGCTGTCTTTAAAGGCTCTGGCTAAATCCAGCAGAGCGGCCTTTTCTATCTGGATAAAGCTAAAGTCAATACTAATAACTCTATTTTCTTATAAATTAACTCTATTATAATTATCTAGAAATAAGTTATATCTAAATATAGTTAATATAATCTGTTAATTTATATTTAGTTGTAATATATAGTAAAATAAATAGTTTAAAAGTCTATATTTTTTAAGGAATTTTTAATATACTCTATATTTTACTTTTTTTATATTATCTTTAGGATTATAAAGATATCTAATAACGTACATAATAAGCAAATATCCCAGATAAGTGAGTGTCCCACTCAAATTTTCACCTTAAATTGCAATTTTAAAAAATTCTTTAAAAATTCAGATTAAGCTTAAAATAGCTAAAAGCTTATAATTAGATTTATTAAATAAGATCCTCTATATGAAAATTTTTATAGATTTTAACTAATTTCCTTTTTAGAGAAAAAGCTTATTTACACTGTGTATTTTATTAAATTTATATATTTAAGGCTTAATAAATTAGTTAAAACTTTAAAGAAAATACTCTCTTATAACTCTTTTTTAAGATATTTAAAATTAATTCTTTTAAAAAAATATACTAATTAAATAGCCCGTTTTGAAAAATCTAAAATGTGTACTTTTAGCTGTACAGTATAAGTGGGACACTTACTTGTTTGGGATATTTGCTTATTATATACGTTATTATATTAATATTTAGTTTTATATTATTAAAATATTAAATTAATATTATAAAGAGCTTTATTGATAATTATAGCTATAATAGAAGTTAAAATTAAATAATAGTTAGAAAGAAAGTTAGCTTTTAATAATAAAAGATATTTCTTTTATATTTTATTATTTAAAATAAGATTACTATCTTAAGATTATTACCTATAGATAGTAAGATTATTAACTGTAAATAGTAAAGTTAAAATTAAAAGAATTAAAATTAAAAAGATTAAATTAAAGCTTAAGGTAAAAACTAATATATAATAATCTTATTATTTAATTACTATTTTTTCTATTATTAGGTATAGTATTAACTATTTATTTCTATTATTTAAAAATACTCTATAGCTTTAATCTATTTAATAATATTAAGTAGAGTTAAAAAAGAAAACTAAATATAGTTAGTATTTACCTCTAAATAAGGGAATTTAATGTTTGAATTTACTGTATTTTTATTGTGTATATATTATAGTTGCTAAAGCTTAAGTTTGGGTTTTAAGCTGCTTTTTTTCTATTTACTGGAATTCTATCTAACCTTTTACTTAAAATAAGGTTATTATCTTAAGGTTGTTATCTACAGACAGTAAGATTATTAACTGCAAATAGTAGGATTAAAGTTAGAAGAGTTAAATTAAAGCTTAAGGTAAAGACTAATATTATTAGATTGAATTATATATAAAGCACCTAATTGGGCGGTTATATAGTGACCTCTAGGGTTAAGACTGCCTATTAGTGTAGATACCTTAGGCCCCTACTTTTAGTAGTAATTACAATATATCTGCAGTTACAGCCGGAAGACCTTGGGGATACATATAGATAATATATATATAATTAAGTTATCTAAATGCTATACTAACTTTCCGATAATTAAAAGTCTTATATACTATATTACTATTCGATTAAATATCTAACTGAGTATAGATTGCAAGTAAATACTTACAGAATACTTACTGAGAATAATAATAACTAATTTGACTATTAGGCTTATTACAGAAGAAAATTAAATTACTTAGTTTAAAATACTTAAAATAAAGGCTAAAAGAGAGGACCTTTAGGACTTTTTTAACTCTATAAAGACTAATAAGCTAGAGCTTATACCTATAGTACTGACTCCCCTAGATATTAAGAAGTTCTATAAGAAATATATATTAAGTAGTTGTAAAATACTTACTAATACTCTGTTGACTTTAACTTAAAGTGCTAATATAATTATAGCCTAAATAGATAATAATAACTTAACCTTTTAGAAAGGGAATAATATAGCTATTTAAGCCTAAGATATTAACAAATTAATAGAGAAAGATCTCTGAATATATAATATACTACAGACTAACTATAAGTACTGTAATAAGCTATATTTATAAATAGTTAAGAAAATAAAGACTATTAAAGACTGGGTTATAGATATAATTAATAAAACCTACTTCCAGTACTACTACTTAAATAAGAAATCCCTTACTAAATAGATTTAGTTACTCTATAATAAGTTCTCTCTTACTGAAGATAAATACAAGCAGAAAGCTTACTAAATATACTGTAAAATACTAGTTAAACTGCACCTAAATAAAATTACAACCTATTGAATAATTAGCAACTAGCTTATATATTAAAGAAATACTATTAATAAAGCTTAGAATATTAAGCTCTAAGAGGTAATAAAGCCTAATTAGTAGCTTAATAACTTAACTAGCACTTTATAATCTATACTAATAGAGTTATAGATTAATACTTATAGTATAATTTAAACCCTTTAGATTAAAGTTAGTACTCTTACTGTTAGGCTAGTTACAGCAGATATTTATAGAGTGATTAGTAACTAGCTAGAGTCTTTAAAGAAGATAAGAATTATACTAGGTACCTTTTACAGTAGAAATAGCTAAAAAGAATAAAATAAGAATTACTTAGAAAATACCTAATAAAGAGGTAGAGGTAAGAAGTACTTCTACTAGAGTATTAAGGACAATAAGGAATCTAGGTATCCAGTATACTACCTTCTTTATCTATTAATATAATACTACTATATCTTTCTAGAGAAAATACTATAAGGGTTTCTACTAGTTAATTATATTACTAATTGAGTTAAGTAGTAAATTGAAAGAAATAAGAATAATCTAGCTAATTGGATTTAAAAGATTAAACTAAAAGGGTCTATATAACTTAAACCAGTAGGGTCCTATAATATAAATACTGCTCTAGTAGCTGGCAAATACTATCTACTATAAGATTCTATCCTTCTAGACTTAGAAGTAATACTAGATATCTTCTATAATATATTAAGAATAAAGAATCTATAAGTAGCTCCTTTAGGAGACTTCTTCTAGTTAGGTATATAGTAAGTATTAATTAATAGATATAGAGAAAGAACTATTACTCTAATAGCTGCTAATAGTTTATTAAAAAAGCTTATAGTTCCTAATATTTACACTATATATAGCTCTTACTACTAACCTTATATTCTTCTCGAAATTAAGAAAGTAAAATATCTAGTAGGATATAAAACTAGAAAATAACTATTTTTAAAAGATTAAATAGAACCTTTCTTAGAGCTATTAATAAATAGAAGAAATAGCAGGTTCTTAAAGAGAAAGAGAGCTAACTAATTATATTAAATACTTAATAAGCACTTACTAATAGCTTAGTAGCACTCCTCTCTAATTAACTCTAGAAGAGACAAAGGTATATATTATAAACTTATAGATAACCTCTTTAAGAAGATACTATTATATAGTACTAACAGCTAGATTATCTAGGCCCTAATACTTTTAGGTGCCTAATAAGTATCTTAAGAGGTATTAAACTAAAGATAGAAGAGCCTAAAGGATTATAAAGAATTATAACTATTAACTATAATACCTATAGTATAGTAAAGACTTACTAAATAATCAGATAGATTCTATAAGAAGTAATAGCTAGAGTAAGGCTAGGTAATTATATTATTTTTAATTTCTATTTAATAACTTAAGGCTATACTAATTATATATCAGTTTAGATCTTTATAGATAGAGCTATTAGTTACTTATAGAACTACTATATAGATAATTAGTTAATATCTATACTATACTTAGTAATTACCTATTTCCTTAAGATACTAAAGGTCTAATACTCTATTAAAGTTAAAATAATTAAATATAATAATAAGATTACAGATATATACCTATAGGTTATAGAATTACTAAGGGATTGTAAAATACTTATTGAGCCCTTAGTACTTAATACTCAGGCATAAAATAGAGATATAGAATGAGCAGCTACTATTATTATCTAAAAGAGCCATACAATATGCGCTAGAGCTAAGCTACTTAAATACCTATAGCCAGAATTAATAAAAGGCAGCTATCTATCTATATAATTGTATGCTATTAATATATAGAAACCGGAAGACTCTATATAAGGTATTCTATAGCTAATTTCAGCTAGAGGAGACTGTAAAGCCTAATCTCTTACATCTTAGAGTATATAGCTGTAAAGTCTTCACTCTTATAGCTGATATATAGCTGTAAAGGAACCAGCTATAAAGGCAGTTACTAAGAGTCTGGATTGGCTTTTTAGTTGGCTATATATCTAGTAATTCCTTTAGAGTGTGGAATCTATTGTAGAAGGAGGTCTTTACTACCTGGAATGTTATATTTAATAAATAATAACTATTTGATAGGCGCTTAGAGAGCCTTTAGGATGATTTACTAAAAGAAGACCTTAAGGCTATCTAGAAGTGAATTTAGAAGCTGCTATTAATATAAGAATACATAGAGTAGTAGGTATTACAGCCGCTAGATAATAAGGCAGATAAGATTTAAGATAGGTCAGGAGATAGTTACTTTGCTAAACACTCAGTAAGTAATTGGAAATAAAAGGAGTCTGAAGAGATATTAGAAGGATATATAATAGCTAAGTTTAAGTTACTTTCTACTCCCCTACAGTTGCTACCTACTGTATTTTTCTACACTTTAGCTGCTAGTCTTAGTATAAAGAGGTATAAGAAGGAAGAGGCAGATAATAAAATTAGTTGCAGAAAGGTCGGCAAATAGCCAGCAAGATAAAAGATCTTCTTTAAGATAGTATTTCTAGCTAGAAGACTCTAATTACTAAAATACTACATAAGTAACTGCCGAGCAGTTTACAGCAGCCTGACTAGCTCTATTAGATTGTTTAATAAAAAAAGTATTACTTACCCTCAGATTGAACTGGATATAGAAAAGTAAGAAGCCTAGCAGAATAAAATAAACTCTATAGTTACTATAGGAAAGTAAGAAGTCTAGCGGAATAAAATAAGCTCTACACCTAGAGAGAAAAGGCAGTCTATTATTAGTATATATTAGTAACTATTAGAGCTACTTTCTAGCTTGTATATAAAAAGATTAAATTATCTATATTGGAATATAATACTTACAGCTAAGAAGGTATATCTATAGAGTTATATAGAATTATAATTATAGATTGAAATTATTAAGTCTACAGTAAAAGGTCGCTAAGTACTTAGCTACTACTAGATCTATATTTATAAGCTTAATAAGTATAAAAGATTCCTAAAGATTAAAGTATACCTTATAGTATATAGCAACTAGTAAGTAATTAATAGCTAAGAGATATATATAGTAACTCTAGTAGGTATATTATTTAGAATTCTTATAGCTCTAGCTAACTGTTTTAACTATAAATATATTACAATATAATATAGTTAATATCTTTATATATATAAAGCTTAATAAAAAGATTTATATAGAAATACCTAAAGGATATTAAAAGCTAGAAATAATCCTAAAGCTGTAGAAAGCCCTCTATAGTCTCAGATAATTACCTCTTCTGTAGTAAAAGTATTTTAAGAAAGACTTACTATAGGTAGGCTTTTACTAAGTGTCTGATAAGAACTGTTATTAGCTTTATGGAGATATTATTTTCTTCTTCTATATAGATAACTGTATCCTTTACTTTCTGAGGTAGGTTAAACCCTAAGTAATATTACTAATAGAAGACTTACAGAAGACCTATTATCTAGAAGGAGGTAAGCCTCTATAGTAGTTTCTAGGGATTAAAATAATCTAAGACTGTAGAAACTGTTAACTATAGCTCTTACAGTCCTTCTATATTAATAAAATATACTAACTGCTTATTAATTACATATTGAAACTATAAGTAATAACTCCTATAATATAGAAAGAATTATTATTCTATAAAGAGATTGCTAGCCCTAAAAGTATTAATCTTTATTAATATAAAGTTAGAATGATTATATATATAGCTGTAATAATCCGACTGGATATAGTATTTATAGTAAGCTAGCTAGCTAGGTTTAACTAGAACCTAAAGCTACAGCACTATTAAACAGCTAATTAGGCCCTATAGTATCTTATTAAAATATATAGTCTTCTCTCTTAAATATAGTACGATCCCTAGATATAAAGAAGATAGCTTATAAATAGCTTTTAATATGAGTTTTATAGATAACTTAGTAGACTGTTAGAGCTTATAAGCCTTTATTATAAAGCTATTTAGGGGGATTATATTGTAGAGAGTAAATAAGCAGAATACAGTTATAATATTAATAACTAAAGCCAAACTGCTTACTTTATTCTAAACTACTAAGAAAGCTCTCTTTATAAGTAGACTTATTTTAGTATTAAAAATTAATTTATCTTTACTAACTGCTTACTAAATAACTACCTTACCCTTAAGAGTTACTATTAAGTATAATAATAAACAGACTATCCGACTTATTATAGTAAAGCTTATATAGCTATAGATAAAGTTGCGGTATATTAATATTTATAACTACTAGCTTAGACAAAAGATATTAAAGGAAAAAATTAAAATAATCTACACCCTATTAATATAATTACTTACTGACAGCTTAATAAAGAGCCTACTAAAAGAGGTATTTACTAAATTCACCTAGTAGCTTAAGCTAGTAGATCTCTCTAATTAATTAGAATAACTAAAAAAAGATAAAGAGTGCAGCTTAATGGTAATACCCTTAAGCTAAAGGGGTATATTAAATTAGATCATATATAAAGCACCTAATCGGGCAGTTATATAGTGACCTCTAGAGTTAAGACTGCCTATTAGTGCAGATACCTCAGGCCCCCACTTTTAGTGGTGATTGCAATATATCTACAGTTACAGCCAGAAGACCTTAGGGATACATACAGATAATATATATACAATTAAGTTATCTAAATGCCACGCTAGCTTTCCGACAAATATATAGTAACCTTATTATTTAGCTACTGTCTCTTTAATTATTAAATATAATATTAAATATATTATCTTTATTATTTAAAAAGACTATATAATATTAATCTATCTAATAATATTAAGTAAAGCTAAAAAGAAAACTAAATATTTAATATTTAAATAATTTAAAATAATAATTAAACTCTTAAAAAACTATTTAGCTTTCTATTTAGTTTTTTTGACTTTACTTAATATTAACAGATAGATTAAAGCTATATAGTATTTGTAATAATAAAGATATAAATTTAATACTGTATTCTAACTGTCTATTATTTAAGTTATTTTAGCTCTTTAGACTTACAAATAAAAACTCAGAGGCTTGGATAGTAATTTTAGATTCAAAGTACCACAAGGATATATTACGTATTCCAGATCTTAAAAAGTTAATCTGATAATAATTTAAATTACCTAGAACCCCCGTTTGCTCTTGGGATCCATTGCATTTCCTATTTATTAGACCAGGCAGCTACGTCGTATCCATTCATCCACTCCAAAAATTCACCACCCGCTGTAGCCCAGCCCTTGATTCCTCCGACCAATATGAGACTCTCCATGTCTTCATCGCCAGAATCGGCAATGTAGTCATTGAACCAACCGGCGGCTCGTGGGCCACGTCCACGTGAAGAAGCTGCTGGCACGTTTAGACATTATCTTCTTCTCAACGGATGAAAAAACTACCAACGCCAAGTGGGCTCACATAACTTACAACAATACCAGATGACCTTGCGCAACCCCGCAGCCTTGAACATATTGTAAATAGTTGGTATGGTTGGATATAGGCTTTGTGCAGGCAGGTTGATAGATCCACGAATTGTACCGCCCTGAGGATACGCGTTAGCAAGAATGATAAACGAGCATGCGAGACACCATGACTGCCTCCTCCTTACCGATGCACGGAGCAATCAAAGGTGCGAACCTACCTCATGGTCATTGCGGCGCAAATCAACTAGAATGAAGTCGCGGTTGGCGAAGTTGTCGCATCCCTTTAGCATCTTCAAGAGCTCCTCCCGCGGCACGCCGCTAGGCTGTGATTCCCTTGGCGCTGGGAACGCAGCGTACCAGGGTGGCGGGTTTCCGGACTCGTGTGCAGACGCCATTATTGTGCTTGCTGATACCGATCTAGGTCTCTTAATTGAAACCGACGTGTTACATCGGTGAAAAAGGGCTGCAAGTTTCAACATGTTTGTGGCGGCGCTGACACGAAGCGAACCTTGACCATTTGTATCAATGCCAAAGCTATGAGGCACTGGTTGGAGGGAGCCTGTCACACCCAGGATATGATTGGAATGTCAAAATTGACGCTACTACCGGTAAACTTGTTTGGCCCTAACGATGATTGGGCCGCCGCCCAGACGTATTGGCTACCTAATGAGAGGAGCTAATGAGGTCCAACAATGCAAACAGCAAGTCTGTCTCCACACGGCATCCATCTCCTTCACGGATGGCTCCTCTGAACCCGGGCTCTAACCAGCTGCGTAAAGCAGTGCTATCCAAGCCTTTGTAATTTTGCTGAGAGATGATAAGATATGCATCTCGGCAGCGAGTGGTCGATTTGCCGGGCTCTGGAGGTGGCAAGTGACAGCAATTAGAGTCTGCAGAGCCTGCAAATGCCTCGTAGTCCGGTGGAAGCCCCTGTAACATGATGTCGTTTTTGGATGGGGCCAAGAACTGGGGCGGATGAGTCCAAGATGGGTCCACAATAGATATGGTCTCGCTTTGAAGAAGAGAGGGCTGCTGGATCGGTTCGTCATTTCCTCTCTGTGCCAGGGGGCAATGGTCATCACCCAGGATCATGTCAGACTCTCGGACTGGAGCTGATAGGCAACCATGACTAAATTCCAAGCGCTCAGCCGTTACATCAATCGTAGTTGAATGATCTTTCGACTTGCGGTGACTCCGCGGCGACATCGATTCGTTGTGCAATTTTGATTGGTCCAGTTCCCGGGAAAGCTCGTCGATACGGGCAAGAGCACGGTTAAGCTGTGTCTGAGTATCTACTAGACGGGTCTCGAGTTCCACGATTTGATCCTTGACTCGCTTCCGGTGACGTCGCTGGTTGTTGCGCAGCCTGGTAGCCTTGTGGTCGGCCGGCTTGGCGGACCATTTGCTCATCATCTCGCCTAGGCAGAGGGAAGGGATTTTGGTATCGGGGCGTCCCTGTGGGATAATCTTATGGAAGAGAAAGATCCAAATAATGATGTTGCGACATGGGAGAAATCACGACTTCACAGTGATTGGCGGCCGCTCAAGCCATGATGCGGCGATGACAGATCAAAAACTTGCTACTTTGGGCCTAGTGACGCCGGATGTTGCATCATCGCCTCAAAGGGAAATAATCCAGTGACAAACCGTCCCTCTGGCTCGTCAGGTGCGTTCAGAGAGAGTGCCTCGTGGATACAGACCAGCACTGGCTATAAATCCCGCGAAGCACGATGCATGCTGCCAAAAGTTCACCTCTAACACATTGGCAAGAAAGCAATTCTTCCACTACCTGCTTCATGGATTCTCACGAGATTTATGATGAAGTCCGCGCTCATTATAGCACTGCCTCCCAAAACAACAGTGCTGAATATGGAAGCGCCATTGCAAAATCCTTCGGGTACTCTGAGGAAGAACTCGCAAGCATCCCTACAGGATCAAATCTCGGCCTTAGTTGCGGGAATCCTCTAGCCATCGCCAGTATTCGTGAGGTTCGTCATATCACTAGGACTTTCTACACTTGGTGCTTGCACTAAATCTTTGGCTCTAGGGCGAGACGGTAATCGATCTCGGAAGCGGAGCTGGTTTTGACGCTTTTCTTGCTTCCAACAGAGTCGGGCCGTCTGGAAAGGTCATCGGCGTTGATATGAACAAGGCACTGATTCCTAGACCCTTCAGATATGCCTTTGGATCCTAATTCTGACATATGTAACAGGATATGCTTGCAAAAGCCAACAGAATTAAGAATGAAACGAGCAAAGCCAACGTCACATTTGTTGAGTCGCGCATCACTGACATGGTGGTCCTTGAGTCTGGAATAGCCAACTGCATCATTTCCAATTGCGTTATTAACCTCGTTCCGGCCGCGGAGAAGCATTTGGTGTTTAATGAGATGTTCCGTCTCTTGAAGCCTGGCGGTCGTCTTGCCATCTCAGATATCCTCGCGAAGAAGCCATTGCCCGAAACGCTGAGGTCTGATATAGCCATGTACGTCGGCTGCATTTCGGGAGCAAGCGAAGTTAATGAGTATGAACAATTCCTTCAAGAGGCGGGTTTTAGAGGTGATTGCCTTAATTGTGACTTTATTGGGACTGATCAATTAACTAATACTTGCTATTTAAGAAATCATCATTGCAGACACGAAGAGTGACCTCAATGTCTACGTCCAGACCAACGAGGATGGCTCAAAGAAGGCAGATTGTTGCATCCCGTCACAAGTAGGGAAGCCAACTTCTAACCGTGCCATGGGCTGCCGTGTGCCGGATAACAGCTATGAAGGCTTGACAGAGAGTGATCTAAATGAGTGGGTTGGTGAGTGGAATATCCATTCCGATGTGTTACCTGGAGATCTAACAGAGAAAGGATCGTTCAAAGTTTACGCCGTCAGGGCATGATGCGGTACAGGAGAAGCAAGCGCAACGAGTTTTATTCCACGTGTCCAAGTGTTAACTACGAGAACTTCCAGCGATGCGGTCGAATGCTGGTATATCAGAATAGGCTAGTAGTTAAATCAACACACCAAAATCATTCGAACATTACTTCGTGGTCTAATAATTCCAGAATCACCATCTCGTTTTCTTCTAGCTTCTATTCCTTCTAATACTATGCCATCACTCTAATACCATCCATATTTTATGAGACTTCAGTTCCATTAACAGCCGGCTTTGCCTTGTCAACATTTTGCTCAGCGATCGACTTGACCCTTCGTTCCTCGCGCTCGCTGAAGCGGTCGCCAAACAAGTGGAAATGAGGACGCATCACAATAGTATATTTGACCAACTCCTCCATGCAGTCGACAACGCGGTCACGGTTGGAACTGGGCAGCATGCGGCTGCCTTCAGATTCCGAGGTGAACTGCGTGTAGGCTTTCGGAACAGAGCTCTGGTTAGGAATGGCAAACATGCGCATCCATCGGCCCAATATGCGTAGAGAGTTGACAGAGTTGAAGGACTGCGATCCACCGCTGACTTGAGCGACTGCTAGGGTACGACCTTGAGTTGGGCGAACTGAACCTGACGATAGCGGGATCCAGTCAATCTGCTGCTTGAAGATTCCGGTCTATCAACTGTGTCAGCATCGCCATCTTCTTGGTCCTCTTCCAGTATAAACCTACCAGATTGCCGTGCTGCTCTGGGCTTATCCAGACATGGCCATCGCTCCATTTACTAAGCTCCCGCAATTCCTGCACTTTAGGATGGGTGTGCTGCACATCATCCTTTTGCGGAAGGCCGGCGGGATCATAAACGCGGACGTCACAGCCTAGACGAAAGAGGATCCGAGAGCATTCGTAGGCTAGTAATCGAGAGTACGATCTGGCCATCCAAATTAGAGACCTGTTATTCCAACGCTAGAGAACTGGGAGCATGTGGAAGAAACTAACCGACTTCTCATGCTTCCATACAGGACGAGAATGCGCAGTCTTTCTTGCCCCCGGCTGATGATTTCCGACTCCACCATCTTCAGCGCCGTACTCATCTCTAATTGTGCGACCCACTCGACAGCTTCATGTGCCTCATCCAGTAGGAAAGGACGGTAGTGCTCGCGCACCTCCGGTTCATCATCGCCCTTGGAAATGGCGAATGACCGGCCACTATACGCAGGGTCTGGGGCAAGCTCCGCTTGAGGCCGTGCGGCATGAGAATTGTTGAGGTCACCGTGGCCGTTCATGTTGCGTGAAATGTGAAAATTCCGGGGCAATGCTCGGGACTGACGGAAAATAGGATACCGACAAGTAAGAATTGATCGAGAGCCGAGAGCCGGGAGAAGTGGATTGACTGGCATGCCTGAACTTTTAGTGAGAGAACGAGAGAGATCTACGACAGAGGGGATGAGACGGCATAGCCTCTTTTATGAACGGCCCCGTTGCTCCAATGTTCATCAATCTGTCCACCCCCACGCTCCTCGCTGCGGCTACTGCGTAGTGTCAATGGGAGTCATTGGAGCAGCAGGATGCCTTCCGACCAACCAAGCGGTAGATAATGTAGCGTACTTGTTCCCATGGAAAATCTGAGAGGATGCCACTTATCCAACTACAGTGCTCTCAGGAATTCCGGCTTACTAGACGACAATGACGACATAGACAGATAGAGGAAATTTAAGGCTGGGACGCAAAACAGGGGATAAACTCGTGGCCGCCATGAGGGAGCCTGTCATGTCCTGCGCATGATTGGGTACGACATCAGCAGCTAACGTATCACGCGGCTGATGTGTGGGTCGTCTAGCAAGTGTGCTGTCCATCCATACAGAGGACTACTGGTTCACTGAGCCATTAGAATGAGATCTGTCATATCTTGGCCCACCTGGAGAGCCAAAATTTTATGAGGCGGAGGCAGTTTGAGGCGAATTGGGTCATTGAGTTTGAGGTGCTACGCTCAGTGGGCAGCCAAAAACACCTCAAGACTTTTCTAACTGTTTTTGATCGCGTATAGATCATGCGTAATCGATTCCCAGTTTAGCTAGCTAAACAAAGGAAATCCATGATAAGCCCTTTAGCGTAGGTTTATGACTGGAGAGTCGACATCCTTAGGGTTTAGCTACTTCCGAGATATGAGGCTTAATCCACCACGGTATGTTTATTAGAACCCCAGAACTTGTGACTTGTTCCGAGTGTCACAATTAACAGGGATTCGGAATGAAGGCTGGATTATCTTAGCGCAGTCGCCAATCTGTAATCAAGGTGCGGGTGCACAGTCGACGACAATGAAGAGCGACTTATTGACCTGCACACCCCGCTAGAATAACCCCGCTAGAATATCTCCCCTTCCAAAGTATAAACAAAACCACGCTCTCTCGTATATATTTTTGGTTAGAGTAAAGGATTCACGGATTTCGGGATTAGGGACTGGAAACTCGAACTCCGTCCGGCGACGGCGTTGACAACACCGGATCGGTTCATCCCGGAAGGTATCCACAGGGCGCTCCTCTTGTCAGCCTCTGCTTTGTCTCTCCTCATTTCTCGCATCAATTCAGCCATCATCGCTTCACCGCAAATCCCTCTCCCATGGTGAGTATTCTTTTCAAAGTCGGCCTTTCGGTCGTGGCCCTGCTCGCTGTGCTATTCCAGGTGTATCTGAAAGACGCCGTCTGGCTGGGCTTGGGCATCGGAAGGACCATCCAACCTCTCTCCGACTTCCCGTACACATGTCGCAGGATTGCAGATACTCGTATGGAGGCTTGCGAAGATATGTGGCTGTCCGAATCGACTCGCCAGCTTTTTCTTGCCTGCTCGGATCCCGTCTCCCGCTCTCACTGGTCGCCTAGGTAAGGCCCCCATTCTACGAAAGTGGCGCGCGAAGTCGCGTTGCACCATCCAACGGATGTGGACCACAACGCATTGGTTCTTCCATGCTGACTTCTAAGTGTCGGCGATTTCAATCTCACCGGTCGTTCCAAAAGAGATGCTATGGTCGCGCTGGACATTGACAAGCCTGTTGGCGACGGATTTGAGCTGCGCGTCCTCAAGACTCCGGGATATACCGGAACGGCTGGTGACGGCTTGCTGAGCCTCGCTGGGTTCTCAGGCACCGACAACACCGACCAGGGTACAATCGAACTTTTCATTGTCAATCACCGCCCTTCGGTTGACGCCGAAACTGGCGAATTCCTAGACCATTCAGTTGTTGGTGGCAATTCTACCATTGAGCTTTTCGAGACTGGACCAGACGCAACCGAACTGAAGCACCTCCACACGTATATTAGCAAGCACATCGCTACACCAAACCGAGTTGCTGCCGCAGGACGTGATTCATTCTATATCACCAATGACCACGGGCCAAACAAGCTTGGACTGGTGAGTGATGACAATCGTTATATGACTGGGCGTCACTAATGCAAATAGCAACACCTCCTCTCACCTATCCTCAGTACAGGGGACGTGACATTCTGCAACAAGGCCGGCTGCAAGCCCGTCGTTGGAGGACTCCAGTTTCCCAACGGTCTTTCCATGGGCCAAGACGGGCTGCTGTACGTGCCCAATTCCCTGCCAGGAACCGTCGGTGTCTACCGCATCCTGCCAGATAACGGGCTCGAGAAGGTCGACGAGGTTTTCCTCGGGTTCAGCATCGACAACCTGTCCGTCAACAAACACGGAGATATTTTCGCAGCAGCTTTCCCTGTGGGTATTGAGATTTTCAAGGCTTACAAAGATCCGTACAATGCCCGTCCCCCGTCTGCGGCTCTGCGTATGCGGAAGGAAGAAGGCAGCTATGTCGTTGAGAAAGTCATCGAGGACGCATTTGGAGACGCACTCCCTGTGGCCACCACGGTGGTTCATGACGCCAAGACCGGGCGACTGTTTTTCACCAGTAAGTATTCGTCCATTGTGAATTCCTCGGTTCTCGCTAACCATTGTAGGCGTTATTGCGCCATTCATCGCGGTGTGTGAGCCGAAACAATAGTGTAGAGTTGTACATGGACTGGAGGACTGGTGTTCACATAGATGTTGATTTCGAGAAGACGCAAATACCCCACTCAATATGTATTTTAAATCCATATCATAACGCCCAGCGTTATTTCTATTATCCAAGTTACCCAACCTCCAACTCGGCCGTCGGACATTCTGACACCTGCATTATCCCACAGAACAGCGGCTTCTCCTGCGTTGGTTGTCTCGTCAATGCTGCATACTGCGTTGCACGTATCCTCATCGCGCTTCGTCTCCCAGAAGTTCTCCTCCACCAAGTTCTCGGTTGTGGTATTATACAACACCTCGATCCATTGGATCTGCTGGCTTGCCTCCTGGTTCATGGACATGTTGCCACTCCACGTACCACCATCACTCCACGCGCTAAAGTGAAGATCGGTTGCATCTTTCGGCGTCTGAAACTCTATACTTGCGACTTCGTCGCCATTGACATACCATTTTACCACTTCGGGGGTCCAGTCCAGGCGGTGTACAACCCAATCCGACCAGTCTGGCGTAGTGGCATTCCTCGTCGCCCTTGGAATTTCACCGCCGTCGTCTGTATAGGATGGCTGATTCGTGTACTGGACCTTATTTCGAGGACCACGGGTTAAAATCTCAACGTCGGATTCCTGAATGTCGACCAGTTCGCCGGACTCATCCCGGTAGGTGTACATTCCGGGTTACCGCCCCGGCGCTCCCAACGGTTCGTGCCAGCATTCGCATCGACACAAAGCGATAATTGTTTTTTAACACTCTGAAATTCCGAGACAGTTTGAAAGCCTGGGATTCGCTTCGTCCGCAACGTCATATATGTGTCAGAAGCAGCGTCGTCGTCACCATTTTCCTCGATAAAGACGTTACTTCGCGAATTGACCATCCAGCACATATGCATTATTCGACAATCCTTCACCTGGCCCATAGCTGTTGTCCCATGTTTGTATGTCCCACACGTTAGTCCAGTTGTCGTGGCTGAAATAATTACTCGAGTAAGGCGCCAAGTGCGCCGTTGATGAATTTGTTCTCACGTCCGGGATGCCAGCGTAATGTGAGAGAGACCTAAAGTCGTAGAACATGCGTTTGGCATAGTAGGCCGTAACGGAACCGTTGATGAGATAACAGTCGCAGTCGCATCATCAACGAGCTGAGACCTTGCACAATGTCGGCAGCTAAAATGGCGAGCAGCCGCAGAAGGCATGAGATGAAACGGGCAGTGATATCATCATTCTTCAACCACGACGTGGACTGTATCACTTGATGATGAAGACGCCAGACTTCTTATAAACACATGATGTACTCATGTGGGCGCAGCAAACTTTCTTCAACGAGTTGATGAATGGCGACGCATGCCAGCGTAATGTGAAGAGACCTAAAGTCATAGGCCGTAACGGAACCGTTGATGAGATAAACAGTCGCAGTCGGCATCATCAACGAGCTGAGACCTTGCACAATGTGCTGCAGCTAAAATGGCGAGCAGCCGCAGAAGGCATGAGGATGAAACGGGCAGTGATATCATCATTCTTCAACCACGACGTGGACTGTATCACTTGATGATGAAGACGCGGGGTCAGACTTCTTATAAACACATGATGTACTCATGTATAAGCAGGGATAATACGGCAACAGACATCAACCTGGCGTGCTATGTGGCGCGGGCCGTCGACTGGCTTGACACGTGGTCATACACAGAGGGATCTTTAAAGACATGCTTAAGTAAATCGCGCACCATCTGTGCGTCAGTGCTGCGTCAGTTGCGGCGAGCCTGAGACACTGTACGACAGGAAAGATGACAACTGAATCTTGGCTGCACGCGCAAATCAATCGGATGCCGGCCATGCCTCGTATTCCCGGGATTAGCTGCATTGGCTGCACAGAAGATCGAGTGGCGAGTTGATTAGGGGGGGCGGGGGGGCATCACTCCTCTGGAAGCACTAAAATTGCAGTGAAATAGTTACCGGCCTCAGTGCACTGCAATTTTAGCGCTTCCGGGGGAGTTGGGGTGCTGCTTGCTTGCATCATCCCAGCTGCCCGTAGTGCCCAGTGGGTTGACTAAGCCTGCGGCCAAGGCTCCCACCTGTCCTTATCCTCTTCGTCGAGTCTTGAAACGGACTTGTTGTGTGGTTGCAAAGCCGGGCTATAATTACATGTGCCCTCACTACGAACCGCGGTGTGGATGAGGCTGACGGTGCCGACGGCGCTGTAAATGACCTATCTGTCGCATTGTCATTAGAATGACCGGTCTTGTACAACGAGGAAGACTATGATAATGATGATGTTGAGATCATCACTCACACACAGATTAATGCCACAATGCAGTCTCTTTCAAATCTTCGACAACGGGCAAATGACGAAGGAAATAGAGCTCAAAGTCGAGCGACCTTGGTTCGTATTCCCGGGCTTAGCTGCATTGACTGCATAGAAGGCCTCGAGTGGCGAGCTGAGTGGGGTAGCACTCCGAGTCCTCTGGAATCACTAGAATTGCAGTGCAAGATCACCCAGTGCAATTTTCATAGCCACGCTGCAGGACCCCACCTCCCGTCCCCTTGAAGCACTAGAATTGCAGTGCAAGTCACCCACCATGAGATCCAGCGACGCGGATAGAATGACCACCCAGATTACTACGATAATTTTGGTACATACGGCAAGCAACACCACGTCCGCTGTCGGCGGAGGTCTCTTCTGGGCTAAGGCTGTTGTCCACGTGGCAGTGGTGCAGGCGTCAGAAAAGGCAGCTATGGATGTGCTGTCCCAACTCGAAAGTCTGGGAGCGGTCATAGGTTGCCTGTGGAGGAAGATCTAATGCGAGCCAAGAGCACCTCAAGTCTTGATTCAGTCAATTACAGAGCTGCTAGTTTCAATCCCCGGCAGCCCCGTAACCATCACAGATCTATATCGCATGTTGACTCGCGACAAGCTAGAAGCGCTGCATAGCGTCGATATCGATTCTTTTAAGACGGTAGTGCAAACCCATTTCTGTGGCCTGGCCAGCGAAGTCAACGGACGCTATGGCATCCCAAACGAAGTTTGAAAGCATCGACGGCCTTATGTCGAAGCTGCCCGGCTGAGCGAGGCCGTCGACGAACCCGCGCGCGCGACAGAAAGACTGGTAACGGGGACGCTACCCTCGGCTCAACGGCGACCACCAATCTTGAGAAGAACCATCACGGCGTATACATGCTGTTATTCATGTGAGTCAACTATCGCGATGACTTTGGTATTCCGAGCCTTCATACTTCCTACCTGACTAACTTCCGCCAGAATGTAGAGCTCTATGTTTATCTACATTCTCCACCTCAACATGAGCAGATTTTTTGACCAAACACCACTATCCTATGTGGAAGTATGAGCAGTCGAACCGCTCTCAACTTCGGAGGACATATGAGTGCAATTCTAGTGCTTCCAGGGGCGTTGGGTGCGCCACTACGGCTCGCGCACGTATTTATGCGGGCCAGCGGGGTCAGGAGAGCATTGCAATTCTAGCACTTCCAGGGGAGTTTAGGTGCCGCGCTACGGATTAATTGCAATTATAGTATTTCGAGAAGTTGGCGTAAGCCATAAGTTCCAAGTAGTAGGCCTCCGGCGTTGCACTGCAATTCCAGCGCTTTTAGACCGCATTAAGGTGTTTAGATTTGGGAATGCGAAGTGATGTATACTGCAGTTTTAGTGCTTGAAGGGGAGTTGGGCTGAGGTGCCCAAGCGCCATTCCGAGATAGCCATCAGTTAATAGCCTTGCACTGTAATTCTAGTGCTTCTAGGGAACGGGAGGTGGGGTCCTTTATCAAGGCTATGAAAGCGAGGCAAGCACTCGGTATTGCACTGCAATTCTTATGCTTCAAGAGGAGTTAAGGTCGAGTGCCATCCCGAGTAGAAATCATAGTAGGGTGGCATACATTTAGCACTCTTATAGCCCCAGGGTCAGGATGGCACTGTAATTCTAGTACTTCTAGGGGAGTTTGGGCGGACGTAGGTGGTTATTCCAGGGCCGTGTACCGAAGTAACCGTGTGAGCCGCGGGAAAGTCTGAAACATGACGGCTGCTCACGGCCACCTTAATCCTGGTTCTAGAATCGAGCTGCTGAATTAATATCTTGAGTTTGCCGATCAATGCGACTCTGCCATCCTCGCAGTCGTGGATACTGTCGACAACGATCCATAGCTCGTTCAAACATCTGACTATCTGGGTGAAGATAGGCCAGAGCAATTCAAATGTAGTAGCATCACGGAACAGCTGTATGTAGTGCTTCTTGACGTGGAGATTTTTGAGCAAAATGTCCGGCCGTTGTTTCGGGATCTTCCAGATCAGAGCTCGGAGGAGACGAAGACGAGTTGCTCGAAGGACTGGCATGCAGTGTAGCCATACTACGGGAGAGTTTTCGCTTGCCGAGGCACGCGCCTTTCCGCAGAGAAAGGCAGAGATGATCGGCTTGCCACTGCCGAGATCACCAACCACGCCCAGCAATATGGAAGATCGAGAATGAACCCAAGTCTCATACTGCTCCGTCTTCGGGATAAAGTCGCAGACCCCGTGGGTCTGCCGAGCCAGCTGGAACTGAAGAAAACTATCCTCATCCTTCTGCACACTCGCTGAGAGCAGGTATCGCCTCAAACTTTGAGAATAGTTCCTCACCAGCGCCATGTCGGCTTCTGCTACACAGTCAATAATCTCCAATACATTGACTGACTAGTTTGGATACGGAACTGCGAACGAAGTGTGAGGAGGGTATTGTCTAATGGGCCGGTTATTGAGTAGGCTGCTAGCCGATGGAACTTTCTCGCCATGCGGACTCACGTTGCTCGTCCAGCCTGATTTGTATTCCTTGAACTGCTAGCAGAATGCCTAAGGCTCGTGAGAAGATACATAAGTTCGCTGTTGCCTGTAACGTTTCCAATATATGGATGGGTACGCACCCGAATTCTGTGCCTTCATAGCCGCCATGTGGGAGGCTGTAGCGGTCCTATCAATAAGGTCAACAAGATTATTAATTCTCTCCATGGCGGATTGGTATTTGATTTCGAAGGGGTTCCAGAAGGCATGGAAGATCCTCCGGTCTATAAATGGCGCCCACTTGTCAGCCTGGGTTGCCATGAGCATGTTGATGGGAGATAACCCACCAAGTCGGTTACACTTCCAGAAATCTATCATCTATCTTAAGACATCGACGATCTCGGCGCAGAGGTTGGCAACGACGCACAGCATGTACTGGGTTAGATACAGCGCCTTGAATAGTTCTACCCAGCCAACACTGTCGGCTATCTCGAAGAGCATGCAGGTCAACTTGCCTTGGAGTGTGGTGAAAGATGAGGTGACCTGGATGCCAATCAATCAGCCGTCAGTCATTCGTGGGATGTACTCTAAGATCTACACACTTGCCTCCCGCCGGATTTACATGCCGAAATGCGCCCAGGTATCTCAGCCTCCCCTCTGGGTGCGCTAAAATTGCAGTGATAGCCTTGATCTCAGTTCGTAGCATTGTGTAAGCCTACCTAGGTAGCAGGGCTGGATGGTGTGTACGAGCTTGTACTCTAGCTCCCCTCGAAGCACGAAAATTGCAGTGCACCTACGCATCCTTGATGGAGTATTCCACCTCCTCTAGAAGCACTAGAAATGCAGTGCAGGTGCCTTGAAGTTCTCCAACTCCTCTCGGAGCACTAAAATTGCAGTGCAAGCCTTAGCTCGCCCAGTCACCCAGTCACCCAGTCACCCAGTCACCCAGTCACCCAGTCACCCAGTCACCCAGTCACCCAGTCACATGTGACGCTGTCAAAGCATCCCACTCCTCTGGAAGCACTAGAATTGCAGTGCAGATCGTTGCGTGCAGCACCCAAACTCCCACGGAAGTGCTAAAATTGCAGTGCATCCCCACCCATGCCTCGCCTAATGCCTCACCTAATGTGGCGCCCAGTGTGACGCCTAATGTGACCTAATGCGACAACTTAAAGCTCTACATGTAAATATCTCCCGACTGGACTCGACTGATGAGACTTTGTATGTGCAGCGATCGTAACTGGATGCATCCAAGTTTATATCAAATGTCTATCTTTCCTCCATACCACTAAAAGCCTTATCTATACTAGTTAGCGCTATAAACGGCGACCAAGCTTAAAGCTGCTGTAGTTGTTATGCGATATATGGGTGTAGAATATCAACCCGTGCGTGATGTGTACTCTAACCCCCCTTGAAGCACTAAAATTGCAGCTACAATCCAGTTTTGATTGCCTTGATGAAACACCCTACCTCCTCTAAAAGCAGTAGAATTGCAGTGCAACGCCGACGGCCTACTTGGAGCTGATGGCTTACTCTAACTCCTCAAAGTACAATAATTGCAGTTTATAATAACCAATGTAATAACCAACATAATAACCAAGATGACAACTAAGGTGACAACTAAGGTAACAACTAGGGTAACAACCAAGGTACAACTAAGGTGACAACTAAGGTGACAACTAAGGTGACAACTAAAATTCCACACAATAATTCATTTTACATATATATATATATACTATGGCCAGTGTTCACGCCATTATGTCACTATACCGAGGCGGGACTCAACTAGATGAGACTTCTATATTTAGCTGTTATAATGAGATGAATCTAAATTTATATCAAATACTTGCTTATCTTACTTATCACTAAAATCTTTGCTCATACTATTAGGCGCCATGAAATGCTACCAAGCGTGAAGTTACTACAAGTTGTTATGAGCTATATGAGCGTAGAATTTCAACCTGTCATGTGACGAGACTCTAGCCAACATCCTATAATATCTAAGATTCCTCTCGCGATGAAGTTGCAATTATCTAGCCTCTGCATTCACCAAATCCAACAATGCTGCCTTTATTACCGCCAGTCCATCCTCTGATAATAATAGTATCACCATCCTCGAGAAATTTGCGTTCTTCATCTCCTATCCGAATTGACGTCTTTCCCCTCTTAGATTGCTCCAGCATGCTTTCCTGAGTCCCTTAATCGGTACCTGAGATATTCCTGACCCCAGAAGGTCACCGGTGTTCAAACCACACCCCATTATCGTATAATGAGCAACCATTTGGGACCAGGGCCATAAATGGTTCTAAGAAGACGTGCGGGCTTTGATGGCCTGATTGCCTTTCGGAGCTGCAGCATTTTAAAGTCAGAGTAGATGCACCTCCAGCTAGAAGGAAGAACTAACTTACTTTATAATGATACTTCCAAGTTGATATCGAGCACATGGTCCTACCACACTTCACGAAGATAATCTACCAATTCAACATCATTAGAAAATCCTGGTGTCCTGAATGGCCTCAGTGCATCTGGGAGTACTACCCAAGGACTGATAGTAGTACCAAAGTTTTTTGACGTTAATTGGTCCCAGTCGGACATATTCTCAACCCTAGATATCTCGAGCGCTCCGGTCATTCATTAGGTTATATCCAAAAAATATACTCTTCGGCTTCTCACAGAAGAAGACTTCCCAAGAGCCTTGCCGCGGCATTTGAAAGCGCCAAGTTCAAGTTCAAAATCTACCTTTCCCGACTGTTCAAACATAGAGGTTATATCCGTAGGTGCGGCAAGCTTCTGGCCCCCAAGGTCGGTGTAAGAGTGTGCCAGACACCACATTAGAACTGGCGCGACCATGGTATGCGACAGGCAGATGGTTATAGTTTGGCTGCAGAGCATTGGCCGCCCCCCGAAAAAGGGTCCCCGTAGCCTCAGCATGGTTTCGGCCGGCAAAGAAATCGGTGTAGTCGCCGATTCTGAGTGGCAGATGATTCTGGACCTCTGAGAGCGGAAAGTAGAGCAGCTTTCTTCAGTGCCTCATTGTTCCTAAGGGCGTCAGGGTATGGCGTATCCTTGCATAAAACGTCTTGAAGGTACGACCGAATAACTCGATACACAGCTCTGCCCAAGGCTGCAAATGAGTTTAGTGTAGGCTGGGAAAAGACTCCAAAGTTCTCGGTGCTAAAGCCGCTCAGTCCGCTAAAGCCACCCTGGATAGCGAAAATAGAGAGAGCGAGAGCATAGTCTCCGATGGCTCTGGCTGGGCGACGAGTGGGACTGCCCGTCGTTGAGTTAATCCGGAATAGGAATGAAAAGTGAGAGTCGGTACGAATTGAGAGACATCTTCGTCGACGGAATGGAACGATGATTGCTGGTGTTGGCGAACAGAAATGCAGCGGGTCTTTTGGAGAACTGACTCCCTAATAATATAGCTCATTTAAATAGATCAAATAACAGAGGTAGGCTTGATCCACATGCTTAAAAAGTTGCAACATTGACGTCGGAAATTTCTCTACTGGCGGAAATGTACTCAAATGCCTTCAATTGATCTCATTTCAACTGGATCTGCTCTCCTGCATCTACGTAACCTAGAACGATCGTGCTTGACTAGTTAGCAAGAATGTTAAGTCTTGCAGAAGGCTACCGTTCGACGGAGCCTACCCGTGGGGGCGGTGTCATCCATGGTTCAGCGTCAGAGGCAATTCTCACCGTTATGGTCGCGGCAAGAGACAAGTTTCTTCGCCAGGCGACAGAACACCTGTCCGAGAGCGATGCAAAGGAAGAGGAAATGTGGCGTCTTCGAAGTCAGATGGCAGCAAGGGGTAGTGAGATGTCACACTCATCCACCAAGAAGGCGACTCAGGTTCTCGGTGTCCGTTATGTTGCGGTCCCGGCTTCATCTTACCCCATGACTGGAGCTGCTGTAGCTTCAGCAATCGAGTCATGTCGAGCCGAAGGTCTGTATCCTTTCTGCCCCACGGCGACTCTTGGTACAACTGACACCTGCGCCGTTGACGACTTTAATGGCATCGCATTGGTCGTGAACTCAGCATCGTCAGATGACATATGGGTACACGTGGATGCTGCATATGCTGGATCCGCTCTAGTTCTTCCAGAGTACCAGCACATTGCGGCTACTTTCACGACCTTCCACTCTTTCAATTTCAACCCAGGTTGAGATTGATCCTACCCTACATCATTGCGAAGTCTGTTTTGGCAGTATTACAACTCCAATTGGATGAACACTGTTTGGACACACTATAACATCCATTTTATGCCAGAGGTTATCCCAGGTCAAGATGGAGCTGTATTATAAGTCTTACCTTTCGGTTGAATATGAGGATGCAGAAGTAGGCTTCTTGGAATGCCGGAAATGAAAGAGTTCCGATTGTCAGCTTGTAGACAGTGTATTTCACAGATGTCTAACCGTTCTTGGTCTTGGCATGATGCTTCTCGAGATAGGGATAGGAATAACCAGGCTGATGAAGTGGGATTCGCCTACCATCAACTTAATTTCTCGCAGATGGGATGAAGGCGTACAGTGTGGCGGCAGCGGCAGATAACTGGGCAGGCGGCTTATAATCATCTTCATCGTGTACTCTTATTCCCAAAGCCATGCAAATTGTATCATACCTGTTCTTACCTGTTAGTAGATGATCTTTTTTGTAGTCTCTCTCTTATCTAAAGTTGGGGTTCTAGTAATGTATCAGGAACGGAAAGTAGATAGGCCACGAGGCGTAAATCTCGGAGACGGGTTTTGTATAAGCCTCACTCCTCTAGCCTTGATGAAATATGTACTCCCCTCGAAGCACTATAATTGCAGTGAATCGTTAATGCAGCAGCCAAAACAAACTTCCCGGGGCACTAAAATTGCAGCGCACTCGCTGCAGGGGCCTCCCGCAGCAAACCAACCAATCAGAAGTGCTAATAAACCCAACTCCCCTCAAATCACTAAAATTGCAGTGAAATATCACACCGAGAAATCCCCTCAGGTGGTGTAACGCTTGTGGAGCACCTTTGGGACTTCTCCAGGTTGACAGCCACTAAGCTTTCAGCAGGTAAGTTCACTTCCCCGAAGTAGTAGACGTGCTCCACAAGCATTACAGCACCTTAGGAGATACGGTAGGTAAATTACGTCACATGCCCGCGTTCTAACTACGCAATGATGCACACAATGCCAGGCCATCAGTTCTCCTCGGTGAGATATAACATTATATATAAAAGATTATCTACCAAAACTAATTCTTAGGATTTATCTCCTTAATGGAGATTTTTGCTTTCTTTCTTTATTACGCTAAATTTTCGCAATGAATGTCAGCCTGTCGCCGAAAAGTGAACCTTTCAAGTTCACATAAGCCCAGTCCAGTGTTAGGTGAAGGGAAGGGTTTTTGAACGTCGGTGCGAATAGCAATACTCATGGCAAAAAACTGGTCTTTGTGTATTTTAGATGGGATAAATAAAGAACGGGTTCTCCAAGTCGGTTAAATCTAGCAGCGCAATGTCAACCTTCCTGCGCACCAACACCCCGCCTTCATCAATCTGCTCTACTTCTCCCAATTCATGCCCTCTCCTCTCCTCCTCAGTCAAGCCCGCTGCCCAGGCCTTGCGCTCGGAATTCCTTCGTTTCAAGATGATCTGAATCACAAACAATATCACCGGCGTGCCGACCCAACTGACGACGATCTGCGCAATCCAAGCGCCGTAATAGCGAGGCGCGTCGCTTGGAACCCAGATCTGCGGCGAAATCAGATTCGCAACGCTGTAGCCGAGCATGAACATGACATTACGCGTCAACTTCTTGGTGTAGCCGGCTGCAGACGACGTGGTCCAACCAAGCGCAATGATGTACGTGTTTCCATACGTGTGGCCAGCAAGGAGAAGGCAAGCTAGCATGCCAAGCTTTTCATCCCAGTCTATGGAAACCATACCAATGCCACCGGCAATGGCGGGCACGCACCACACCAGTCCGTGTAGAGCGAGGTTTGAAGGCCAGAATCGGAGGGCGAAGGTGCCGGCGAGACAGACGAGAATACCGAATCCGCCACCTGCGGCAGCTACCAGGGTTGAGCCCAAACTCGTGACGCCAAGGGCTTTGGTGATCAAGTTCTGCTGTCCGTACGTCAGGTTGTTCGATAGCATGAGTGTAAAAGCCTGCAAGCAGAACAGCCATGACACCGGATCGCGCAGCGTCTCGAGGAATTGCTCCTTTTTAAATTGCTTCTGCTCGATGGAACTCTGGGTCGATTCGTGCACACGTTGAATAGTGTGCACTTTCTCCTCGAGCGTCAGGAACTTGGCCTCAGCTGGGTTGCTTGGATAGTGAAACCACACAACAACTGAAAGTAGTACCGAAAGGCCGCCTGTGATTACCATGAAGAGTTTCCAAGGGAGGACCGAACTCTTGCTCCAGAGCAAGCCGTATGATATGAATGCCGCACAGACTGGGGCAGCCGCCGCAGTTACCCAAAGAAAGGGTTGGAGGAAGGACTGTTCATGACGATTGAAGAACATGCCGATAGTCATCTCCATGGCTGGAACAACGACAGACTCGCTGGCACCCAAGAGTAATCGAAGGACCACAAGACCGGCGTATGTTGTCGCTGCGCAGTGTAGAAGCACCGTAACTCCCCACATAAAGACCAGTCCAGCAACGAACTTTCCAAACGGCAGTTTTTGCATAGCGTAGTGTCCGGGCCATTGTGCGGCGAGATAACCTATGAGAGGATGATGAGATGAAGTCTTAACGGAACATGGGGCTGAAAAATATTGAGATGTTCCTACCAACGTAGAAGAATGTGCCAAGGTTATTATACTGTGCTTTGTTTATGCCAGTCTCTTCAAACAGTCCCAAAATGGCGGCATAGCCGAGAGTTGATTTGTCAATCTATACCCAGTCAGTAGATGATAGCTTATGTTTGTTCTCAATCTCACAAAGAGCAGCAAGTTTATAGCCGACAACAAGCCCATGACATGTAAGTACAACTTCCATTGTAACTTTTTCTCCTTTTCAGGAGTCAATGGGCCAAAATCTTTCCCGTGTTCTTCGACAATACGCAGCGTTACATCCGCATATTTTTCAGAAATGACCGCCGTTTCTCCGGGACTCTCCTGGTCGGATACTTGTTTCTCGCTTGGAGCACCCATATCCAGTATTCCCCGTGTGCAAAAGGAGACAAAGTGAACAAAATATCTTAGAAGAATATGCTAACAAGATTCAAAAGGTGCGCAGATGGGAATCTACATGTTAAGTATCATTCTGAGCTGCGTGTATTTTTACGTCGCATTTTGAGCAATACGAATGTATTATCACGACAGCGAAGGCCCCGGCTTTGCGGCAAGTAAATGGGTCGTTTAATACACCCATGCTCCTATTTAGCATACGAAATTTCCTATTTCAGACGTCAATCCATTCGAAAGAATGCGCGAATTTATTGCGGCAATAAGTGGACCTCTTGCGTGATATCACAACCCAGTCAATACCCGCTTATGGCCGCATGTTAACTTTACCCAATCGCCCATGTTGCACGTATGCCGACCAAAACTACTGTTTTTGGTAGATTCCTGCCTTTACTAACCAGGATTGGGTACAGTTGAGCAGAGTCAATGCTAAGTTCCATGCCAGGGTTGTTTGGTGTACAATCTGTTGATTAACCCTGGGCGTTACTCATCCAAGACCCATTCTCACTCGACCTTACAAAGACGCCCATCGTGCCGCTGTTTCCATCGCTTATTGCCTACGCACGGGGAACACCACAGAACGTCTTGAGGATCAACTGACCGCTTGATCTCCAACAGTCGTTCATAATTGTCCCCCCAGAAAGTGTGCTGCCAGTCAGACTCAAATGGAAGTGCCTGTTTAGATCGTTAGCTTGAGGAGAAGAGAATGGCATAATAGACCAACTTCATTGATGTAAGCACCCGTATCTGGAGCCAGCTGACGCAATGGCTCAAACGCCTCGTTGAGATTGTCGATGGCATCGATCCTTGCGGTTTCGTTGAAGGGAGGGAAACCTTGCGCAGTAACTAGAAAGCTTAAATTAGTATTTCAGAAGATAAAAATGGTATGCCGGCTTACGTGAGTGCACATATGACCTCCGCCAACCTGGATTCACCGCGTCGCTCCCGCCTCGAGGCATAGCGTTATGCACGCCTTTTCCTGAGACAATAAACGCGCCAAGTCCTCCCGAAACACTCAAGGCTGCTTTGACTGCTTTTTGCAAAGAGGCCAGGTCATTTTGCAGCGCGGGTTTATCAAGAAGTCTCGAAACTAGATATGAGCTGTTCCCAGCGGTTCCTTGGTCGTAGTGGTCGTCGAACCATTCCAGAAACGAGCCATAGACAACGTTGCCTACAATCATCTGCACACCACCTGACCAGCGCGTCTGAATTGTCTGGTTCAACGGGGCCAAAATGTTGTCTAGGTACTGCGTGTCTTCGGTGTCTTGGAGAATAAACTGTCCGATGACTCCAGCAAGCTCTGCCGGCGCACCGGGGAAGGCATTGGGTTTGGGATGCCAGATGTGATGAATGAGTAGCCGGAGAGACCTGCGTCTCCCAAGGTCGGGAACGTCGAAAGCGTGTATGCAATGAGATCGTAGAGGAATGGGGCGTCTGGGGTGGTAACAAGCATCAAGGCTGAGCTGAGCAGTTTTGGGGACGGGTGCGTCTTGAGGGTTACTTTTGTGAGAACGCCAAAGGTGGAACCACCTCCCTGTGAGTTGTTAGTGATTGTAGATGTGGTTTAGATTAAGAAACTTACTCCACGCATTGCCCAGAACAGATCAGAGTGCTGGTTTTCGTTGACGGTGAGTATCTTGCCAGTCGGCGTAACCAATTCCATTTGTAAGACCTGATCCGCCGCAAGACCGTAGCGTGGGGCGAGAATAGAATGGCCACCTCCAGTGATATAACCGCCAATTCCAACTGATTTTCCTCCACCACCAACGATGGTGTCATTGAATTTATCTGTGGCGGAGTAGATGTCGTACATCTGGGCACCCGCACCCACAGTGACAGCGTTGCCTGGAATGGTGGTACCACAGCCATCCAGCTTGAAGGCCCCCTCGTGGTACTTGATATCATTCAAATGGTGCGTCCATAGAGACAGTGCTCCTGGCGCGATAGAGCGACCCAGGTAATCATGGCCTGTGTTCTTGACGACCAACCTAACCTCGTGCTTCCGGGCTGTCAGATTGTTAGGACAGTGATACACAACGAACAAAGCACTTACCGAAATCAATGCCTAGCTTCACATGCTCCGGTGTAGTAGCATTTACAACATAGGCAGGGTATCCGCTGGCACTGCAGGGGAAATCCTCATTGGGCAGACATGTGTCGTTGGTGAACTGGTCCCACATGACGGATATGGGGTTCTCGCAGTGGTATTCGTAGACGCTCCAGTTGGATTTGACGTCTGAGCAGGCGGAAGGGTCATAGTTTGGCCAGCCCGTATGGCACACGGCCGCAGGAGGGGTTGGCTGGAGCAATCTTCCTCCTAGCGACTGGTTGAGATGGTTTCCATTGTGTTTCAGACGGCCAACCTGGTGTTCCGGGGAAAGCCTTGCAGCTCTTATGTGGGAGATGTCCTGAAATGGCACATGGTGGTGCACAAATGGCAGAAAGAACAAGCTGAGAGCGGATATGCATGGTCAGGACTGGTGTGGAGAAATACCCGAGGGTGAAAGATGATTTCAAGCTGTAGAAAGGAGATGGATGGAATCAATTCCAAGGAACTAGACAGCCTTATATGTAAACAGCGTCGCTGATGAGTGATGATACCGGACCTTCAGAGCCTGACATGTGGTGGACGAACTGCGTTTAGCCGCACTGGGTCTGATGCTGCGAATCTGCCGTCATGCGAGCTAGGCTGTGGTGCAGGAATGTAACGCGCCCACCTGCAATGGTGTCAACAGCCACTGAACAGCCAATCTGAAGCCTTGGCTCACCAGCCACCTATGTCACAAGCGGGCAAACTTACCATTCGCACACCTTCGTATTGATCGTACCTGAAAGCGCACGCTGGGAAACTCAGCCCTGCAAGAAACAGCTGTGCGCTAAGGCACAGTGGGGACGATGTCTCGGGTAGCTTTGCGGGGAGCGCAACGGGGCTCGCGTAGAGTGGGAAACGAAGAATACGATGGTGGGCGCTAATGTTTCTTCGCGGCTGTGCTGCGATTTATACCAGGCAGCCGGTGTTGATTCTTGACATGCGGTAAGCAGATCGACATGCGAGCCTCGAGTTTCAATGGTTATGCAGGTCGGGATCGGGGAGAAGGGAGAGCGTTTGCATGTCATGTCGGATGGTTCAAGTCCCGCTGTTCTGTGTTAGTCGGCAGGTCTTAGTCGGCAGTGTCATGTAGCTGACTGCAGCCAAAGCCTGAACAAGAAGCCTAATGGTCATTCGCTACCTTGTTTTTATAGTCCCACAGGTTGCCAAGCTTTGAATAGTATTTCGCAACTGTAACTTCTCCTAGAATTAATCCTCAGCGTATTTCCTCCCCCGGAAAAGCGGCACTGTTCCTGGCCCTACCAGATGACGCTAACCCGATCTGTCGCCGCCTCGGGGCATGGCACCAAATCCACGTTTGTTCGCTGGCAGACTAGCCCGAATAGGCAACGCAGGGTCTGCCCCTAATTATCGCAACTCATCCCCATCATTCCACGCGCCGGCCTCGTTTTTGCTCATTGTTTCGCGCCGCATCTTCGCTGTCTCGCCGCACCATGCGGACTGTCATTCCTTCCATGTCCCTCTGATCGCGTTGCGGTCACCGTCATTCCTTCCAAGATGCGGCATCTCGGCCCGCTAGCTCCGGCGCTCCCGCTCCGCGTCCCGCTCCGTCTCCCGCTCCGTCTCCGTCTCTCTCTACTCGTCCCGCTTCTCTTCTCCATCTTGGCCCACACCGCTGCAGCCAAGTCCAAGACGGTCTGGGTCACCCCCCATGCCAGCTTCTCGTCGTCCATCGGCGTGCTGGGCTGCAAAATCGACACGGATCGCGTCGCCTACTGGCCCATGGCCGTCGACTGCGACAACATCTGCGTCGCTCTGACCTACGCCGACCGCACCGTCCACCTGCTGCGCATCGACCAGTCCGAGGGCGCCTACGACGTCAGCTACGATGCCTGGAACTATCTGTACACCGGGTACGCTGCCACCGACAAACCCACTGCCGGCGGCGCTATCGAGATGACCTACGAGGCCGTCGACGCGTCCAAGTGCGACGACCTCATCGACACCAAGGGCAAGAAGCTGCCTCTCAGCGCCGCCAACAGCATGAACTACCTCGCCAGCTGCCTCGACCAGAACGACACCTACGTCGGCGAAAACTACATTCTTTACAACATCCTCGACTCACTTTGCACCATGGGCTTCGACGAAACGTGCACCCTCGACTACCCAGCCCAGAACCAGGCCTCGTGCCCCCACACCCTTGGGCTCTCTGCCGTCTTGAACAACACGCCTGTGTACAACATCATGTATCCCACCGGGGAAAAGGTTCTGGCGTCAACAGGCGAAGTCGTCAACGATACCGCCGATGACACCAGCAATGCCGACGAGGAGTCCCGCGCTCCTCTCAACCCATCCGCCTTCAGCTTGATGCTGTTGATGCTGGTCTCGTGCTTCCTGTACGCCAGCTGAGCTCACGCGACAAACACAATCATTTCTATCAACGGGTTCAGGCAACAGAATTATCAACAAGCGCAGCCCAGGATGGCACAATGAGCACTTTTGGGGTGGATGTTTGTTCAAGCCTGGTTTTGCTGGTTACGGAGTTGAGAGGCTTTGGGGGTTCGAGGTTTGGTGCAGTCGTGATACCCAGTTTTTCCCTTCGCATAAGCCTCACAATTATTTCTATTCTATACACTCCTTCACTACGCTGCTCTCTCCGTCAGTATTGGAATTTCGGAGAGCTGGTATCACTCTTTTACAGCCACGAGCATGAGCACTTGACGATATTTATACCAACTTAGCACTTAATTTCAATAGTATATATAGTACAATTTATTGATAATGTTTTACGCGTCCCTTTATTTGTTGTTCTCAATCGTCCAAAGCCAGCTGAGAAAATACATGTCTAAGAAGACGTTTAATTTGATAGAAAGTGGTTGAGCGTGAGAGTGATAGTTATGGCTATACTATCGACCAGAACTAGTGCTACCTGGATCTATTTGTCCATATCGACTGTGTTGTCGAAGTGATTTACCGTCCATGTCACGGTCATCACCCTGGCATTGCTAGGCTAGCTCCACGACACTGAAAACTCACTGCCCAGACGTAGTTTCCGCGTCAGATATCTCCTTAAAAGACCGGAAGGCATTTCCTAAATGTTCGCGCATATCCCCACAGAACAGGCGGTTGGTTTCCCATTCCCTCATCCAGCGCCACCGTAAGAGGTGATCTGCAGAATTGAAACCAAGTTCAACAAACCCTGCATTGACAAGGAAGTTAATCTGAACACACCGATAATCCGACACGTCGAAGTGTAAAGCTTCAAATTCGCAAACGATGGTGTCGTCCTGGACTCTAATGCCGACCTCCACGAGAAGCACCCGGTGGACGGCTTGGCGGAGTGTCTCTTGATGCTGAAGCTCGGCGTTGGGCAACTCCCAGCGTTTGCCCTGGGTCTCTGTGGCCTGTTTTGCCCTGATAACGAAAACCTGGGGACCCTGGGGATGGGCAATGGGGTGTTGTCGGAAGAAGGCCACGCCGACGCTGTAGTAATGCAGAGGGGGTAGAACGGGGAGGTTGGAACATGTGGTGTCGAGGCGCTTCTGGAAGTCGATTGGTGGAATTGCTGAGGCAGCCATGATGGTACCTTTGGTTTCAGAAGTTTATGTTGAGAAATACTGTAAAGGATTATTGGCAGTTGTCTGTTGCCTGTTTGAGGCTCAGGGTCTGAATGTCTAGATATAATGGAAGTCTAATGGAGGTGTAGATAGGCGGTATTTAAAGAATACATGATTTGAGATCAGACATTGGAGTTTCAAAACCACTGCTTTCTTTCCTCATTATGTCCCGACTAGACTGAATTGATCACGCAAGTCGCACTTTTTCGGCCCCTCATCGCGACCTCAAATGTAGTGCGGTGTGAATTAAAGACAGCTCCCCAGCTCATCACACGGAAACCCCTCGGCGATTAGGTTTCCAGTTGCAACGCATCACAGCCAGCATCCAACTGATAGCAGGATTCCGGGTAAACCTTTTCTACAAAAATCCGTAAGAATCTATGAGACTGAGCGATAGAGTCAACAGAACAGATATCAACCCCGACTATCACTTAAAATGGAAATTTCCGCATCTTAACTGCCACCCTTGAGCCGAAGAACCATGTGTATAGTGGACTGTGCTTGAACACTATAATCAGACAGTATACGAGTATCCTCGAGTTCTTTACCGGCATATATCAATCTCTGAGTCTCCGCTGGTGTTCCTTCTTTTTGCCAAACTAGAATCTTGAAGGATAGAATCTCAGTAGCAAGGGAGATTTCGTCCATTACAAGCGTGGCACTGTAAAAGATTGTCAACATAGGAGCTCGGACATAGGGAGAGGGGGAAATAGCTTAGGAATAGAAGATAAAACAAGCAGGTCTTCAAAATGAAACATGCAAGAGTTTGTAAAGAAGGTACTTACCCCGTGAGAGTTTTAACAAATAATCGAACAGCGTTCGATCCTTGAACATACTTGGAAGTTGGTCCAATAGTCGAGAAAGATAAGGTGAAGGGCCGTTCTGACCGCATAGAGTCAGTGAAATAATAGGACAGCCGTCGCCCATTGTGTAGATCGGCAACATCCCCATAGGAGATCGTCTGATCCTTAACAAGTATCTGGAATTTGTCGCAAACCTTCTTCTTGATATGATAAACGAGGTCTTTTGGGTATTGACAGCAGGTGAAAAGAACGTTTCGCACCTGCCAGGAATTGTCAACTAAAATTCAATTTCTTCAATGGTTCGAATTCATAAAGTGGGTGAGTACCTCGAACTCAAAATGGATGAAGTGTGTTGCTGGCGGCGTCACTTCCTCTGTCTTCCGTTTTCGAATGACCAAGACAAGATGGGAACATTTCGTATTCTGGATATATTTCCATCCCATGTGGTCGGTAAGTATCACACGGCCAGCAATAAGAATCTGCGAGTCCGGGGGGATTTGCACTGTTGCAGTAATTCTTTTAGTCGGGAGAGTCTGGCTTTTCAATATCCAATCAACTCACAAAGTTCAAAGATTTGATGCTTAATGTCCGTGACGTGGGTTTCCTCCCTCATCTTCAGCTCAAATGTGCCCCAGGTTTCGTTGAACACGGGGAACTGATAGTGTGGTAGATCCATGACCGAAGTGAGCTCTTTGTCAAGAAATTCAACTCAAGCATATCTAATGACCACTTAAACGATCGCTTTAGATAGTCAATGCCATAACTATCACACGCCTAATTTTCTACCAAGCTCAAACTGAAGTATCTACTTCTCCAATAATGCAATCACTAGTATATATAAAAGTGCCAGTGCGGGGTTAGGCAGCAATTTGGCCTGGATTTCAACTGAATATGCACAAAATCCACCAATTGTAGCCCAGTAGCAAAGATAGAACATAAAAGAACATGCTTATGACCTTGTCTGTTATAGGTAATCTTACCTTAGCGTGCTGACCCCAACATCCACGTGACCCTGCAACGTGGCGTGCATATGTTATCCCTAGTCTATTCACATACTTGACTCTGATCACACTTGGTGTCGGTTAGTCAACTCTCCCCTAAGTTGAGAAGTGCCCGTGAGAATGGAAATGGGGGATGAGGGCAGGTTGAGACCTCCAACACGAGGTCTTCGACTCTTATCATGTGGTAAAGCAAGCCGTCTCTCAATGTTCTGAGGGATTACTCGCTGACTCGCTTAATTGAAAGATGGAGGAGGCATTAGGGGACTCTCAAGCATCATCATCCTTGACCGTCTCATGCGAAGTATCAATCGTCAAAATCCACCGAAACCTTGCGAAGTGTTCGATCTTATTGGGGGAAACAGCACTGGTGGGTGAGTATACTCCATTCAAAGCCCCTAGCCGAAATTGAAGTGACAGCTCACACGACATGGATATTTTATAGTCTTATTGCAATAATGCTCGGCCGGCTCGAGATGACCGTGGAAGAATGCATCGATAAATATATCGAAATATCTGAAGCCGCATTCCTGCCCCGTCGAAGCAAGATCAATCTACTCGGGAGGGTCCGCGACCGGTGGAATATTCGAGGTCGCTTCAGCTCGGCAACTTTAGAGAAGGAGATCATCAATCTTATCGACAGCCGGCCAGATGAGTCGGGGATGGAGTCACTTATGTTGAAAGCAGGGACATGTTGCCGAAGGTAGGTCTCTTTACCACACCATACATGCTTGAGGATTTTCAGAACATGGCTCATGTGATATCCAGTTTCGTTGTTTCAATAGCCAAGGAGGCACCAGATACCGCCGTTCTCCTCCGCAGCTATCCCTCATTGCGAGACTCTGGACTGAAGCCGAGGATTTGGGAAGCGGCCAGGGCTACTTCTGCAGCATCCTCTTTTTTCGATCCCATACAGATTGGAAAATTTGGTCAGTGGTTCACTGATGGAGCTACCGGTTTCAACAACCCTGTCAACCAAGTCTACGACGAGGCTTGTGATATATGGGCAGATGCAAGAACCAATATTCAATGCATTATCTCTATCGGTACTGGAGAGCCCAGATTTAAGACCTTCGGGATGATCTTAAGGGGTTGGCATCGACATTGGTTGCTCTGGCGACAGAAACCCAGCATACCGCAAATATGTTTGAAAGACATCACCCTGATATAAACCATCTACGTTTTAACGTGAGACAGGGACTGCAAGGCGTGGGAATTCAAGAATACAAGGAGATTCCTAATATCAAGTCCGTCACAGATAGGTATCTTGATACTGATGGAGACGCGAATAGAATGGTCGTCCAATTCACGAACTTGCTCACAAATAGTAAGTGACTCTACTCGAAGTCAACCCTACTCCACTGACATTGCCCAAAGATCCACAGCCCGGTATGAGTAAATATATCCAAACTCCGAGATATTTCCCGCCGACGCTTCGTAGCTACCTTGAGACATTCTGGACTTATTTCAACTGCCAGCAAGGACCATCAGGACTAACAGCTCTGATTCCTGATCATATCTTCTCGTCGTCTGAAGAACAAGAAGTGGAGGCTTTCAAGTCTGTTCTGACCGTAAAATCTCGCCACCAATGAATTTATGTTTCTAATAATTATCTCCAGAAACCACGACCCCCCAACGCCACAGCGCTCGCATGCTGGTTGGATGTCACTGCACGATGCATTATGTTCATCTCAGACATCATGTCGCATTCCGTATCATGAGCACGAGATCGAGTGGACAAATGAATTTGGCGGCCTTGTTCTAGCTCATGTCGACATCGCCGAAGTGTGGCGTTTACTCTCGTGTGGGAAATCACGTTCCGATATGGGTCGAGGCTCAAACACGCATGGTAACTGGGTTGTGAACGAGATTACTATCAGTGTAGCTGGAGACAAAGAAGGGAAACCCATAATTCGCACTACTTTCAGAACTCCAGGTCCATCCGGACCGCGATCCATTGCCGTCGCAAGCTCATCACTTGCGCAGGCGATGACTGGTGGCCCTGGATTGCGACCTGGTGGACTTCTGGGCTCACGATTTGTCAGCAAGATGCTCGGATATGAGTCTGTTCAGATGCCAAAGATGGTGTTTTTTGTCTGCATTGGCGCCTCAAAACGAGTCTATTTTCGGTCACACTTTGCAGCCATGGTGAACTTGGCAACAAACTTCATCGATGTTGCGCACGAACTATGGGATCATGAGGACTCTATCGACTGCAATCATCAAGGTGTCCCGATCAAGGTCATAATAGAGGAACTAAGAGAATTCTTCGGCGACATTTGGTGGAGTGGGCCGATTCCGAGCTTCGATGGCAGCTTTTATCTCCTGCGGAACGCATCCGACATCTATTTTGGACAATTACCCGATGAAGATACTTTCGAAATGGAGGATCTAATGACACTCATGGGTGAGTTAGAACAAGGTATACTTGAGCCAAGTCGCAAGCCACAACACGTGGCGTCTTGGACGGCATTCTTCGGGGATCAGAAGGCCAGATGGCTTGTCATAGTCCTTTTTCTTAACTGTCTTGACAACTTTGCTGACTCGGTCGTATTACCGGACGCTTTTGAGCCGTTGCTAGATAGCCCAACACGGAAATGCTTGTTAGGATAGCTTAGGAGGTACACGGGTATCCAGGCATAGGATTTTTGTTAGTGATCGCAGGACGACATTTCATTTTATCAATAGTAGACATACTCAACATCTTGATACCAAAACTCCCTCCGAAGTCATATCCCTTCCAAATCCAGTCCCCCAGACGCCGGTGACATCGAAACCAGTCTCCAGAACGTCTTTCCGCCCGCTCGGGCCTGATCGCGGTATTTCTGAGAAACCTGCTTGGTCACTGTCGATCAGCTGCATCTCGCACCTTGTCCCGCGGCTGATGCGACTTGCCAAGATCCAGAAAGATAGCGTTCAATCATACATCACATTATTGTACTAGCTTATATTGCGGTATGGGCTATCGCATGAACTATTGACGAACTATTGACGCATGGGCGGGGCACGACTGCGTGGGTCAATCTAGACAACAATGGGCTCACGGGTTATACCATATTTTTGAGAGGGTGAGCACTTACATTAACCATTCGCGGGTCTTGAGTAGATTTCAAGTCCTACATTGTCCAGAATTAATGCGCATCCCACAATCCATCAAGACACGACGCTCAGCTTTGAGAGTTGCGAGACAACTCATTTCTATCTCTTCACCCTCTCAAGATGGAACCCCTCCAGTTGGGCGACGCCCAGCTATTGTCATATGAAGCCCCCTCGCTTCCAGGAGAGCCCGATCTCAGTATCGACCAGGGAGCCAACGGCCCATCCGACGATGCCAATCCGTTGCGCACAACGAAGACCTTTGCGGCACAGGGTGCTAGCCAGTTTGTGCTGCCAGAAAATTGCGTGCGCTCATTCTATCCCGCCCAAGGCGAAGCCGTTGAAAATCGCATCCTGCCGCACGTTGTCCTGAACGATTCCCAAATCCCATGGGAGCAAAACGCCAACAATGATCAAACGCTCACGAGGATCCTGGGATCTGACGCACGAGTTCCATGGCTAGCCTTGCTCGTCTTTACGGCAGATGAGCTGCAAGATGTGCCAACCCTCAACTCGCCCGCCAAGTTATCTCCCACCCTAGCGACAACGCTCACCCAACAACAGCTGTTTGAATCCCAGATCGGGGACACCACACTCAAAATACCGTTTAGCCGCTCTGATTTGAGCAAGGATGAAAATGTCAATGTTTGTTTTTGTAAAGGCGGGTGCCTTTAATGCGTATTTCTCCGAGCAGGTGCCGGGCGAGAAAACGCCAGCAATAGGACGATACTCCTTGCTGTCCCATGTTCGACGCTCGACAAAAGGAAAAGAAGCAGAGGCAGATTCTTGCAGTCTCATAGTAGGCCATCGCCATGGCCCAGAAGGCAATACGAAGCCGACTTTGGCGTTTGCTCACCTGGTATCGTTGATCGGAGTTCAATCCGATCGTATGGCCTTCCCCGCTAAGCCAACGATGTCAGCGTGTTGGTCTCACTGCACTCGTGGTCATTCCAATGGACACCTTCGGAAAATATTGGGCTTGACCAGCTTCTAAAGAACTTGACGAACAACATTCGGCCGCTGGCACGCTCGGGGCGGCCCTGGGGCAACCCCAAACAAAACCTATCGATTCGCCTGAGGCAGCTTGGATGAAGACCTTGTGCGGCGATGGATACACCACCGTAAAACATCGTCTTCCGACCGGAGAGGTAACGGCAGCGTTGTATCGCGGGCCCTTGATTCCAAACCGACAGCGGAGCAAGGAAGCATCCAAGATCGAACCCGATTCTAGTGAAGTCAGCTTTCAACGGTTCGACGCGAAGTCGGGTCTCATGGACATTTCATACCAGGTGGCATGGAATGCCGGCCGCGCACTTGCTATGGAGAATTCGACGTTCCCGGTAGCAATTTCTCGCCTACGTCGTGACATTCTCACTTGGCTGAGTCCGACCTGGAAGCCGCCAGCACTGCCTACAACTCAGAGTGACGATGCAACTAAACCCGACTGGTTGAGTGGTCTTTCGAGAGCAGTCAAGGAAACACAAGCTCCTCTCTCTTCCTCCCGCCCAGAAACAAGCCCAGCAGTGCCTTCGCGATGGAGGGTGTCTACCGGAACGGCTGTCGAAGGTGAAACCAAGACGGCGATACCCTCAACAAACCTGACGAGCGGACAACAATGGCTCGATTCCATGGTCACATCGTTGGCTCAGAAGACTATCAACCCGAACCCAAATACGGATGGAACACCCTTGGCCAAAGTCATCGAGTTCGTCACAGAAAACCTTCTGTCTCTCAAGGGAGTTTCCCCAGCCCACCTCTTCCCGGAGCCAGATCTTCTAATGGATAACACCATCTTGACATTCAGTGTTGACCCGAATTGGATTGATGCACTCATTGACGGGGCACTCAGTATCGGAAACATACAAGACTCCAACGACACCGCTAATCTCGAGATACGACGCGCTATCAACACCTTCCTCAAGGCACGCAGGGCAGCGGCCGGCAATGGCGGAGGATCTGGTGCGGCGACATGGGGAATCTGTGTGTGTGGAAAGCTCCCCAGCATGTTTCCCGAGCTCAGCGTTCGCGCGAGCAACATTCTACATACAAAGAGAATAGACGATAGTTGCTTACTCGTGATTCTCGACTCGTACCCGGAGTACCTCGCCAATGGCATCTCTCTGATTCAGTCTTCCGACCAACAGCGGTTCGCGGCCGCTACCTCGTTGACTGAATCAACAATCTCTATCAACATGGCTCATGTGCCAACGAGAGGCTCTATTCCCGACTCCGACAAGAATCCTCCATTGGTCATGACGAATGAGACGTCTCCCACGATATACTCTTTCCAAACGCGATGCCTTCACATGTGGAACATCAGGAACAGCTATGCCACCTACGCAACCAAGAATCTTCCGGAAGGTAGCTTCAGTAGCAAGGGATCAGCAGCTTGCCTAGCACTAGCCTTTAGCGACAAACTCCTCCAGCTTGACTTGAAGTCAGCTGATGTCCTTGCTGATGCGAGCAAGACACCTAATCCCACTTTCCAGCTCTATGTAGCGCCACGGTTGACAGAAATGCCTATCCAAGATGGGACTCGGACTCAAAGGATGCTCCAGTGATTTCGACGGCGGCTAAATTTGTTCATCGTTCCATGTTTCCTACAGCCTTGACCAGAAGCCGCCCGAGGGAGAAGCGAGGATACTTTGCGGAAAGCTCCTACTCAGACGTACCTTCTAACGTGCTGCGTCGGTATGCCTTGGCTCTCGAGCGATTTGCCATGTTCAGTCACGAGTAACACTCAAACGATAATACCGAAGCAATTTGAACCATATCAGATATTCAAACCAGTTGACTTCAATATTAGGTTGTACAATCTTGAATGTGTTTACTCCAAACAAATCCCCTCGAGCAATTTCATTCCGCAGACGATCTTGACTTGATCATTTTTTCATGTGTAATGCCTCCTTGACCTTGTCCATTGTTGACTCCTTGTGTGCCGGCTTCGAACTACTAGGCGGAGCCTGGCCGAGGTCGGCCCTCTCCGCTGGGCCAGGATCCTCATTGGTGAGGGAATGGCTGCCATGAAGCTGTAGATGAAGATGGATTGTCAGCATGGCTCGTGATTGTCCTCGGGTGTGGCCTGACAAACCTTCTGCTCCTCGAGCTCGGCGTCGTGGATCAGATCATGGCTCTCAATAGCCACCTCGTCTGTGATGCCGCCGGTTCCAGGCATGGTAACGTTTCTCGAGCTTGCGTTGGTTGATATAGGTTCGTGTGGTTTATTGTGTTCTTTTCACGAGAAATGGATGACAAAAAGGAAAAAGGTGATTTGGAGCGGGGATGCCCCTCATATATTTACCTTGTTATGAAGATTGCGACCTTTCGCGTCATCCCTTGCGGCCTCGTGATGGAGTGATGCTGGCCACACGTCATTGTCCATGAACGGCAGGGTTCGATTGGAACTGCTCGACCGTCGTCGCGATGCCCCTCACACCACAGTGCAAGGTGGCGTTCATATACAAACGGTTTATGTCATCAGAAAGGCCATTCGTGGAACACAGTTCTCGTTGTACTGTGTCTGCTGGTGTCCCAAAGTCAATCCTGCACCCTACTTCCGAAGCTTCCCATGGAGCTGCCAATGTCCAATCTCCCAACTTTATTGTGACACCACTGACGTGGTGTTACCTCGGCAGGCTCCCATGGCTCATCCAGCAAAGATTGAGATTGGTCCAAGTCACGGGTTGTTATGTCACTGACGAGTGTCGATTCGCCCATTCCTCGCAGCATTGAGAATTTTTCAAGCTTAGCGAAAAATGATTGCATCCCCGCCAGCTGATGGAATAGAGGTGTTCCGTAGCAATCTTCGTTTGGCCTACTGATATCTTAGTCTTAGTGACAAAGATTACGATAGGCAGTTGGCAGCTCTTGAGGCCAATATCCCTTTATCTCAAAGAACGCCCAGGACAAGGAATCTGGATCTTTTGCTTGAAAGACCAGCCACATTCCTGACGGTTCCACTGTATTGCTACCTATCAATCTAGCTCATAACTTGGCGGCGCCTCTGCGCCAAAAGGATCATGGCGTGCAGGAAGAGATTAACATTGTGTATCTCGAGCCTCCTGACAACATATCAAGCGCTGTACCTGCATCTTCCGCCGGCTCAAAACAAGCCGAAATTTAATTGCAAATGATGCCCAATGGCTCTGATCTCATCAAGTACCCTAGTGCCCGTGATCCCCAGTTTTTTTCGTGGAGCAAGAGTCAAAATGAAGCAATGCTGCTCGCTCCAAGACTCGCCAAGTGAGGCTGTGCACCGTGCCGTGTAGGCCGTCCGCCGGATAGCCGCCATTTGGTCCACCACCAATCATTAGGGCTGATACAGCCTCGCCGATGTTGATCTTGGCGAGTGGAGATGCTTACGTGTAGGATGCAAACATCTCTGCTCTGAAATCGACCACCATTCTTCCCGAAGACATCGTGTATCTGGTGGGCTAGCTGTGTCAACACCACCACCGTCTCCAGCTTCCACGTCGAGCAATCCCTCCACTTTCCAACCAGGGACCGTTGTCTGCATTAGACTGGAGCCCCGCAGTGAATCGGCTTATCGGCACTAGTCTGCCGAAACGTCGGAATGGCTGCTCCAAACGCAAAGCCGCCACCGCAGCTCTCGACGACGTGCAATGACAAGTACGTCGTTTTGTATGCTTTCGACGACGCAGGTGTGTATCTGAAAATTGATCAATTTCGCCCAATTAACTCGGCTAATATTCTATAGACCATAATGAAGCCATTGAGGAGTTCAAAACTCTGCTTCAAGATCTGGAAGAGACCGGGCTTCACACCGAGGTCAGACCCGGCTACGGCCAATCACTCCTCGTCTTTGTGAAGGCACCACGGGAGCTCCTAGGAAACACCGTTCACAAGTCTCGGTATAGTTCCAGTCACACATAGCTCTTGCAAGTTAATGCTAATCAAGGGTAGGGTCAAGAACTGGCTGTATGGGATCACGCCCAATCATCCCGGAGGGGACAAGAATACAGTGGTCAAGGGAGACTATGAGGCCGAAGACATCCTGTCCGTCTATCACCTCGTCAGTTGGCCCAAGGAGCTCGGCGGTGCAGGCATTACGCCAGGAGTAGGAAAGTGGGAGCGCGTACAATCCATCTTTCCGCTGCACAATACCGAAGTCAACCAGTCCTTGCTCCGGCATCTAAGCAAGAGAATTTTCCTGTCGCCCGAAGATCTCGACTCAATTCGGGACTTGCTCGGATCCAAGGTAAGAATCGACAACTACCATTCTGCGCTCGCCCCTTGGCAATTGATTCTCATTATCCGTATAGGTGGCATTCTATTTTGCCTTCATCCAAACTTACCTCCTCTTCCTGTCCATTCCCGCCGTCACTGGTGTCATTGCGTGGCTCTGGCTTCCTCGCTACTCTTTGGCGTACGGCATCCTCACAAGTGTCTGGTGCGCCGTGTTCTTGGAGTATTGGAAGATCACGGAGGTGGATTTGAGCCTTCGATGGGGAGTACAGGGAATTCAAACGGTCAAAGTCACAAGGCCTCAGTTCAAGTATGAGAAGGTCTACGTCGATGCAGGCGGTCGCACGCACCATTATTTCCCGAAGTGGAAGCAAATCAGCCGCCAGCTGTTGCAAATCCCTTTCTTACTCTTTGCGATGATTGCCCTCGGAACTGCCATTGTATCAGTCTTCGCCATCGAGATTCTGATCTCAGAGACTTATGCCGGTCCCTATAAGTTCTATCTCGTACGTTTCGGTCTGCTTCTGATTTGCGGCCTGTGCATCTTTGCTAACCGAATGCAAGGAATACCTACCGACGATTCTACTAGCAGTCTCACTTCCTTACATCACAACGGCGCTCGAAGATTCTGCTAGATGGATGACGGACTTCGAGAACCATCGTACTGCAGATCGCCACGAGATGTCGCTCACCCAAAAGATCTTCGTCCTCAACATGTGCACAAACTACCTTCCAATCTTCTTGACGGCGTTCATCTACATCCCATTCGGCGATGACGTTGTCCCCAGACTAGAGGATGTACTCCAAAAGCTTCTCGCCACTGTTGGGCAAAAGTTCACCAACGTACCTTTCCGAGTCGACTCGGACCGGCTCAAGAATGAAGTCATTGCCCTCACAGTCACAGGCCAGTTGTCTAGTTTCTTCGAAGAGAACATAATGCCGTTGCTGAAGCACAAGCTTTCTGGGTGGTACCGCGACTACCGCGAGTATCGTTCCCAGGAAGCCACCCTTCTTTCGATTGTTCCCGACGAACCCAATGAGGCAGAGTTTCTGGCAAGGTGTCGGGATGAAGCAACATTGCCTCTCTACAATGTGCAGGATGACATCTCGGAGATTGTACTCCAGTTCGGTTACCTAGCTTTGTTCTCGCCCGTGTGGCCCATAATTCCCATCGGCTTCCTCATCAACAACTGGATTGAACTTCGGTCAGACTTTGCCAAGATATCCATTGAGCATCAACGACCTGCTCCAGTCCGGGCTGATGGCATCGGGCCTTGGATTTACTCTCTCGACACCCTCACCTGGCTCGGTAGCATTTCCACCGCAGCTATCGTGCATCTCTTCAGCACGGATAAGTTTGGAGATGGAAGCTGGGCCATGCTTCCAGTCACGGTATTCATCAGCGAACATGTCCTCCTTCTTTTGCGTGTGTGCTCGTCCGCTCGATTTTGCATCAAGCTGGCTCCGAGAGGATCCGAGAGGACCGAAACCAGCGATACGCCAACCGTGTGCGGCACCTGGAAGAGATGGAGGCGACCAAACGTGCTGGATTGGGATTGAGTGTGGCGGAAAGAGAGCGGAGGAAGTCAATCCTCGTAACCGGCAACGACGTCTTTTGGACAAAGCAGGTTGAAGATGGCGCATCCGAGGCCTTTGGTGTGGATTTGATTAGACAGGTAAAACGCTGCGAAGAATCAAGGAGTCAGGAGCCAAAGATAGATTAGACACGATGCACGAAGACTGGCGGAGGAAGTTCAACAGCTTCAATGGTGTCTAGGCAGTCCCTGCACAGTACGATCTGTGGCCGATGGACTGGGCAATAGGGGCCTCATAGAAGCTTTCCTCTAAAAATGAAGAATGGAACAGCATTTCTTATGTACGTACTGTAGTGCACTTAGGTTAACAGTAAGTAAACACTTTTAGGAAAATAAGAACAAAATATTAGTGTATTACCTAAGTAATGAGTGCTAAGGGTCAGACGGGCTTATTAGAACACCCAGATAGATTCCTCAGCACGATGCAGCCGAGGCATCCGCAACTTATCTGCAAATCGAAACGAAGCCAATTCTTTCGATCGGTTGGGAACCGAGGGCCTTTTACGCGACCCAACCTGACCAAGGCCGTCTTGAAGGTGGCAGAGACGGCGGCTAAACTATTCGAAACCAACCCCGGTCCTTAAAGTGACGCCCGCGTGGATTTCCGCCAAGCAGATCGACGAAACCTCTTTGGGCCATGTGGAAGCGGTCGCGACGGTGACAACCACGTCCTTCATTCTTCGAACATGGATGCGCTCGGGGACCACGACCTTTTGGGAATTTTGACGGCAATTTTACAGATCCCCGAGCATTGCTAGCTCATAGTGTCGTCGGTATTGCGGACTGCACTTTGAGAACCGGTCAATTGATATTCTGGCTTCCTGTGCCGGATCAATTAAAGTGAGCCGTTTCGGTGCCACCAACTACTTCCTATGCATAAGAGTTTCGTTTAAAGTCAAACTCTCAAGGGACCGAATCATTGTTTTCCTGGCTGTTTTCGTCTGACCCTTTCTACCGTTTTCAGGGCGTTTGCCGCCCGATCGGTAGATCCACCCACCTGTTACATTACGAGACCCCGGTCGTTGAGAGCCCCTGCGAACATCAAAATTCCACCAATCGCTTTTACCAGCATTCGCCAAGAGGAGGAGTCGAGATCTGCTTCCCGCAAACACTCGCGTACAGGTCTTGGGGTTTTCGCGTGCAATTGAGGTCGAGGCGTGGTTGATCTCGAATGCGATATATCAGCGAACAACTCAATCGCATGGCTTCTACCCGCAGGATCAACCATTCCATAATCCAAAAGATCGGATGACTTTTCCCCTGTTTTCGGCATAATCGGTTCCAAGGGGCTGGATCCCGAATAGGACTCGTAGTCCGAGCTCTGAGACGTTTCGCGTGCCTGACAGTCAGGGTTGTCGCGAAGAGCCTCACGGCAGCGCAAACCCGGTTGGCCGAACCGTTGCGTCTCAAACCGCCCCGTAGGGATCGCCTCGCTATGGAAACGCCCAGATACTCGTTCCTAGTCCAAAGGCAGGCCCCATCGAGGCCCCAGGCGGTTACGACAGCCACTAGTTTCAGAATCCGGCATCCAACCGACATCGTGCATCTCCCCTGAGGCCGGCGAGATTTCCCAGCAATTGTCGACAAGCAAGGATCAAGACCAAGAGGGGCATCGGAAATGGCAGCTTGGAGACCAAGTCCATAAAGGCTTGCTCGTCCTCGCTCCATCTCCTGTTCTGGCTTTCTTCTCATCCCATTCTCTTTGCTTCAAGGTTCCAGTCTCTTCTCCGCTGCAGCTGTCGCTTGCGCCATTCTTTTCTTCGTCTCTACGAGTCCATTCATTGCAAGCCCTGGTGGTTAGCTTTTTTAAAGTTTCAGTCTCTACTATTCCTACTCCAACCCCAAACCACCAACCCTCTTTCCAAAACTTCAACGTCGACTCATCTCATCATGCGTTCCTCATTCACCTCCCTCCTGGCCGTTGCCGCCACCATCCCTGCCGCTCTGGCTCATTACAACTTCGAGTCTCTCATTGTCAATGGCAACACTACCAGCCCTTATGAGTATGTTCGCCAGACCACCAACTCCAACTCTCCCATCGCCGATGTGACCTCCGAGAACATGGTTTGCAACCAGGGCGGCCTCGACGCCGATATCATGGCCAAGACCAGCACCTACACTGTCTCTCCTGGTGATGAAGTCGGCTTTGCAGTCAATGTCGAAATAGGTCACCCCGGTCCCCTGGCTGTCTACATGAGCAAGGCTCCCGATGGCACCGAAGCCAACGCCTACAAGGGTGACGGCGACTGGTTCAAGGTGTACTCGCTCACCACCAGCGATATCACCGATGCCGGTCTCCAGTGGGCTACCTACGTTAACAACGCTGGTATCCACAACTTCACCTTCGCCCTGCCCGACACCCTGGCGTCCGGAAACTACCTGATGCGCGCTGAGCACATTGCTCTCCACGCCGCCGGTTCCGAGGGCGGTGCCCAGTTCTACATCGGCTGTGCCCAGCTCAAGGTCGAGGGATCTGGCACTGGTACTCCCACCGACGTCGTCTCGTTCCCCGGTGCCTACGACGGCTCGGAGCCCGGTATCCTCATCAACATCTACTACCCTGCTCCCACTAGCTACACTGCTCCCGGCCCTGCCGTCTGGCCCAAGAACTGCGAGGACCACACTGCCAACTTTGAAGGCCAGACCAGCGACGGTGACTGCACTGGCAGTGACGAGAGCGACTCCGGCTCCGGCAGCTCTGCCAGCGAGACTCCCGTTGCTGCCACTTCTGCTGCTGCCGCTGCCTCTTCCACCGTTGCTGTCGCCGCTACCAGCACCGTCGCTGCTGCTGATAACACTCCCGTCGCTACCACTCCCGCTGCCGTCCCCGTCACCACCGCTGTTGAGCAGGTTGCGTCCAGCGCCGTCGTGTCTGAGGCCCCTGCTGCCACTGCCACCACCTCGCCCAGCACCTGCGCCGCCAAGCGAAGCCTCCGCAAGGCTCAGCGTGCTGCCAAGCGTGCTGCCAAGCGCGCTCTTAAGGAGAAGCGAGCGCTCTAAGTGATTTTATGAGTTCTCGAGAAGTTTTGATTGAAGGGGCTGCTACCTGAAGCAAGGTACATGTTTTCTTGTAAATAGTGGTGATCGCTGTCACTGTATGCCAGTGTAAGCCTATGTATAAAATATGAAAGAAACCAACATCGGTCTTTGTTTGACGCCGAAATAAAAGAACTCTTTGTTGTACATGGATGAGTGACATACGTCGATCACGAAACGGACAAGTTTCATTTCGTGTTTGAAACAATAGCTAAGACAGGAGACGTGTTTAAGTTTTCTAAGTTGATGCCCTGCGAAACATTTGGTAACACATAAATGAGAGTGAGGTAATTAACGCCGAGAAAAGGAGCATTCATTAACTCTGTTTCTTAAGTGATTGTGCTTGAGGCATTGAAGTCGAGTGTTGTCACTCGAATGAAGAAGGCGCCCTGGCACTAAAGGAGCTCTCAACCAAGCCCTAACATAGCTTTCGTAAGTAAAAAAGGCTAAATCATAGTATATGTAGGTCACCCGTCATAAAGACTTATTTTATTAAATAAAATCCTAAACATCAGCCTTTAGACTAAGAATATCCCAATATTATCGTATTTTAAATCTACCTACCCTATACCTTAAATAGTCGCACAGCGCCAAGTCCATTGCGCGAGACAACGCCACGACGAATAAGCAGCCACGTCAAAGAAACAGCAGCCTAAAGTCTCACCTCTAAACATTCCACAACTCAGCTCTTCCATCGAGCGTCATCGCTCATCAGCTCTTCAATCATCGATTTATCTGTCGGGTGGTTGCTCTCCGCGGGTTGACACCGTGATACGTCGAAATGGACACCTCAAACGTGCACGTCGCCGTCGTTGGCGCCGGTAAGTCTTAGCCCTGGTAAGGCTGTCTACAATCTCCGCTGACTGCGACCAAGGGCCCGCGGGTCTCGGCGCCATCAAGGCGATGCTGGATGAGGGCTTCAATGTCACCGGCTTTGAGCGACGGCCAGATGCCGGCGGCTTATGGGCCTTTTCGGAGAATCCCCAGTTCACCTCCGCGACGGGGAGTACCAAGGCACAGTTGAGCAAGTTCATGGTAAGTACCGACGCTTAGGACGTCGAGGAGTCGCAGACTGATGTAAATAGTTACCGTTTAGTGATTACCCGATGCCGGATGGTATGTTCATCTCCCGACGATCCAAAGGTTGAGCTAACGCGCTGGGCAGACTTCCCACTCCATCCTAATTCTGCAGACCTGGCTGCGTACTATCAGAGCTACGCGAAGCATTTTGAACTTTTGAACAGAATCGTCTTTAATGCCTCCGTTGGCTCTTTGACAAGGACCGAAGATGGCACCAAGTGGGCTCTCTTGGTTGAAGGCGAGGCCTCGCCTAGGGTGTTTGACAAGGTCGTTGTGGCTACGGGCACAGAGGTCACTGCCAGCGTCCCCGAGATAGAAGGGCTCGATCGATTTGAAGGCCGTTTCCTCCACAGCCAAGAGTATAAGAGGTATGACTTCTATGGCTGGCTTTGTTCGTCTGTGTTACTGAACTCCAATCCAGACCGGAAGCCTTTGCAGGGCAAAATGTCGTCATCATCGGCCAAGGAAACACAGCGGGGGACTGCGCAGTGGTAAGACATTCCCCAGTCTCAATGAAGAATCCTCAGATGACAATGTATCATGTTCGGTTTAACCTAACGACTCGCAGGATCTTGCTTCACACTCGTCCAAGGTGTACTGGTCGCATCGCCGCGGCGCACTAGTCGTGCCGCGACTCATCAACGGTGTCCGCTTCGACTCGTTCGCATCGTGGAAGAAGACGCGCGTGGGATTTTGGGTCAGCAAGGTGATGCCGGCCTTCCACCGATGGATGTTTGACAAGTTCTTCTCGTGGATTGTCCAGGCGGTCTGGGGCGAACTCGACCCTCAGTGGCGGCTCGACAGAAATGCCTACTACGCGACTACCATCTCTGGAATAGTGATCAACGACGATATCATTCCAACGCTGCGGGACGGACGCGTCGAATCAACCGCAGGCGTTTGCAAAATTGTCGGACCTCGCTCGGTGGAGTTGGATGACGGGACTGTCCTCGAGGATGTCGATACCATTATCGCGTGTACGGGTTATCTCAACACGCTCCATGTGCTCGACGGCATCGTAAACTACTCGCAGCCGCACCCCGATGTCAGACCGATAGCAGATCTGTACCAGGGCATCTTTCCCCTTGGATACACCGACTCACTGGCGTGTCTCAACTATGCCATCGTCATGGAAATTGCCACGACATGCAGAGAGTTATCGTCGATGGCCATCGCGCAGGTCTGGGCCGGCAAGTCGAAGCTCCCACCGGCCGAGGAAATGGAAGCCCAGGTACGCGAGCACCAGACCTGGTTCACTAACCTATCGCTCGAGACGCCACTCCCGATAATAGAGGGCACCACCGAGCCGCACGAGTGGCTCAAGTTTGTCAATGAAACGGCTGGCACGGGCGTTTATGAGCATCTTGGCTGGACGCTCCAGGGGATTCGATTCGCCATCAGGGAGCCCGGGCTCTCCTTTATGATGCAGTGGGGAGTCAACACACCGCACATCTATCGGGTGTTCGAGACGGGCAAACGCAAGGCGTGGGATGGGGCTCGGGAGGCGATCAAGCACGTTAATCATTTGAGTGACATTGACCTTGCCGAGACCAAGTCGAAGACTTCTTAAGTCGGAGGTCAAGCTGGTGTTTGTACTGAGTTTGAGACTGGGTTTAGTTTGGAGATTTCGGGTTGGCTACTGGATACGGTCTTTAGGCGGGCATTGTTTTGAGTCGAGTGTGTTTCTTTCCCCAACAATTGAGTTGAATCACATGAAAGAATGAACACAGGTGCCAGCCAACTTGAGTCTCCGGGCGTCATTCGGTCTGAGAAGTCTCAGGATACTCTCCACCGAGATCGTGGCCTTGGGCTTACGCCAAGCAGAAAGGGGCTGTGGTGAAATTAGCTGCAGGAGTTTGTTGACGAAATCGCTGACGAGTTGCAGGGGTTATACGACAATTGTAGATGGGGTTGTAGTCAAGTGACTGTGTCAGCAGAGCAGCCAGTCATCGGACAGCTCTCGTAGGTTGTTGAATAGGTTGACCTAATTGCTTTACATACTTTTCATGGATGTTTTCAGCTGATGGCCAATCCTCCGTTGACCGGCCCCTAGCGCACTCTGCTCTTCTCAAGCGACGCCGCCAGCACCAGGAATTAGCGGGGAAGGTTAAAGTTGGTAAGGCATAATAGCGAGAACAAGGGAAATCAGGAAGGATCTAGCGACTAGCTCAGCAGATCGTTGGCCTTGCCCCTGGGCGCTGAGGGAAAATGCGCTGCCCTGACTCGCCAAGCAGAAAGCTTCCAGAAACGAAACGCCCGGACGCCATGTTAGCATCGCGCCCGGTTTGCTTTGCTTTGTTGAAGCTGGACCCCTACGGCAGGATCATGCCCCTTGAGGAAGGATCGACGCTCCCAGCATGCACGGGGAGCTCTGGCGAAGGAGCTAAGGATAGGGCTGAAGTTACGTTTCGCAATGTCATTTGAGCCCTAATTGATGCGCTGCGACATATAAATGACTGGTATATCTTTTGACGTCGGACAGAAGAGCGAGGGCGACATCGGCACGCCGAGTCAGGTTGCCAAGGCCGTGTTGGTGTCGCAACTGTGCCTGTCTTCCCTTGGCAAGTCCAGCTAGCCATTGTGCGGCACAGGTGACCCACGGATATGGAACACACCAACAAGCGGCGCCGACGGAGAGCTACCGCTTTGGTTCAATGGGAACTAACTGCTGCTGTTGGCCTACTTGGCAATGCTACAGTGAAGCAACTGCCCTACGAGGGTAGCATCGATGAATCTAAAGGGAACCGGCCCGGTTATGTACTATTAGACGAGTGATGGAGAATGGCGCATTTGGGAAGCGCCGGACCGGGTGTCTAGTCGCTTATGTGAACTCCTCGTATATGGCATGGTGGAAGATTTCTGTCCTGCCAGAGCGGTCCATGGTATGGCCTGGCTTGGGAGAGACGAGGAGGTTGAATCAGCGCACTCGGCAGTCACACAGAAGGCGAAGCACCTGACGGAGGGTTGCATCGGGAGGGTTGGCAGATGCCAGGCACAACGCTTAGACTTCACTGGGCGGCAGGGATAAAGGCGATAGCCAAGAGGAGGGTGTGAGGGAGGGTCGTTCCATTCGTACGATGGGTGGACTCGACACCCAACGAGCGAACAAGCCGTTGAAGCTCATTTAATCTGAATCGGTATCTGCTAGGATGGAAAAGGAGGGAGCCGGTGAGGTGAGGCACGTCACCTTGGGGTCCAGGTCTCGACTCTCGGAGGACACGGAGGGGCGGTGGCGCCATCGAGCATCGCGATCAGACTGTCAAGACGGTGACAGATGGTTAGAAGCCACGGTCAATTGTCATATCTGGTCGACGCGGAGAGTCCTCGGCCACATGGGAAGAGATGTCGGGATGCTTGACCAGGTGAGGGAAAGCCCCGTTACAGGGGCGCCAGAAGTGGGATAGGACGGAGAGATTCGATAGCGTTTGCTAGGCCACGGGGACGCAGGCGAGACGGGGTGATTAAGGAACCCTCCGCGATGGGATAGTGAAGAAGAGGGCATCAGTGTATGATTCGATGCGAGCGAAAAGACCATCAGATGAATTGATGGTGGATAGAATCTTGGTGAGAGAAACAGGACCGGGCATTTACGGCGGCCCTCGCTAGCGGATCATCCACTGCTCTTTAGCACTGGGCCCACTGAACTTTGACCGAGGCCGGCGGCGATGGCGCGGAATTGCACGGGATCGCCAACGACGGCGCCATCGACAACGTACGCGTACTCGGAGTTCGCTTGGTGTAGTGAGTGCGCTTGTCCTACGTAGTAGGTACTGTACATAGTATTAGTTCAGATGACAGAGCCCCTGGATGCGACGGCCGTCGTGGATCCCGTCCAAGTGCCGCCATGTGTGTAGCGAGTTGGGAGCAAAAGCGGAGGTTTCCCGCAGCACCCAACGCCAGCTGCGCGGAGCTTTGGTTCCAGGGCCACGCCTCCATTCGCACACCTGCGAGGGAAAACCGTTAGCGGTCCCGTCCACCATGGCCCACCCCTAGCGCAAAACTCCCTAGCGACGGCTCCCCCTGTAGGGTGGTGGGTTTCCATCCCTAGGTCCACTGGCAAGCCCCTGGCTGTTGCGTGCTGAACCACCTACCCACCCACCCCCCTAGCCCTAGGCTGCGGGGTTGGGGACCCTCGTGCGGTGAGCAAATGGATGGATCCCCATGCGTTTTTTGCGCCTCTGGGTCGTCTCGAATGCCCACCATGAAAGCGTTACGTTCGGTTTATGTAACAACATGACTTTTCTATGGCCAGCGACACAGCTTTTCCACAATTCCCCCAGAGTGTGACTGCTCAAACTGCTTTTTTTCTTTTTCCCCAGATTCTGCAGAGCTGGGAATGACAGGTTTCCACTCCGACTCCATTTTCCCCAGACGGAAGCGGGTTACACGTAAGGTAGCCATGTCTATCTGGACGACATGTCTCGGCCGGGCGCGCAGGCCAAATCTTTAGATCGGAGCTTCGGAACTTCGAGAAGGAAGGAAGGGGTGGAGGGAATTAATTAAACGGGCTTTTCCTTCTAGAATCCGCAAGCTCAGGCCCGTCGTCTCCCCGATCTATTCCACGTGCGCCACATAACTTATCCCAGCCAGCCAACAGACCAAGTCCCAAGCCGAGCCTAGGCACACGACAGGGGGGGACGTTGCCGAAGCGTGCAGGTAGGCGGTAGAGAGAGTTCTGTGTGGCTGTAATCTGTATCGGCCAGCGCTGTGCCGTGGATGATGTTATGGGTTCTGTCACCGAAAAGACGCAGGGGCCGTCAGATGCGTTCGTTTTCCTGGCATGGAAGATTGCCACCTTGCCCGTTTTCTTCTTAGTGAAGCCGGTTCCAGGCCATGGCATCATCCCTTCCAATTATCCCAGGCCACCGTGGCACATCAAGTGTCTTGGCCAGCTGCTCTAGCTCACAGCCCATTCGGGTTCCGCCGTGTCAACGGTATGACCATCACACAACCGCGGCAGCGCCAGCGCCAACGGGAACCGGCACCATCGCGCATCTGTGGCCGCTGGTCTGGACGCGAATTAATTCCAAAATGCAGTCGATGGCACTAACGTGGCAGGGGACACGAATCTCCAGTGCACTTGCCCCTTCGGGCCTATCTCAGCCCTTTACCCACCACGTTCAAATCTCCAACGTCTCCATACTACAGTGGGATGCATAAAGTTTGCACCCGATCTAAGTCACTACGCGGGTCTGTATTAGGGTACAGTCGATCATGACCATAAGGGATAAGGTAAGGGTTTAGGTAAGTATTCGCATTTATTCTTATTATTTATTGAAAAGCAGTATCATACATTTATTAATTCTATAAAGATTTTTTATTTTTTATTTTAGAGGTGTCTCTCTATACCTACAGTAGCAGGAGAGACTAGCCTGATATAATTAGCCGAGCTGTTACAGTACAAGCACTTGGGTGCAAACTTTCTGCACCCCACTGTATATACAGACATCCAATCCAGACCTCCAACACATTCCAAACCTCCAGCGTGCTCCATCCAACATCCTGGCCGCCACTTCAGCTCGCAGGATGCTGCAAGCGGCAGGAGTCGTCCGAAGCTCCGACAATGCCAAGTCGATCATTGCTGTCCACTCTCGCGTGCGATTCACCACTCCTTGCGGTCCAACAGACCAAGACCCCTCGTTGGATATCCACCCCACCAACTGCAGAGCCCAACACCCATGATACCATGGATATCAGCCCCAGAGAGGCCACAGCCTCCGGAGACAAACCCGGCTAGCTTGGCCAAGCTGCAGCATCGCGACGTTATCCACCATACACACGCCAACCCGGGGGCCTAACCACCATGCGCCATGTTGCCAAACCCAGGGGCCCAAGTTAACCCAACCACGCCGTCTCCAATGTTCGTCTACTGAACCTCCCAGCCCTGGCCCTTCCTGAGCTAACCCCCTGGTGCAGGCCGGTTCGTTCACCCATCCCAGAGCTCGGAGTTTTGACGTGCAGTAGGGGCAGCTGCTGCACACCCTCTTTCGCTCGCTTGCCCCCCCTCCTCCGAGATGGCTCGCGCGACTCGGCGTGCTGGGCCTCCCTGTCCAGCCTGATAAGCTGCCATCTGGATGTCCCCCAGCCCCAACCTGTCGATCCAAGTGTCTATCCATCAACTGTCTGCATGGCCCTCCGTCTTGGGAAATTCTTTGTGTCCATCAGGTTTTTCCCTTGGACGTTCCCCGCAGGTGATTTGCGTTGAACTCATCCAACCGCTTGTCGTTTGCATCTGGCATTCCATTGCCAGGTCGTTCTCATCCTTTCGACTTTGACTTGACTGGGACAAGATATCTTTCACAAACCCCGCATACATGCTGAGGGCACAACCTCGTCCGCTCCTTTGACAGTCATGTCCAATCTACTCAGAGGCCCCCGAGGCGCGGCCCTTCAGCAAGGATAAACCGAGTAAGCTATAACATCTCCGTGGATGGAAGTCAAGTTCACATACTCATGTCTTCTTCTAAAAGCTGCTCTGGTGAGCATCTGGATAACCCTCTTCTGCACCGCAATCATCATCCTCCGTCTGAGCTGAGCGGTCGCTACGTCCGGGTCGAAAAGCTGCTCCGCGAGGATAAGATCGTCGCCTGCGCCTTGCTGCCTCTGATATTGCGCGCCGTATGCGTGCACTTTGTTCTGCTCTATGGAACGAACAATGTCAACCTCGATGGCCTCGACCTGACACAGAGCGAGATCGACAAGAGGGTCATTGGCAGCCGTCTTGTCATGGCTACCCGTGTCTTCTACGCCGCGGTGTAAGTCTTTCCTCCATCAGATTGTTCCATCCGCTAATTGTATGTTGCTCGTAGACTATGGATCATCAAGTACACCACTCTCGAATTCTTCAGTCGCCTCGCCGGCGCAACTAGAAAGAAGCTCCACGCCATGATCATCCTCGTCATGCGCTGGACTCTCGGCCTCACGTTCCTCGCCGTCGTCATCAGCGACCTGACCGAATGCCAACCCTTCTCACACTACTGGCAGGTCACTCCTGACCCGGGACCCAAGTGTCGGCAGGGCCTTGCGCAGATGCTCACCATGGGAGTGTGCAGCGTGGCTACGGACCTGGTGCTCATCGCCTTCCCCATCCCCATTATCCTATCCAGCCAGATCGCCACGAAGCGCAAGGTACTTCTCGTCATGCTCTTCTGCTTGGTCTTTATTACCGTCGGCATCACCCTCTACCGCATGCCTTTTTTGATCAATCACCATGGCAGCCAGGTGGACCGGACCATGTGGGCCTCGGTCGAGATTCTGGCCGCAACCGCTGTGGGCAACACCGTCGCCCTGGGATCATTCCTGCGCGACAGTGGTGTCAAGCGCAAGAAGTTCAAGGGATCCAACAGCTACTCGGGCTACTCGGGCTCACGGTCGCAGTCAATGCCGACCAAGCTCACGCGGACGGCCGTTAGCCAGTGGGACGAGGAGCTCGAGGACGGGCCGCCAGTCAAGACGACGGAAGGCATCTGGGCCAGCAGCGGGGCGTCCCACACGACGACGGAATCCATCTCCAAGGCGGACGACATCCGCAAGGACTCGTCTGAAAACCGCCCCGTCAGCCCCACGCAGAGCCATGATTCGCTCATCACCCGGGATCAGCTGCAGTCGGTGGATATCCCCCGGACAGACTTCCCTCTCCGACCGGGGGCGGCAGTTGTGGCTGGTGATTCGAGACAGGTGCAGCGCGCCAATACTACGAGTCGTGGTGGCAGAAGCTGAAAAGGGAATCAAGGCGTTGGCGATATGGATATGGATGGAAATGGACATGGCGATATGAGATATTGGGGCAATTCAGGATGCCCAACGTATATTTTCAATGTTTAATATTGGGTCACACGACGTCAATGGTTAGGCCAGGCTAGAAGGAATTTCTCTACAATGTAGACTTCTCTATCAACAGACGATTTCTTTGTGTTTGTCCATTATGCATATCCAAGACGTAAATTTAGTAGTATCATGTTGTGCCCATCTCAGCCCGCCACTAACACGCCACGGACATGACTCGCGCCAACGGCTACAACGGCCAACCAAATTATCAAGGCGCACCTGCGTACGACTATCTGACAGACAGCCAAGCCCTGTGTTAGTGCGCCTGATGCCAGCATCAATCAACAATCAATCATCTGGGGAGCGCACGCGAGGCCAATTCCTGTACGTAATAGCGAGCACAGTGGGCGGGGCATCAGGGAATGGAGCCGCGGGGGGGATCCATTGGTGATGCTGCCACTGTAGGTATCTGGTGCTTCCCCAGCTTCGTTCTTTTTCTGGCCTGAGCGCCCAACGCGGCCTGCGTCGTTTTTTTTCTCGTCGCTTGCCTGTTTTGCTCTCGTCTCGTTTTGCCCTTGTCCCCCGGCGCTTTCCACAGGCTCCGAGTTTGTCCTACGATCTGGCCGAGGCGGCGGCGCGATAGCCCACCGGCCAGATACATCCCGGCGCTGAGAGGCTGTGGGCGCGCAGGGATGTGGAGAAAGCACCTACCTAATCGGGGCAGGCCAGGGGAAGGCTTGGCGCTACGGGCTGCCTGTCACTGCGCGGCCTGCAGCGTAGTACAGGGCCGACAGGGCCTACAGGGCTTCTCGAACACTTGGGGGCACTGCGGCAACACCACTCCGTCATCGACCGCCAGCCAGGGGGCAGAGACCACTGCGCATCCAGAAGGTGAGGAGTGGTATAATGCACCATCCAGGGGGGGCGTGTATGAGGCGTTTGGGCCAGAAACCCATCTATCATGCGTTGCGTCTTGAGAAACGGAGCGGCACTAGAGCCCTGGTGGGCTTCATCCCGGCCTCCCAGTCCCCCAGTGCGCATCGTTGCCGCGTGCAGGCACCGCGATGCTAAAACAACCCCAGAAAAAGGCCGCCAAGCCGAGAGGCAGGACGAATTGCGTCGCATGCGAGAGGACTCGAGCAACAGCAGCGGCGAGTCAAAAGACACAGCGACGAGGGTGAGGTAATTACGAAGAGCACCGGCCACATGGCATCGTCCATCACGACCCATCGCTCTCACAGCCCAGGGGCCATTTCAACCATTAACTATTATCCATTCCCCCCATTTAGCCAGACAGCCTCCAGCCTAGCCGTCCTTCCCTTGCCTTGCTTTCCGTTCCTTCCCTGCTTGTCTGGCTGTCACTCGTTTGCCGCGCCTCGTCGCTCCTTGTCCGGTCGTTGTCCCTCCATAATAACCTAACCACCCGCCACCGCCGCCGCACTTCCGCATCACCCAGAACGCAACACACCACACACTCTTCCCGACATCACGGCTCTTGCTCAAGGGACTCTCGGGGAAGATCTTTGCATTCGACACCAACAGCGATCTCTCGTCGAATTTTGCGCGCCGTTGGCTTTCTTGCCGCGTAGTCCGTTGCATGGCTGTCACTGTCTCAGTCAGCAGCGTCACTGCCGCGTAAATCTCCCCGAAGAAAAAAACGCCACCCGCCCGCGACTTTCCTCTTTTCGCAACCGCTCCAACGCCGGCCCGAGAACTTGGTGCTTCCAGAAGCATTTTCGAAGGCACCCGCATCGGCATCGCATCGGCATCGCATCGGCATCGCATCGGCTTCAGGGTTTTCTTCTTCAAGACATCGCGCGCCGGACCATCGTCTGCATATTAGTGTACAACGGGTCCTACCCCAGACTGGGGATTATTGCTTCTTTTTTCTTTGCTTCTTCTCCTCTGCTTACCATCTCGTCGTTCCTTCCCCTTCCCATTCTGAAACCCCCCGGCATCTCATCCTCCGGACACCACACACGTGACGCCCTACCCAAGCCGGCCACGATGAAGGGCGACATCGTCCTCACGCGCGATGTCGAGGTGGTCGAGATGAAGGACCTCAGCACCGGGCCCGACAAGGGAACGTCGTGGAACATCTCCGCCAAGAAGCAGTCCTCGCGCTATCCCACCGACTGGCTGGACGGCTTCCGCCGCGCCGAGCGACGTCCGCTGAAGAGCCGTGATGGCGGCTACCAGCCGACGACGGCTCCGACGGTGCCGGGAGACCGCCAATATGACTTGCGCGCTGCCAATGCGAAGACGGCCAATACGGCGCTTGCCAGGGAACTCAAGGGACGCCATCTGCAGATGATTGCGTTTGGTGGTGCCATCGGTACGACTCTCTTACTCCAGTTGCATCCTGCCAAGAACAAAAGCAGAGCGGGTTGCGGCATTGCAATATCAGAACCATTACTAACCTCTAATCAGGAACCGGACTCTTCGTCGCCTCCGGAGCCGCTCTCTACAATGGCGGACCGGCATCAGTGCTTCTGGCGTACATTCTGATCGGCGTTATGCAGTACTGCACCATGCAAGCCCTGGCCGAGCTGTGCGTGCTGTTTCCCATCGCCGGTTCCTTCTCCGCCTACTCTAACTCGCTTTCTCGACCCTTCATGGGGATTCGCTATGGGTTGGAAGTAAGTTGCTCCCTATAGACAACTATACAGGTTCGAGTTGTTGGCGGAATCTAACCGTACCTAGCTACTGCCTACAATGGCTCTTTACTCTACCGCTAGAAATCCTCGCGGGCGCCTATACTATTTCGTACTGGAACGAGTCGCTGCCAAAGGCCATCTTTGTCGCCATATTCCTCATCACAATCGTCCTCATCAACTTGTTCGGTATCAAGGCATACGGTGAGGCCGAATTCGTCTTTTCCATTGTCAAGGTCACTGCCATTATCGGCTTTATGTGAGTCCAACCTCTGAGAGTGTCTCGCGTCTGTCTCAGCCATTGTCTCAGTTGCTATTCAGCTTCGTAAGGTCTAGTCCAATGCTAACCAACCCAGCCTGCTCGCCATCGTCATCAACATTGGCGGCCAGCCGGATAGCGGCTACATCGGCGGCATGTACTGGCGCAACCCCGGCGCCTTCAACAACGGCTTCAAGGGCTTCTGCACTGTTCTCATCACGTCGGCCTTTTCTTTCAACGGCACCGAGCTCATCGGTCTCGCCGCTGCCGAAACTGCCAACCCCCGCAAGTCGCTCCCCAACGCTATTAAGCAGGTGTTCTGGCGTATCAGCATCTTCTACATCCTCGCCCTGATGCTTGTTGGGCTTTTGGTGCCCTCCAACGAGCCGCGCCTCATGGACGGCAAGAACAGCGCCGACGCCTCGGCCAGCCCCTTTGTCATTGCCATCGAGAGCGCGGGTACCACGATCCTCCCCAGCGTCATGAATGCCGTCATTCTGATTGCAGTCATCTCTGTCGGAAATTCTGCCGTCTTCGGTTTCTTCCCGAACGCTGGCGGCTCTCGCTGAGCAGTCTCACGCCCCTCAAATCTTTGCCTATGTCGATAAGCAAGGCCGTCCCCTCATGGCCATTCTCTTTGCATCGTGCCTCGGTCTTTGGCCTTCTTGGCCGACTTGTCTGTCCACGACGCCATCTTCGACTGGCTGCTCTCCATCAGCAGTTTGTCAACGCTCTTCACCTGGGGCAGCATCTGCTTGTGCCACATCCGCTTCCGCCAAGCATGGGGCTTCACTTCGCGTTCCCTTGAGCAGCTGCCATTCCGCTCCAACGTGGGCATCTGGGGCTCCTGGTTCGGATGCATTGGCTACGCCCTGGTGCTCATCTCGCAGATCTGGGTCGCCGTGTCGCCCATACCGACAGCCGACCAGGACACCAGCACGGCCGGCATGGTGCAGACCTTCTTCCTCAAGGTCATGGCCATCCCGATCATCCTCATCTTCTACTCGTTCCACAAGATCTGGTTCCGCACGCGCATCGTGCGTGTCGACGAGATGGATGTAGAGACGGGTCGGCGATACTTCCGAGTACACATCTCGTCCGAGGAGGAACGAGAGGAGAGGATGAAGTGGCCCTTGTGGAAACGAATGTATCGGCTACTTTGCTAAACGCGAGGGTGTCTTTGTTCTTGAATGAATGGTATGATTGGCTTAGATATTTGGCTTACGGCGTTATTGAGAGGACTTTGTGCTAGATAATACCACTATTAGCGATCACTGGTATGTTGACGAGATTATTTATCGCGTCAATCAAAATCAATTAGTTACTTTATTTGTTTCTTTATCTGTGAAATGACAGCTTATACAGCCACGAAGACTGGGTATATATTAGCAGTATACTTTGCCACCAACTTCTCTATTCTTGTAGTCGGCCAGCGACTGTAAGAATACTTTGTATGGCCTAAATATTACGAGAGGGATTGTATTTATTATTTATGCCTTTCTTTATTATATTTTAGGGTCCATTTAAAGTACCTAGACTCTAAATCCTTGTTAGATAATACATTCGTCAATGATATGTCAGTTGCTGTTATTGTTGTGAGTTGTGAGTTTGGCTCAGAGCCCCACTGTATTTTTTTCCAGCCGCAATGGGAACCGCCTGACGTAAAGGTGGGTAGCTCGTCAACCTCCAACTTCAAACTTCCACCACAAACCTCGCCATTCTCACCCGCTCCCTGGCGTCGCATTCATTCAGCTACTGCCATCATGGATCCCACCGCCATGGACGGTCTGGACGACTTTGAAAAGTCTCTTGCAGCTGGCAAGGCAGAGCGCGAACAGGAGGAACGCGACCGCGATGAGCGACGCCATCGCAAACACAGGCATCGCCATCGCCACGACTCGGAGCGGGATGGCGAGCGGGACAAAGACAAGGACGGGGACAGGCATAGGCATCGCCGCCATCGGGACGACGACGACGATGGTCATAGACACAAGCGCTCGCGGCACGCTCGCGACGACAAAGACGAAGAGCGTCGATCACGGCATCGACATGGCGAAGAGCGACACCACAGGACATCAGAGCCCGAGCCCAAAGAAGACGAAAAGGCACCAAGCGACGATGCAGCAGAATCCTCGAAGCCCCTTGTCAGAGACTCTTGGATGACGGCACCTTCGTCAATCGAAATCGACTACGTCCACCGCCCCGACAAAACCCCCAAGCCGCCCTCGCCCAAACCAGAACCCAAGCGAGTCCTGCACCACCGCGAACTCAACCGCAACATCGACGACGTCAAAGTAGACAAGACCCCCGATGATGAAGACGACACGCCTGCCGAGCGCACTTTTGACTACACATTCGGCGACATGGGCTCCGCCTGGCGCATGACCAAGCTGCGGACCGTCTACAGCCAGGCCGACGACAAGAATTGCCCCGTCGAGGAGGTGGCCGTGGAGCGCTTCGGCAGCCTACAGGAATTCGACGACGCGCGCGAGGAGCAGCAGGAGATGGAGCGGAGGAAGCTGTACGGGAAGGGCTTCAAGGGCCAGGAGCAGCCGACGGGAGAGCTGTACCGGCAGCGGCTGGAGAAGCAGCGCGACGAACCACCTCGCGAGCCAGAGCAGATCACAGCTCCCCAAGTCATCGTTCCCGCTACGCCCGCCATCGACCAGACGGCCCTCAACCGGCTCCGCGCCGGGATGATGAAGGCCAAGCTCCGCCGCGCCCCCAACGCCGCACAGCTCGAGGACGAGTACAACCGCGCCGCCGCGACCTTTGCCCAGCGCGGCCCCACCGCCGGCCCCGACGCCGTCGTACTCGGCGTCATGGACAACCGGCAGCTCGCCGGAACGCGGGCCGAAGCCAAGGCGGTCGACACCAAGCGCGGGGGCGCGAGCGCGGCACGGTCGAGGAGAACGCTGACATGTCCATCGACGACATGGTGCGCGAGGAGCGCCGCACGCGGATGCAGGCCGGCGGCGAGGGCTTGCGGCTCGCGGAGCGCATCGCCAAGGACGCCAAGTTCGATAACGGCCTCGAGTACATGGACGACAACGCCGAGAAGCTCGCGCGCCGCGTGCACAAGAGCGAAGTCAACCTCAAGAACATGGCCGTGGGCGAGTTCCAGAAGATGAACCGCATCCTCGAGTCGTGCCCGCTGTGCCACAAGGAGGACACCTCGCAGCCGCCCGTCGCGCCCGTCGTCTCGCTCGGCACGCGCGTCTTCCTCACGCTGGCCACCGAGCCGGAGATCAGTCCCGGCGGCGCCGTGCTCGCGCCCATCGCGCACCGGCGCAACCTCCTCGAGTGCGACGACGACGAGTGGGAGGAGCTGCGCAACTTCATGAAGAGCCTCACGCGCATGTACCACGACCAGGGCCGCGAGGTCGTCTTCTACGAAAACGCCGCCGCGCCGCACCGCCACCCGCACGCCGCCATGGTCGCCGTGCCCATCCCCTACGCCGAGGGCGCCACCGCCCCGGCCTACTTCAAGGAGGCCTTCCTGGCCGCCGACGAGGAGTGGTCGCAGCACCCCAAGGTCGTCGACACGGCGAAGCGTGCGCGCGAGGGCATGGGCCGCGCCGCGTTCCGCCGCAGCATCGCCAAGGAGGCGCCGTACTTCCACGTGTGGTTTTCGCTGGACGGCGGACTGGGCCACATCGTCGAGGACTCGTCGCGGTGGCCAAGGGGGGATCTGTTTGCGCGCGAGGTGCTGGCTGGTATTGTCGATGCGGAGCCGCACATCGCCAAGAAGCAGGGGCGCTGGACGAGGGGTGATCCGCGGGTTGATGGGTTTAAAAAGGGGTGGAGGAAGTTTGACTGGACGCGGATGTTGGCTGAGGACTGAGGATATGTGTTGGTAGCCATGTTCATATAATGGTGATGAGCACACGGCTCAGGAGGTGGATTACAGTCCCAGTTAAGGTCAGGTTCCGACCTACAATGAATAAGATAATTCTCCGGCCATCATGCAGTCTCTAGGCTTCTAGAATAAGCACAAGAAAACAAGAGTGCCTAATCAATCTCTTTGAGCTACAGTTGAATCCACATCTCATCGCATTCACATACACAACACGAACCACATCGTCCATTTGATCCAGTCTCCAGTCGGCCACAAAATGTAATTAAGACATTACTCTACTTGGGACGTCGAGTCCTCCAGATTAGTCGTACATAGGTAGTAGAATGAGATGAGCGCTTTTCATCCCTGCTCACACGCTTCTTTACAATTGGCCTCAAACGGCATTTCGCACTCGGACGGCCAAAGTCCGTCTCTTTCCTTCCCATCGGAGCCGCGGTTGACTCTTTTCTCAGAGACCCGAGGATCCCTTTGCGGGTGGTTGTCTTTCCAAAGTTGGTAGTCAGCAGCGTGGAGGGACCTCGGTCGGTTCAAGCTCCGTGCTCCGTCGTCTTGGCCGCGAGTGTAAATATTAGAACAGCCGTCCTCGGGTGATATCCGTCCTCGGTGATATTAGCTCGTTCCTTGGATCGTCTCCATGGATTGTTCTCCCGGATCATCTCTCAAGGTCCGCTCTTTGGCTCACTCATGATCTTGTCAGAGGACCTCGTCGACCCCTCTCGCGATCCCTTCGTCCATCCGCCCCTGTCACTTTCATCCAGTCCTCCCACTCCTTGCTCATTTCCATTAATACCGATCCCATTACCATCGCACTGGCCATCAGACCGTGCCCCTCGCCTTCGAGTACTCGCACTTCGCAGCGGCGCATCGTCTTGCCGAGCCACTTGACGTTGTCGACGGGAACTCGCGTGTCCCTGCTTCCGTGGTGGATAACTACTGGACGCGTGATGTCGACGTAGCGGAATCCAATCGTATGCCGTCGCTCCAGACATACCAGCAAGTCCACGGCGGGGTTGGCCCCGGTCGTCGCCAACTCCCAGATGGCGTGTGTCAGTCGTAGATCGTACGTCACCTGGCGCTCCTTGTCCGCCATCGCATCTTGTGCCGCAGCCAGAATGGCCGTCTCAGGATTCCTTGTGCCCTGGGGGGGATGCATCCGGTCCATGTTCTCCGTCGCATTGGGGCTGTTCCAGCGGCATGCCACCATTCATCATGGCGTTTGGTGATTTTCCGTAGCCTTCGTGACCAATGTTCTCCTTATCCAAGCTGGGCGTCACGTTTCGGTGGCCGTCTTTGCCATCCTTTCCGTTCACGTTGGACTTTCGCTTACTCCTTCGAGGGTTCTTAGGGAGGGAGCTGGTGATGGAACTGCTGGTCGCTGTCATGAAGCTGCTGTTGGCAGCCTTGAGAAGAGGGGTCGGGAGAGCGCGGAGAATCCTTTGCGACGTCGGGATGGCGTTTGTCGGGGGAAGCGTCTGGGACGTGCCAAACACGTTCATCTGGGACGGAGGAATCCACGGCGCCAGCAGGTGGATTCTGCCGCGGATATGTTGAGGCATTCGCAGAGCGGTTGCGAGAGCGTAGATGGCACCGGCAGAGTGAGCGAGGATGGAGAACTTAGTAATCTTCAATGCTTGACAAATAGCATAAACGTCATCTATCACAGTTAGAACAGTCCTCTTGGGTGCGGCAAGCACTTACCAGGCCAGCTGAGCGGCGTGGCCGTCCCGTCTGAATACGGCTCGCTGTCTCCCACACCAGGTCGGTCAGGAGTAATCAACCGCAGCTTCAGCGTCAAGGCGAGCTCGTCATAAAAGGCCGTAATGTATCTCGTCAAGCCCATGCCCACGCAGCAAAAGACGGCCGAGCCCTCGGAATCACCCACTTCGGAGAAGGAAATCACACGACCCGTCTGAGGATGCTTGATCTTCTGAGACAAGCGAGGTGAGCAGAGGTAGGACTCGACAGCATCGTCAACCGAGTCAGCGGACTGGGGGCGCTCGTAACCGATCGGAATGGGGATCTGGCTGTCGCGAGCTGGGGATTCCTGTCGCTCCTCCGACTTGGGGTTGATGCCAGCAGATAGGCGCTTAAGCCTCGAGCTGCTGCGCTTGAGCTTCAGTCCGTCTGGCGGGATTGGGCTATGGTGTCCGGATCGACGGCGAGAATTACGGTCGCTGCTGTGATGTCGACGGCGGCCCTGGGCCACGGCAGGGAATGGTGCGCCTTCGTCTTCGTCATCATCTCCTGGCAAGTCGTCTCCGACATCGAGGAAGCTTCGGCCGGCCATGGTCTTGGTCCTGGTTGGGGAGTGCGAGTCATCGAAGCCGTAGATGGGAGACTTGGCGGATGCCCTCAGCATGTCCTGGTCAGAATGGCGCTTTCTCCTGCCATGCTCACGGGATCGGCCATACTCTTCCGTCTCGGGGATAACATCGCTCAGAGGTCCATCACTGTCTCGCTTGGACCGTCTTGCGCTGGTGCGCTTTCCACTTTGTGTCGACTTCCTCAGGCTAGAATCGCGAACTGGGATGGGGCAGGGGCTCTCCATTCTGCGCTCGGTGTGGGCGTTGTGGTTCGGTTCCTCGTGAATGGCCGTCTCGGCGAAGAAGGGATCTCCCCGGCCGCCGGAGTGGGTGCTGCTCCCGGTGGCCAAGACTCCGGAGGCAGAGGCCGGGAGACCACCCGAGGCGCGCTTGCGCTCAACCTCCTTCTCGCGGAGTTGTTCTTTGGAGCTCATATACATGAGGCCCTTGGAGCTCCTCCCAGTCTTCTTGCCCCAACTATCATGCGACCGCTGGTGGTTCAGTTCTGGGCTTGGCGCAGAGCGGCGTTCGATGGACAGGTTTCCGATGCTGTGGGTGTCATCATTCTTGGAGACGGACGATCCCTTGGACGACGGGCGCGAGGTGCTGTTGCGGATAAAGGAGCGAAGACCACTCTCACGGCTCGGACTCCTCGGGCTCTTGGGGCTCTTAGCGGCCGTCAGGGGGGAGTAGCCGCTCGGGGGCTTGGAGGTGCGGATGACGGGCGGACAGGCGGCGAGGTCGTCGAGGGAGACGGCGGCCTGCCTCAGATCGTCGGTGTTGAGCGAGTGGAAGGCGCCGTAGTCGACGCCGAAGCTGCCCTGGCCGGGACTCGTGGGGACGGAGAGACTGGTCGGGGAGGCCTCGAAGTGGTTGTTGGCGGGCTTGGAGATGACGCTCAGGCTGGTGATGAGGTTGGAGATGACCTCGGGACTGGCGGGAGGCATGCTCGCGCGCGTTTAACGGCCGACGGTGGCTGCAGCGAGCGAGGGCGGCCATGGTGACGGACTCGGGCCGGGATAGGGGGGGCGGCTGCGGGATCGAGTTCCATGGCGGCTGGCGGCGCGACGGGCTCTGGAAGTCAGTAAACCCGAGATGGGATAATGAGATAAGACGGGATGGCCAGCTAGAAGGCCTGCGCGCTGGGCGGGTGCGGCTCGAGGTGCGGCGCGTTTCCTGCGCGTGATGCTGCGGAGGGAGTCTGGCGATGCGCGCGCGCAGGAGCGGATCGTGCAGCAGGAGCGGATAATGCAGGACGGAGGCGCAGGACGTCGATGTCTCGCCCGGAGTGGGCTCGGGTTGTCTTGGGAGGTCTTAAACCGCTGCAGCAAGTAATTGAACGTGTCTCGCACGGCGCAAGTCTGGCGGTTGCAGCGACACAGCGGCGGCTGCACTGTGCTGTCGAGGGTCGTCGATGGTGGAGGGAGTAGATGCAGTATGTAGGGAGGGAGGGACTGTGGTGGAGGAGGTCGCGGCGGACTGGTTGGTGCAGCAGTAAAGTGGGTGGAGAAGAGTGAGTGCCTTAGTGCAAAGCGCAAGGTGGTTCGGTGCCGGGTTTGTGGTTGCAGGGACCTGCCTTGCAGGAGGAGGAAAGACAGGGAAGATGAGTACTTTGTAGAGTGGATTGAATAGAAGCGGGAGGAGATGAAAGAGAGCGACAGCGTCAGATGACGACGACGACAAGAAGACAAGACGCGACAAGGAGCGATAGAAGCACGGAGAGAACAAGAGATGTGCAGAGAGGGAGGGCGGCGCCTGTGATTCGAAGGGGGATAAATGAATGGATGGATGGATAGACGGATAGATTGGACGGATGGAGACACACTGCACCGAGACTGGGCTGGGGGTTGAGGCTACAGGCCCAAGTTGGGACGGTGGCGTCGCCTACTTTTGGTGTCCTGCTACTCCGTGATAGTACGTGGTCCACAGAGTCAGAGAAGCAATCAACTCTCTCTGTCCACAAGGCGACGGGCGGTCATTACAGAACCCCCCTCGAAAAATCAAGCACGAGTCATATCAAGCGCCGGCGAGTAGATTGCCGCCGTCGTTCGCTGTCGAGATGGCGCCGAGAGAAGCATCATCATCGGGGGCGTTGAGGCGGCGCGAGTTTTTGGCAATCTACCCCCTCACGCAAGAGGCTATTAAATGCCTAATTATTACCTAGAGGATCCGGCGGATGTCACAGCCGCCGAAGTCGTCAGCCCCCATCTGCTTCATTCATACGTGATCGCCTCTCTCTGAGTCTCTTTTTTCTCGCATCCTATTACAGTCGCATTACAAAAATGCAAAATGCCCTGCACGTTTATGCGCCCGCCCTTGCATACAGGTACAGACGCCGCACGCCCGGGGATCGCTGCTGCAGGACACCCCCCGCGCGCGCGCATATTCGTAAGATGCTTGTTTCGCCATGGGCAGACTCCCGACGGCGTCAGCGTGATCACCTCCCACCACCACCACATCTCACTCACTCTCCGGCTTTGTTGGGAAGATCCCGAGAGAGAGAGAGAGAGAGTTCCGCAGTCCCGTTTCGGGTCCAAGCTCCATGCAGCCATGGGAGACTCCGTATGCAGGAGAATGAACCGGGGGGCAACAACCCAAAGAAAAGGCGCCGATTCAGCTGCGGTGGTGGTTGACCCCAATTGGGAACCGGGGGGAGACGGACGGGGAGAAGGGGGGGCGCAGTAGATGGGGTTCCCGCACGCTGGGCTCTTCTGGAATGCGAATTGTAAATTAGGGGGCCATGATGCGGTGCGGTTCATCCGGAGGCGCTTGACTCTTTCGTCACCGCTGGAGTTGCAGTCGATGGTTTTTTTTTTCTTCCGGTAGACTGTAAGACGGCAGATGGCAGACGGGAGAGATGGCGTAATCCAGTGAGGACAAGGAACCCCAAACACAAACACAACACTCTCACATACTCTCTCTCTCTCTCACATTCTCACTCTCACTCTCACTCTCAACAGCTCATTGCAGTCCAACACAACTCCCATTGCCAGGGCCCATAGCCCAGCTGCTCAGCACTACAGCCGGCTAGCCCCGTGGCCAGCAGGGATCACACGCGCGCACGGGGTCAGGGGCCGCACGAGCTGTCCCGCCGGAATATCAAAGCCTGTCCTGTCCTGTCCCCTCGCTCTTTGTCCTGCCTGCTGCAGGCTCCAGGGGTTTTTGTGTTTTTTCTTTCTTTCCGGCCTTCCCTATTGATCAGGTTGTTCTCGGGGCGCTCTCTGGAAGCTGGAACACACTCCGGGGACACAAGGGACGGAGCCGAGCGGCGGGGCTCCATTATCCACCCCCGGCCCAGTGGGAACCTATGCACCCACTGATCTCCCGCTGGTTCCTACCTAACTTAGGGGGGCCGGCTCCTCTTCTCTCCGTCCGTCCTGTCCGCTGGGTCGTTCACTGGGTTGTTCACTGGACCGCTGCTCTCTCCACTGGCAACTCCACTGGCGCGCAAAAACTCCAGTGGACCCTCCAGGCACCACGACAGGGGAAGAAGCCCCCACTGCAAATGATGGAAATGATGGAAATGATGGGAAATGGATGTCGTCAACTCCATCTGATTTGCCCGTCGATGGGCCGCATTAAAACATTTCATTATTCGTCCCCATCCCATACATCCACTCTCTCTCATCATGTCCTAGACATCTCATCTCATCTCGTCTTGTCTCGTATGCTCCCGTAACCGCGTCCCGAGTAGAGTACCGGTGAGACGAGTCTGAGTCGCGTACCACAGAACACGAACGCAGCCGTAGCCGCCACCAACGGCATCAACACCAGGAACGCGTGTATCCGGCCAGCGCTTGGCTGATAAGTGGCCTCACGGCTTCAGCAGCCGCCCCTAGATCCCAGCTTCCGTAGTGCTCCGCCGAAAAAGCACCTCGGGTCAACGGCTGCTATTTTATGATATTGCTGTAATTAACCCCGTCAGCCTTCAATCACAAATGTCCCATGTTCCCTGCCCAACGGGATTTGTGGCTGCTGCTCGTCTGACAAGCGATGGGTCCCTTAACAAATGATGCACCAGCCACACAAGTAATGACTGGCTCTCGCTGTTTGCTTGTGTCTGATAGGAGACTGCACAATTGCCATTCTTCATCTTCGTAGGGCTGGTGTAGGAAGGGAATCCTTGGTCCCTTGGCTCCCGTCCCGCCAGAACCGGCTACGTCATCGCTCGCAAGCTCCAGCCACACTTCTGATCCCCGTAAACCTGCCAACCTTTGACGACATGATGCGGCGAATCTACGAACCGCGACGTCATGATGGCTGATGGGTGTGCATTTCGGGTGTCGTCATTTACACTTTCATCCATGTGTCTTGTCTGGTGTAATGTTCATACTATTATAATGCTTGTTTCCGCTACCAGTACTATGTGACTCTGAACAAGTCCATTGTCCTCAACGCCATTCAACACCACATCCAACATCACCACTAACTACACCCAACATCATCACCCACAACTTGGACAAATCCCAACGCCCTACATCAGTCCAAAATGGACCTCCTCCTCTCCCTCCCCATAGCCTCCTACCTCCTCGCGCCCCTCCTCAACCTCCCTGTCCACGTCGCTCAACCTGCTCTTCTTCTACATGACCTGGACCACTCTCATCCTCTCCCACTCGCCGCTCAAGATCCGCCTCGTCGGGTCTCTCGCCATCCGTCTCGCATTATGGCTGATACCATCGCTCATAACCCTTCTCTTCGACCTCGCCCTCCCCAGCCTTGCCGATTCTATCAAGCTGGGCGGCCGCTCCGCCCTGCCTCCCAGAGATCCTCGTCGGCTGCTCAGACAGCTCGGCCTTGCCCTCTTTAATCTCGTCTTCATCACCGCTGCTGAAGGCGCCTCAAGTCTCGTATTTGCATACATCTTCCAGGAGCCCGACTTCAAGACCAACTCCGCCCTGCCACTCCCATGGCAAATGGCAAAGCACATCTTGATACTCTTCTCCACCCGCGAACTCCTTCACTACAACCTGCACCGCTACATCCTCCACGGCACATCGTCCCTCGCAAAATACCACAACCGCTACGCCCACACGCCCGCGCCACCGCTCCCTACAGCCTCCAGCTCTTCGCCGACCACCCGCTCCCGCTGCTGGTCCACCGCTTCCTCCCTATCTACCTCCCCGCGCTGGTCCTCCGCCCGCATCTACTCACCTACTTCCTCTTCCTCGCGCTGTGCACCGGCGAAGAGACGCTTGCCATGTCGGGCTACAGCGTCGTGCCCGGCATCATCATGGGCGGCATTGCGCGCCGCTGCGCCATCCACTATGCTGGCCAGGGGGCTTCCAACTACGGTGCGTGGGGGCTGCTGGACTGGGTGAATGGCACGAGCCGCGGCGGGGACATGTTGGAGGATGTCAAAGCAGAAGCCGAAAAGCACCATCTCAAGGAGCGGTCGGCAGACAAGGTCGACAATGGAGTGGGCATGATTCAAGGTGGACTTGATGCGTTGAGGAATGGGAATGGGCCCCGGAGGAGTCCCAGGACGAGATCGAGTAAGCGTTCATCCTAATTCTCGGATGCTACGTGTTTTATATGATGCATGAGATATCTTTGTTCACGAGTAGCCCTTAGTTACACCAAAAGCTGTGCTCTTTATGTTCAGACCATATGTACTTCTATTACGATGTATGCAGGCCCATGTACCCTATATCCTCCGCTCTATTGTGCAAGACCAGTCTCCGGCTCTTGAGGGCCATCCAGTCTATCCGACCCAGCCCATCCATTAAACAGCCAGTTAGTTGTACGCCATCTTCTTCTTGAACCACGCGAGCGTCTCCAGTCCGCTCTGCACCCTCATTCCAATCCTGGCATCCATGTGGTACACCTCCCAGACCTTGACAATGTCGAGTTGCTTCTGGCACTCGTCGAACTTCTGGTGGCGGTACGCGGCAATCTCCTCGACTGTGCCCTCGGGGGGGTTGCAGCACTCGACCACGCGATGGATCCCAGCTCGTAGTTTGCGGCGGGCGGGACGTAGTCGTCCTTTGTAGTTCCCTTGAAGGCGTACCTTGGAATTATTAGTAAAGGACAGCAGGCTGTTTGGAATACTCACCTGTCTTGCTTCAGGATGTGCTCTTGCAGAAGGGCTCGCGCCTCGTCATACTTGCCCATTCTCTTCAACAAGGTCGCATTCAGAAGTGCCCAGATGCCCATCTCGTCGACCTCCTTCTTTATCGCCTCCACAACCTCTTCCTTGGCAGTGCACCGCTCCCACTTGAGGTTGGCCATGGCGAGCTCCAGCTCGGCGGGACCCATCCGCTTGGGTCCGTTCCACATGTACGCCATCTCCAGAGCCGGGCTGGGGCCAATGGCATCGGCCAGGTCGATCCCGGCGGCCTTGGCTCGCTCCTCCCACTTCTGAATCTTGCGGTGCAAGTATGACTCGATCGGCAGCTGGCGCGCCATGAACTTCTTCTTTCCGACGACGGATGGGGCCTTGCCGAAGAACTCGTGTACCTTGACCTTTTGCCTGCGCGCCTCATCTTCGTCTCCACTGTGGACGGCGTCCCGATACAGCTCCAGGGATGCGGATCCAGCCATGTAGTAGTACAAGGCCGGGCTCCAGTCGTTGACCTCGAGGCACCGCAGGAAGGCGTCGCGCATGCCGTTCCAGTTCTGGACAAACATGTAGCTAATGGACAGCTCAAAGTTGTTAACGGCGGCCACCTGCTTCATCTTGGACTCTTCGCCCGTCGTCAGGATCTCGACAGCCTTGGGAAGCTGCTGCTCGTTCGCGTACTGTCTGGCCTCCTCCACGCGCCAGAGCCTCGATTTGGGATACCGCTGTCGCATGGATGCCAGCAGCTGGTCACACTTCTCCCTGGGAGGGCCAACCACATCTGCGTGCCCGTCGAAATCCTTTTCGTCGGGCAGAATATCCACCACTCCCAGGAGGCCGTTGTAGTACGCCAGAAGAACCATTGCCGCAATCGCTCCATTTACGTTGTTGTAGGCAGTTGAGCGCCAGAGCATACGCACACCCCGTTCGCGATCTCCGCTGAATCCAACAACAGAGAGGATGCGAGAAAAGGCGGGTGGGACAAGAGTCAAGATGAGGAGGAGGATGCCGAAGCACATGTTGGCGCCAGAGTGTACGAAAATATCCAGCGGGTTGTTGAGGATCATCGTGTCAGACGTGACGGGCTTTGACTTGGCCTGGAGGGGAGCCTCGTCGGTCTTTTCGCCATCGGTGGTCCCTTCTGGCGAAGTGACCGTAGTGGAGGAATCAGTCGGGTTGGAGGGTGTCTGGACACCTGAGGAGTCGCTTGAATCTCCAGTCTTTTCATCAATAATCTTCGATGCATCTTCGAACTGGCCGTTTTTCCTTTCCTTCAACGCCTTCTCTTCGGCGGCGATGATTGCATCGAGCGTGAGAAAGGCCTTTCTCAACTTGTAAAAGCTCTTCATGGCCTCAATCAAGCTCTCGTGTAGCACGCCAACAACGGCGCCCATGAGCTGCGTCTCTCAGCGCGCACAAGCTCATACTCGGTCCCCGGCGGGTAAAGCTTACTCCCGGCGCGGGCCTTGCCGTGCCTCTGAGCCTTCTTGTAGTCGTTCCAGGCGCGGGCCTCGCACTCGTCCAGCTTGGCCGTGGTCTCGGCCATGACCTCCTTCTCGAAGCCCAGCACCGAGCGCATGAAGATGGTGACGGCCAGGCCCAGCTGGTGGAAGGACGAGTCGCCCGTCTGCAGCTTCTCCCAGGCGCCGTCGATGTCGTCATTCATGATCAGCCCGGACGAGTTCATGGCGTCGTCAATGTCCTCCATCTCCTTGGCGACGTTGTCGCGCGAGGAGTCGCTGTCGCTGCCCGTGGCGCTGGCATCGTCGGGCTTTGCGCTCGAGCGGAACCACCCGGCTAATCGACTCATTTTGGTGAGACGGCGGTTGAGGTGGTTGAGTGTGGTGGTAGTGGTTTGGAGGGTGTAGCAGAAATTGAAAAGCGAAACCCCAGATTGCCAAGACGTGACCGATGTTCACCAACCTTCCAGCACGCCAAATTTCTAGTTGTCAAGCACAGACCCGACGACTGTGATCTGGAGATATAGTCAACCTAAGGCGACTTTCCCGGAGGCTTCTCGAAGGGGCTCAGCCTCGAATGCTGACGTCCCAGGCTGAATGCTGTCAGAGACTTGACGTAGTCTCCAGGGTTGTCTCGGGCGTCGGAGTGATTTGGAACCCCGCTATTGGGAACCAGCAACCCAGCGAGCGGAGGGGGAGAGCGGAGATATTATAAAGGGGAAAATAGCCCGAAGCCTCGATTCACGGAACTCGTTGTGCCTGAACCACCCAGAGAATGAGTGCAGGGTCGACAGAGAGTAAGATGCGAGAGCAAATTGGACAGCTTGAGCTTTCCATGAAAGATGGAAAACCCGCCGTAGCTGGAGATACCGGCACCTCGGGGCCGTGAGCGCCACTGCGATAGGTCGGCCTTAGGGGACTTTAGGGGACTTTAGGCGGGACAATGGCGCGCCCGGTCCCCACTCCGTCGCGGCCGAAAGCGTCTTATTTTATTACAGCGTCTGCGGCGCCTTTGGTGGCTTCGGCGGGGTTGCCGTCTCACAGTTGCATTCAACTCGCGCTGCTTGTGTCGGAGGCTGCGGGGGATGATGGGATGGCTTGGAGGGTGACGTATGGCGAGGCAGAACAGGGAAGGTTGTCAGCGAGTTGAGGCTATGAAGTCGAGCATGGAAAGTTGAAGTGAGTGATGTGTTGACTTCATTGACAATTGTCTTTGACAACTCAATGCCATCATCGATATTAGTCCCTCTAAAAATCGTAAAGCGATTTCTTCAACGCAAAAAAAGAATACTGCACCAAAATAGAGCACTTCATCAATCAGAAACACATCCCTAACTACTGGAACGATTATCGATGTGTCAAGACCAACCCATCCCTGTGCCCTCCAGCTCCAGCTCAATGCTGATGCATCCCTCTTCCATCTCCTTCCACCACCTCCCTCCTACCCTATAGCGCCTCCGGCCCATCACTTCTTCCGCGCCCCGACCTCTGCCACGCCGCCCGTCCAGCTCGCCGCCTCGTCGCGCAAGGCTCCGACCGTCAACATCGCCAGCCAACCGAATCACCACCGCAGCTCACATCGCCTTCCGGAAGCCAGAAATCGGCCACTTCAGCAGGATACCCCCACCGCCATCCTTAAAAACGCAAAAGCCTCATAACCGCGCAGTCACCCACATCCTTCGCACCATGGCTTCCGACACCAAGCCTGCCGAGGAGAAGCCCGCCGAGCAGAAGCCCGAGCAGAAGCCCACCGCCCTAGGCGAGGACGACGAGTTCGAGGACTTCCCCGTCGACGGTACGATGACCACCTGCACCCTCCACATGTCCCCCCCATCAGGGTCCCCACGCCCCCGACCCCTTCCGACCCAGCAGCAGAGCTACCTAGCTGGGGAGCTCGCTACCCCCGTCAGCGAACAATCACTAACACATCACATTCAGACTGGCCAGAGGATCAGACCGAGGCTGCCCAGGGCAGCGGCGAGACGAAGCACCTGTGGGAGGAGAGCTGGGACGATGACGACACGACGATGACTTCTCGGCGCAGCTGAAGTGGGTTGCCCTTGACCCCCCCTCTTAAGTCCAAGATTCGACTGGACGGATTGGATTCGACAGATTCAATCTCGAAACGTCTAGTGGCAATATTTGAACGACACTGGCTAACCAAAACATAGGGAGGAACTCAAGAAGGTCGAGGCGGCGAAACGGAGGTGAACAAAACGGCCACGAATGGGAACGAGGAATGGGACGGGGATAGACCACCATCAACATCATAGATCGGGTCCGTTATTAATGAATTATCAACACACACTAGAACTGGGCATGGGATTCTCTTTGCTAAAGTTCATTCCTCCAACTGTCAATCGATCAACCGTCTACCGGGCATCGAACTTAGGGCCGTGATTATGACACATTGCTTTGTTTGGTTCACAACTTTCAATGTCGGTTTCTATCTGGGTATGGATATTGCTTACTACAGACTAGCCCTCCCAAGCCGACCTTTTTACGATTTTCAACATCCCTTCATAACAATTCGCACGGGTATATTAACATTTACTTACTCGACAGGGCAGTAACACCGGGCAGCTCCTTGCCCTCAAGGAGCTCCAGGGAAGCACCACCACCGGTCGAGACGTGGCTGAGCTTGTCCTCGGCCTCGTACTTCTTGGCGACGGTAGCAGTGTCACCACCACCGATGATGACAATCTTGCCCTTGTTCTGGCAGCCGTCGACAACAGCGTCGAGGGTGGCCTTGGTGCCCTTGGCGAAGGCGTCGAACTCGAAGACACCGGCGCGGGCCGTTCCAGAGGATGGTCTTGGCATCGGCAATGGCCTCCTCGTAAAGAACAACACTCTTCTCGCCGCAGTCCAGACCCATCCCAGCCGTCGGGGATACCGTCAGCGTCGGTGGCGTAGCCGGTCTCGGCATCAGGGGCAAACTTGTTGGCGGTGATGTAGTCGACGGGCAGGACAATCTTGACACCCTTGGCCTCGGCCTTCTTGACGAGGTCGCCGACAATCTTGGAGCCGGCTCATCGAAGAGGGAGCCACCGATGGAGACGTTCTCAAGGGTCTTCTTGAAGGTAAAGGCCATGCCACCGCAGATGATGAGGGTGTTGACCTTGTCCAGCAGGTTGTCGATGAGCTGGATCTTGTCGGAGACCTTGGCACCACCGAGGATGGCAAGGAAGGGACGCTCAGGAGCCTCGATGACCTTGGCGAAGTAGTCGAGCTCCTTCTTCATGAGGAAGCCAGCAGCCTTCTGGGGAGGTTGACACCCAACCATGGAGGAGTGGGCACGGTGGGCAGTGCCGAAAGCGTCGTCTGGAGGGTTGTTAGCATCATACGAGACATGGTGACATGGGAGATGGAAGCTACGTACTGACGTAGACATCACCAAGAGCGGTCAGACCCTGGCGGAAGAGCTCAACCTGGGCCTTGTCGGCCTTGGTCTTGTTGCCCTCCTTGTCCTTGGAGAGCTGCCCTCCTCCTCAATGTGGAAGCGGAGGTTCTCGAGGAGGATGACGGCACCCTCCTCGGCGCCGTTGACAAGGGCCTCGACCTCGGGCCGACCGAGTCGGGGAGCAAAGGTGACGGACTTGCCGAGCAGCTTCTCGAGCTCGCCGACGACGGGGCGGAGGGTGTACTTGGGGTTGGGGGCACCGTTGGGACGGCCGAGGTGGGACATCAGGATGACGGCCTTGGCGCCGTTGTCAAGGGCATACTTGATGGTGGGCAGGGCACCGACGATGCGCTGGTTGTTGGTGACGTTGGACTCGGCGTCGAGGGGGACGTTGAAGTCGACCTGGAAAATATCGTGTTAGCTTCATCATGAGGAAAAGTAACGCGGGGCAGAGCTTGGGACGTGGGCGGGGCGATGGGTGGGCAGATGGGTGGTTTTTTGCTTGTGATGGAGAAGATGTGATGCTTGTAAGGGCCTGATGAAGGGATTGACTTGATGATTGATGCGTCAAATACCCCGCGAACGAAGCCCAGAGAGGCAGGCTCCCACAGTCACATCCTGATGTCGCGCATCATGAAAGATTATGATGGCGGGGCAACGCGACAAGGCGATGGGCGACTTACTCGGATCAGGACCCTCTTGCCCTTGACGTCAACGTCGGTGATGGAGAGCTTGCTGGACAGAGAGACATGGCTGCGACCTCTGGCGGATTCGTGTATGTGGTGATGGAAGATGTCGAGAGAGGGAGTGGTCTGATAGCGGAAAAGAAGAAGAGGGAGGAGGAGGAGGAGGAAGAAGAAGAAGTGCCTCTGTTGGCTAGGTGGGGGAGGGGAAGCAGATGACGGCGGGGTCTTGTCGAGGCCAGCCGCGAGGGCACGGGCTGCGACCGCTGGAGCAAGATGCGCTGTAGCGGTCTTGGCCGGGCTTCCAGCGCCTGAAGAGTGCCCCCCAGCAGGCCAGTGGTGCGGTGTGGTACCGGTGTGCCGTGGTGTGGTGTGGTGTCGGGTGTGCTCTCGGTGATGTTGGGGAGCTAACATGGTGACCCCAGCGCTGCCCGTAGTGGCTGCAGCGACTGGTTCTTTGGTGGGGGTTACTGCTGTCTACAGGGAGTCGAGAGAGGAGCGGAGTGGGGGTTCCGCTGGCTGGCGTGACGTGACGCTGATGCTATGGTGGTGCTGTTACGGAGTCGGGTACAACCACCATCAACTGAGGCTGAGACCCACGCAAAAATCACTCAGGTCGTCGCCTTGGCCGCGGACGGACGCTGCTCGGCCACATGCCGTGAGGACGCCTTCCCGGGCCCATCCGGGTTCTGGCGATGCGGCAATGCCGGGCTGCAGCTGCGGGACGCCGCCGCGGGATGCGGATGTAGACGCCTGGCTTCCCGGTTCACTGTGTTTTCGTCGCCCAAGATCCAACCTAGTCGTCGAGACGCATCGACCAACCTGGTAGGCTAACGGAGGGATCTGGCCGCGTGCGGGTGGATCACTCAACATATGGGACGTCGCCAAGACCACCGTGATAGAGCGGCCAAGGTCGGGTTGGCCTCATCCATGCTTCAAAGATACATAACGGCTATTGGCTGAGTTGCGGGACAAGGGAGATCCCATCGCGGGCCGAGGGAATGAAGCATCATCGACCGGGTTAATCAGGTAGCTAGCTCCATGCCAGACCCGCCCAAGACGACAACCCAACCTTGTTTACGAGCGAGCTCACGCATCATGCAACGTACCACATACTGATATCGGTGAATTCTTTCCTTCATTCTATCTCACCATCCATGTAACCCATCCACTTGTCAAATACATTGCAATCGGCCCTCGATGTGAGCCCCTTGCTAGTCCAATGAACCGTGACCAGAATCAGCAAGGCCAGCCCCAACCGGATGCCTCAAGACTCCTCAAACGCCATGCCCTCGTGCAAGTCTGTCGAGAACCAGAGAACCAGAGAACCAGAGAACCAGAGAACCAGAGAACCAGAGAACCAGAGAACCAGAGAACCAGAGAACCAGAGAACCAGAGAACCCAAAAACCCATGAAACAAAGTAACCGATGGGAGGCCAGATCCCCCGTCGATGCTCCAAGAGAATGCAAGCAACCCCTCTACCAGGTAGAAACCGTTGGAAAATGGACTAGCCCAAAATAACCAGGGCAGTCGAACCATAGTACCTTCCCATCATCTCTCTTCTCATAGAGGATGATGAGTATTGAATTTATAACATAGAAAAGTATCCGTCCTTTGTCCGGATATGAATCGTCTCGTCTACTCGTCAGAAGCGTTTGTCAGGGACAGATACGCAGTCCAGGCAATACCAAATCGTCGACACAAAGGGCTACAAGTTATTAGTATCAAGACCCCAACATCGAAATCGTCTCCAGAGCAACTTACAAGCTGGTACTGAACAGGCATGAGGCGGAAGTTGACAATCTGCACCGCGGGCCAGACAACATAGTTGGCCTTGAGGGTGGGAATGTACATGTCCTTCAGCTTGTGGGTAACAGCACGACGACCACCACCTTCGGCGATGGTCATGGCTGTGAAGAAGATACCGACACCAAACGGCGCAAAGATGAGCTGGTCAAAAAGCGACTCGCTTCATGGCAGGTCCAAAGGCGCTTGTCTTGGTGATGGGGAAGATGCGCTCAAGGAATCGGAACCACTTGAACTGGACGGGCGCCATGCAGAAACCGTATGCCATGAATCGGGTTAGGCGCTCGAAATCGAAGGTGGGCGGTAGGGCCTTGGAGTTGGGGACGAGGCCACGGTCGTAGACGGAGCCCTTGCGATCGAGATCGGAGAGGGGGATAGACATGCCGTCGTCCTTGTCATTGGGCCTGAGCAGAGATCGCTGTCGAAAGGCAGTAATGGTCTGGGCAACAGTATCGGCAATGCCACCAAGGATGGCGTTGGTGACCATCATGGTCATCACTATTGAGAACGAATTCACGTCAGCAAATGCGAAGCAATTGTGGGGGGGTAGGTCGGCATCAATCGTTCGGTCGGTCGGTCGCTGTAAATCGGGACGGCCGGGAAGAGGATAGCTGTCACGTACGTGGTCGCTCGTCATAGTACGAGTTGAATCTGGCCGTGAGCCGAGCAGCGAGCGCCATCTCGATGAGGAAGACGATGGTGTGGAGGAGAGGCTGTGCAAGTCAGGAATTGTCAGCATCGAGCGGGATTGATATGGATTCAGAGTATTGATGGGAATTGGGGCGAAGCGGCCGGGGAATAGTGTTGATGAAGGAATGGTGGATTCGAGATGTTGAATGAGGAATATGGAGAAGCAGTTGAGGAGGCTAGGCAATAGGTGGCAACGGATCTCCAAATTGTAGCAGGGTTGGCGGCTGTGGTGGTGTAGATAACAGCCACCTCCACGTGCGGCTGCGGAGGCGGAGGTAGAGCAGAGACAAGAAAAGGGCAAAACCTACAACCCGTCCGTAGATGTATTTGCTGTTGATAGAGCGAGTGAATCGCTTCATGGTCTGTTGCAACGCCATGGTGACTGCGAGCCTGGGGGTTTCGGTTTCGTCTGGGCTATCGAAATGGAAAACGTGCAAAAGGGCGAGGAATGGCAATGACGACTTCGGTCAAGGGCGGTTTTTCGATGACGACAGTCACGCGCACAGTCTGTGCTCTCGGTGTACGCCCTTGGAAGGGCGGCGGGGCTCGATGTTGCTGTCGTCGTCGTCGGTTCGCGCCTGTAAAGTTGACGATGCCGAATGTCGATGCAGAAGATGGGAATGATGGAGGAGGGGAATGACGAGGGAGAAACGCAGCCAAGGTGGGATTTCAGAAAAGTCATGCGACCGGGGAAGGAACGTGTGCTCGTCCGGCCAGCCTCCTTCCTTCCTTTGCATCCTTTACGACATCGTATACTGTGTATACCGTGTTGCGTCGGTGGTGGCTGCGATGCGTGCGCACAGTGTGGATGGGAGGCAGTGCTGCCCGGGCACCCTCCGGATATAGCATACTTTAGCGCCGTTTCGCATTGGTGCAGCGCCTGCCAACAGCCAACAGCCAACTGAAGCCAACTGGAGCCAACTGCAGCATAGGTGACTTGTCGAGGGCGTCAAGCACTGTGCTAATTCCGCATTGAAACCTTGATGCTCACTCTCTGAGACATGCATTATATCCATGACGATGCCGCCCTCGATTTTGATTCTCTTTATGCGCACACGAAGTTTTCTTTTCTCGCCTCCCTTTTTTACTGCTAAGCCCGAGATCGGCCGTCCTTGGATCATTTCGCCATTCACTCATTTTCAAGCGAGACGGCGAGCTGTAGCCTGTAGATGTGTGGACCAGGGTTCCATCCAAATCCATGTTATCCCCACATGAACTGACATGTGCGGAGTCCCGTCGGATCCGAGAGTCCGGGACTTTCCAGAGTACTGGCGCGCCGTGAATCTAAATCGATCACTCTGGCAATATTTTCATACGTTATCCCTCATAGCGAGCCATGGGGGTGCCTGTTGGCCTACTCGTCTCAGGGAAAGCGGCTGTGAGGCCGCCCCGCGTCGCCCTCTTCGGACGCTTCATCTCGCTCATCCCTTTGCCGCCGCCTCACGTAGCGGCGACCTTTAAGCATCTCAGAGGTGCTAAAAATGGGAATCGTAAGACACGTATGTTCGGCGGACCGTACCCTGAGACGAAGTAGTAGGAAGCCATCGACGCCTGGAGTGCATCGAATGACCCGCTCTTTGCTGTTCTTAATGAGCGATAACGCTATAGGAATATTCTAAACTAGTTCGATTGAACTCGACCGAGAGATCTTCGTAAATACGTTATTAAATACACCCAAGTCGCCACTAATTTGTTTTATTGCTTTGAGATATCTCTCTAAATCATATGCTAGAAGCATCTAACGTCAGCACATGCCTGTGTCCAGCTACCTTTGCCAGCCCACAATGGGTATTTCCCCTCTTGTTGCCATGGCTCAAATAGTCGTCACGACTATTTTTTCTGGATAGCACTCCCAATAAAGACCACCTCCACAGCAGCGAACCTAATTGCACCAGTTAGCTCTCAAATTGGCTGCTCATACAGAAATTCTGGGATTGAAGCGCCACTCACGTAGCAGTCGCAGCAAAAATCTCAACCCTCTTAGCATTGCTGAAGACAGCCAACACGGTGGCGAACAAAGTTGTAAATCCTAGAGTGACAAGAATTCGAATATTGGTAGATGGCAGAATGTTTAGGACGAAGATTGTGAGCACCGGTATAATGCAGGCGAGAATCGTGGTACCAAAGTTGCTAATTCTGCTAACAACGCTTCTGCTGTACGAAGTATGACGGGAAATTTCGTCAACGGTCTCTCCGGTGTTGAGTCGATCTCCCATGAAGTGATGATAGGCTCGCAGAAGAACGCTTGAAACGAATCGGCTGAAGGAATCATCCTCCGCTGCTGTCGGCTGCAGGCACATGTACTGTCGCTTGTCGGCATCGCTCCAGGTTCCTATTTCGTGTTCTTCTAGGAAAGGGTGACCAAGGTTTTGGTCTCTGAGCCAGTCTTTGAGCATTTCGAGTTGCGAGCCCACTGGAGAGCCAAGGTGATTCAGTTGCGAGACTGCTTGAATTTAGACTGGAATACGGCCGCATGCTGATTCACTGACTTTGTATAGCTAACTCATCTATTGTCGCAATGCGATTTTTAGTGATTGTAATCTCTAGATGACGCAGTGAGTTTTGGATGGCGGCATTACGTACTGTATTCCCTAAGCTTTCCCCGTATTTTCTCTAGTAACTGAAACTGATGGCTATTTCTGTCTCGAGACAGCCTGAAGTTTCTGGCATAATGAGATGGGCTGACGGCTTGATCTCCCTGGGCCGTGGAAGCGCTGTGGACTGTGTCATCGTCTGCACGGGCGGTAATGCGCAGTTCAACTTCTAGTTGGACAATTTCTGCTTGAAGCGCAAGAAGGCTAAGAATATTCAGGCTGTCGAAACGGCGAAAGATAGCAACGTCCTTCTCCCTTGCCATCAAATTCGCCAGTCTCGGATACCCTTTTTGGCTGATAGCCCATGTTAGCGGTGGCTGATGTGTAGGAGGAAGGCCCTGGTTTGGCATGAGACACGAGAACGGAAAGTGTTGGCGACCAGGCTGTAGGCCAAAGAGTAGGCAAAAAGTAGGCAAATGTTAGGCAAACTAGACTCCGTCGCGGTGGCTTGCATGAGGGCGCTTAGCTATTGATCAGCCCCAAGATTTTGGCCGCATACACCATTTTATTGGACAAGGGTGCGAGACAAGAGGCGAATCGTTCGACAGATGCCCAGGCTTCACCACGTCACGCGCATAAAGGCGTTCAGTCCACTGCCCAACCCGAATTTCAACCATAGACAGAAGATTGGACCGCCAGTTCTTCTCGGACCGTGATTGGTGGCCTGGTCAGATTTCAATCATGGAAATCTGCTTCTCGAGACTTCTTAAAGGCGAGAGAGCCTGCTCCCTGAAGTAATGGAGATCAAATCCTTTTCTGCAATAGTTGTCCAACCTGACGTCGTAGCACACCACGATGGAGTCAATCCTTGTTGTTACAACTTCCGTCCTGGCACTCGTATCAACGAGTGGCGCACTCACGACTTCTCTCCTGTCTTTGAAACGCGACCTCACCCGGGCACCTGTCGCCCATTATTCATTACTGCGTGAAGTCGCTGTCCTGCGAGATATCGTGGATGAATGCACGCACACGCTCGACGGTCTATCGCAAGTACCCGTCCATATTCGTCAAACGCTTATATCGTGTTTCGAGGCTGGGGAGAAGGTTCACGCCTTACTCGAAATGCGCACGTTTGTGCCACCGAGGGGGGGCGACACATACTTCCCTGGCTGGTTTCCTGCCTTCAAGTTATACACGTACTCAAAGGAAAAGGATTTGGCAGGCGAAGTCAGTCAATTTCGGGAACGTGTGTACCTTTTACGGGACATGTGCTCTGAGTAAGGCCTTGATAGTTGACACCTTTGATCGCATGGGCTGATCCTCTACAGAATCAAGACTGGGAGCCAGCTCCTTGAAGCAAGGTACGTTGACTAAAAAGAAACGGAAAGCCAGTTGACTGAATTTCTAACCATTGCAACTATAGCGCAGCCATTTTCAAGCTGATGAGTCTAACGGAGCATACAAGCCACCTTACACGGGCGGAGTTCGAAGACCTCAGAAATCGGATGTCGGAAAGGGACCAAAACGGTTGGACCGACCACGACGACGACATAACTCATGGTGGTGGTCTGAGCCGATCCAACTCCGAGAGCGAGTTTGAAGCATTAAACGCAGCCCAAAAACCAAGCGAGGCGACCGAGACAAACGAGACGAACGGGATCTTGTTGCGAGACCGACGCCAACCTCTTGCAGAGCAGATGATGGCCTTGGTGAAATCGAACTACATTATAGACGCTACAGTTTTGGTCGAAAACTCCACCAAACGTGGCGGCCGACGATTCTACCAAGCGCCCGCCAACGTCCAATACTATCCCGGAAGGGTAAAGCTCGACACCGGCTCTGAAGCCGACCTCGCATCTCTGCAGTATCTGCTAGATGCTGGTTTGAGCAAGGATGACCTGACGCCAATCCCTGTCGCTAATCAATGTCAGGTCGAGGGCATCGGCGGTACGCTTTTCACTCCACAATTCGAGGTCGAGCTGAGATGGTTCCGACACGGAGAACCGCGAACCAACAAAGACCGTTTCTTGGTTGTAGACCAGGCACCTTTTGATTTGTTGCTTTCCTCTAGACGCTTCGCCCAAGAGGCGAGACTGATATCTCTGCCGCTGATGCGTCGGAGAAAGCCAAGAGGTATGTTGTCTTTCAGCAAGCTAACTAAAAGATTACGAACAAGACTGACTCATTTCCTGTCACAGAGGTAATTGCTAAGGAGCTCCAAGAGGAGAAAAAAAGGATTGAAGAGGAAAAAGCCTTGGAAGAACAAAAATACCAGCAAGAGAGGGTGAGGAGAATCGAAATGGGACGGGTGTCAACCATCCACACGACACATAATGACAACATAGTCTAAGTCTGCCGGTGTCAGAGTTTGTAATTGACGGCTAGCTCTCCTACAGAATCAACACCGACGCAATATGCCCAGCTCCTCTATTACTACATGATCCATAACGAGGGAGTCTAATATACGTCGCCCACTGTGTTGTTTTCATGTATTCGATTCTTATCTTAGGTTTCATTAATTTAAAGTCGATTTTGTATTAATCTGTAGTACCTTACTCTATTTCTTACTAAGTGTTTTCTTTTCAACGGTAGCTAACTAATTTAAGATTATACGCCATCTTTTTATATGATCTCTTTTTTTACTTATAAAGCTAATTATAACGTATGAAATGATTGTATAATTATCATATATAGTTAATAACTAAATTAGCAGGAGATAAAATTTCCAATACCTACCCTCATATTTTGCGGGTACTTTGTCGTATGCAGTCGACAAATTTTGCGTTATGCTGACCACGTAACCAGGAGGGGAGTGGTGGCACAGGATATCGCCAAGAATGAACCCGCCGCATAATTCACATTACGGCGTAAGAGTGGACATCGTAGACTCAAGAATACCCTGCTATAGCGATGCCATTACCGAACCCAATTTCTAAGCCCATCCCTCGACAGCCCTGTCCCACGTGGCCGGCTTCTCTCTTCCCTGGTCCCGTACCAATCAATCGTCCACACCTCAAGCTGAGTCCTTACACCCGGCCCGGTACCGGATAGCCAAGATAGGGCGTTAAGCCTCATGTCGTGCTTTATTTCAGCGTCTCCAATGCGGGCGTAACTCCGATATTTTAAGCTCTCTTTTCTCCTTACCTGTACCAGCCCAATCTTGCCCAACCATCATGGTCCACCTCGCAACTCTCCGGTGGAGAGACTTCCGGCGGGGTGCAGGAACCGCTGGATAGAGGCCCAACATTTTCCTCCGGAGTCCCCTATCACAGAGCTCCAACTAGCAGGGCTCGTCGTATAGAGCCCCTCAACATGGCTGCAGCCGGCCATTGTCCATTAGCTGTTACATCGGTGGAGTCGCGGGGGCCGGAAACGCGGCCCTTTGAAGCCGGTCCTATATGCATTAAAGAGCCCTCGTCAGCTCATTCTCAACAACCATTTCCCCGCAAACCTTCGGGCTACAACCAAATACAATTAGTTGAACATGCTTTTCGAAGAGGAAAACCGCCTGGTATATGCCTACGATGCCGAACAGCTCTGGGTTGAGCCATGGGGCAAAGGCTTGCGCGTCCGCGCTACCAAGATGAGCTCCATGCCCACCGAGAACTGGGCTTTGGAAGAGCCGTCTACGACTAAACCAGAAATATCCATTGAAAAGACCTCTGCATCTATCGTCAACGGCAAGATCAAGGCCGTCGTCACCGCTGGCGGCAAGTTGACAGTCTTCAACTCCGAGGGGAAACTGCTGCTTGAAGAGTACTCCCGCAACTTGCACGATTTGGCCGACCCTAAATGTAGTTCGCTCAACATCGATGCTCGCGAGTTCAAGCCCATCATAGGTGGCGACTACCACCTGACGGCCCGGTTCGAGAGTCTGGACCCCAAAGAGAAGATCTTTGGCTTTGGCCAGTATCAGCAGCCGTATCTCGATTTGAAGGGAACCCAACTCGAACTAGCCCAACGCAATTCCCAGGCCAGCGTTCCCTTTGCTGTGTCCTCCCGCGGATACGGCTTTTTGTGGAACAACCCTGCTATCGGTAACGCCATCTTTGGCAAAAACATCATGAGTTTCGAGGCCCTCTCCACCAAGTCCCTTGATTACTGGATCGTGACCGGAGACGCGCCTGCAGAGATTGTCCAGGCCTACGCAGACGTAACAGGCAAGGTTCCCATGATGCCAGAGTTCGGACTCGGGTTCTGGCAGTGCAAGCTGCGTTACCAGACACAAGAGGAGCTCCTCGAGGTGGCGCGAGAGTACAAGAAGCGCGAGCTGCCCATTGATCTCATCGTTGTGGACTTCTTCCACTGGCCCAAGCAGGGCGACTGGCGGTTTGATCCTACGTATTGGCCGGACCCAGGTGAGTCCGTGTGAGAAACGTATCATGTACAAGTGCTAATTCGTGTGACTTAGACGCCATGATCCAGGAGCTCAAGAGTTTGGGCATAGAACTCATGGTCTCCATCTGGCCCACGGTCGACAAGCTCTCTGAAAACTACGAAGAGATGCTTGAACGAGGATTTCTCATCCGGGCAGACCGTGGCGTTCGCACTGGTCTCGACTTCCAAGGCGACACCATCCACTACGACACTACCCATCCTGGGTCCCGAGAGTACGTCTGGGCCAAGGTTAAGAAGAACTACTTCTCCAAGGGCATTAAAGTCTTTTGGCTCGACGAGGCAGAGCCAGAATATCGGGTTTATGACTTTGAGAATTACCGCTATCACCTTGGTCCCAACGTCGCCGTCGGAAACATCTACCCGCGCGAGTACGCCCGTGGCTTCTACGAGGGCCAAACCCGCGAAGGGCAGTCCAACATCGTCAACCTGCTGCGCTGCGCCTGGGCCGGAAGCCAGAAATTCGGCGCCCTCGTGTGGAGCGGTGACGTGGCATCCTCGTGGTCAAGCTTCAGAAGCCAGTTGGCAGCAGGCCTGAGCATGGGACTCGCGGGCATCCCGTGGTGGACGACGGACATTGGCGGGTTCCACGGCGGCGACGTCAACGATCCGGCTTTCCACGAGTTGCTTGTCCGTTGGTTCCAGTGGGGTGCGTTTTGCCCTGTGATGCGCCTCCACGGTAATCGACTGCCTCAAAAAGAGCAGCACGGCACGACTGGCGGCGCGGGGTGTCTCAGCGGAGCGCCCAACGAGGTGTGGTCGTATGGAGAGGAAGTGTATGGCATCTGTCGCAAGTACATGGCCATTCGTGAAGAACTGCGAGACTACACCCGAGGCTTGATGAAGGAGGCGCACGAGAAGGGGTCACCGGTGATCCGGACGCTGTTCTACGAGTTCCCCGACGATTCTGCGGCGTGGGACATTGAGCAGCAGTACATGTACGGCGACAAGTACCTATGCTGTCCTATTCTAGAGCCAGGTGAGAGGAAGGTGAGCGTGTACTTTCCGGTGCTTCCTTCAGGGGCAAGTGGAAGGTGTTTAAGGGGGATGGAGAGTATGAGGGCGGGACCACTGTGGAGGTGGAGTGTCCGCTGGACACGATGCCCGTGTTTGTTAGAGAGTGAAGTCGGACGTGGGTCCGGAGGAGGTCCGGAAGCGGCCCCACTCGGCTCCAACCCGGCAATCCAAAACCAACGACACTTGAGGACATGCCCTAGGTAGAAAGCTCAACTCTGTGAAACCATGAATACTAATCCATCCAATAAATTGAGCCCTCAACAAGCAGAATATGATTTCAAGCAACTCTCCCTGACCCCAACTACTCCGAGGTCAGCTCTAGGGCAGTCCACCACCGCCAGACTCCGTCCTCGTACATGATCAACCACTTGCTCTCCAATTCACGGTTAGCATAGGACACACAATGATCACATAAAAAGCTGTGAGCCTAACAGGTGTTAGATGTACCTGGACTAGTTCATTCTGTAAAGAGGAATAGGGGATGCAAGGGACGAGGGCAAAAAAAGAAGATATATCGACCCAGCTAGGGCTCGATCTAGAACCTTTGCCACCGGAAAGCAATGCCCTGCCATTGAGCCACTAGGCCGCGACATAAAAGAATAGAGAGCCTGGTTCAGTATGTCTGGTTCAAACTGAGTTGCGGGTTGACTTGGAGGACATCTCGGACGTCGCTGAAACGACGATGATTGAGATTGACAGGTGAGGAAGGTATAGGAGGGCTGTAAGTGTGCTCCTATGTACCAAACTTACTCAACTGGGAGTAGTATTGCTGTTCCGACACAGGTACAAATTCCTTCAGTTAAACCTCAGACGAATGTACCCAGCATGCGCCGTAAAAAACCTGCCTTTACCATCAAACCGAACTTAATAAACACAACAGAAGCAATGATTAGGGGATGAATAATAATAACACGGGTTTAAACCGTTCTTCCCTAAACTGTTGTATTGGGTGGACTGTTCATAATTATCTTTAGGATCGAAGTATGGACTTGTGTGTGTGCGAATAACCACGCTATGGGAAACCCGGATGATGAGATAATCTATAACTGAGACAACCTGACTCTCTCAGAGTGGGCATGGCCGTTGTCGATATTCCTGGAGGCAACCCCATTCTGTCCAACAAACCGAAGTTTTGATATCAGGAGACTCTGACCACAGTGATGAATCAAGTCTTCCTCAATGCCACTACTGAAAGAGGTGGAGAATGATTCAACAAGAGCTGGGTATCAGAATGGTACAAACAGGGTAGGGCATAAACTCAACAAGTGGCATGTTTCTCTGTGGACTGTCGCACCCGTGTAACATTCCACCGAGGGCAGAACTTCCGAAAGGACAGAAACTGTAAACGAGAATGAAAGAGTGGAAGTGAGAAAAACGCCGAAGTGGGCAAAGAAATGTAAAAGTTACGACACGAGTTGTGGAACGTTTCTGGCGGCAGTTTCGAAATGCCAAGTCTCCTTGCCTCGTTCAATTTAGCCGCCATCCCAAGTTAATTAGCCCTAATTCTTGTTCTACATTTATTATATAAACACAACTTATCAGTTCGTTCTCCAGCCCTTATTCTCGGGATCTGACAGAACTGCATCTTGCGAACACTCAGGGGTAATGGGAGGAGGGCGGGAGCATATGGGCATCGATTCTCACATAGCCTACATGAACTCAACTCACAATCAGAACGGCCAGCACTTAATGAACATCATGAAAGATTTTATCTATCCTCGTCTAGATTCGTACACGAAACCATCAACCAGACAACAGATCCATCAAGAAAGAACATGAGAACTTTTGTTGTGACCATTAGGAAAAAAGCGTTGTATCAACACATGTGCGCCATCAATCAGTATTAGCCGCATTATTCACCCCAAGCAAAGGCTATCGAAGCCTTGCTGGGACCTCGCTGAATTCTCTCAGGGTAATCACTGATCCCTTGAGTCTTGGTATCCCAACCAAGATAGAACGCCGAGAGGTGGTTTCCAAGGCGCCGTTGGCCTTTTCCGCTTTCCTCCTGACTGGAGGATTCTACGCTGCGCATGCTATGAGAGAGGTTCACAGAACCATAAAATAAGGAAAGAAATGTCAAAGGAGTGAACTCGTTAGATGGCGAGGCCAGGGATAGCACTGCCGTGCAAGCTATGCCGTCCTCACACGTTTTTGTGTGGTAGACGTGCTTCGCTGTCGCATCATATGCGCAGGAAGTTCACGTCTGAGATGCTTCGGTGCCTCTTGTGGTTGTTGTTGGCATCGCCGGAGGCCTTGCGCTTTGCGGACACGGAATCTAGGGGGCTTCGTGCGGCGTCGCTCAAGTGCCTCTTATGCCGTCGCATTGGTGTCAGGGGTACTGCGGCGGTGTCGAAGCGGTCCGACTTGAGCCCCTTGAGAGCAGTGTAGTTGTATGGTCCACTGAATGCCAGTGAATCCTGTGTGGCTTGGTTGCTTAGGATGAGTTGCTGGTTGATCTGGTTGCGGCGGAACGCGCCGACAGTCTCAGAGTTGAGATGCGACAAGACTTCGACCTCACTTCCAGCTGTGCTGGGACGAGCAGGGGTTGATGCCGGGTTCCATTCACCCTCGCCTTCGTCACCTGAAGAGTGACCGTCGTCCCACATGATGAAATCGTTAATATCCAGCCCCTTCTCCGCATCATCTTCGTCCTCGTGTAGGCTGGCGGAGGAACTTTCGTCGGCAGTGTTGGCCTCAGATGGGAAGGGAAAGAAGGCTTCGGCAGGACCCATGGCTTGTGTGTTGATGAAGTCGCCAAAGGTGTTGGAAGAGAACATGGCGCTGAGCATCATGTTGGCCGAGTTGCTCAGGATGGGAGATGATTGCTCATCCATCTCCATGGGCCATGGGAAATGGAATTGCTCTGGTGACAGGTCGAGCTGGCGGCGGCGGTGGGGAGTAAAGATCATCATCTTCCGGGTGAGAGGGTTCAGGACAGCGATGGGCTTCCTGTCGGATCGGTCCAAGTTGAAGCGACCAACACGGGGTTGGCCGCGCTGGGACTTGACCGGGCTGTCCGTGTCGGAATCGGACATGTCGCTCATGGGATGGGAAGGGCGACGAGTCTTTCTACGGACAGGAGGCTCAGGAATGTCTTCTTCGGTGGTATCGCCATCAGCTGGAACAGGGAGGTTAGCACTAGGAAGATAAAGCGTCCCGCATGGCAGGACTCACTCTCATAGCCATCCAGCTCCTGTGGCTCTTCAAAAGCGGGCACAGGAGTCGAGGCGACGGTAGCAGGCTGGGAAGCCATTGGGGTAGCAGTTGGAGTGTCATCATCTGACAGCTGACGGACAACCTCCTCGGCATCCGAGTCAGGTTGGTTGTGGCTATAGCTGTAGTCCCAGAAAGAACCAGAGTCGGATGACTCGTTGGGGTCGTTCTCAATCTCCCGACGGAAGGCAGGGTCGAGAGCGTTCTGGGAGACAAAAATGTCTGGGAAGAGGTCGGCATGATCATCTTCTGTATCAGTGGAATCGGAGTCACTGGAGGGCACGTCGAAGTGAACGTGGCGCTCGATAGGGGTATCGGAGCCAAAGGCATTGGCATCCTGGAAGAAGTCGGAGACGTTGCTCTCGTCGACTTCGGACATGATGCCAGCCCAGCTGCCGGTATCATCCTCATCGGCATCGGCATCGAGGCCGTCATCATCGTCATCGTCGTCATCGTCATCATCATCAGCATCATCTGCAATCTCGGGATCCTCTTCGAGGATCAGGCGCGGCCGAGGAGCGGTTGGGGTTGGAACATTCGTCTCCTCGAGAATGTTCTCCTCCTCGGCCGCAGCAACATCCTCCTCGTCATCATCGGAGGAGTCGCTGATTTCCTCGACGGCCGAATAACCGCCCTCGTCCGAGAGGTCGAAGGAGGAGGACGAGGTATCGGAAACCCGGCGGCGCCGCTTGGTGGCCTTGACTGGGGTTGTGGAGAACTTTCGTCGAACGTTGCGAGACATGGTGGATTCTGGTGTGGGGATGAAGGTGAAACTCGTCTGATGGGTCAATAGCTGGAAGCAGCGGTTTTCCTGACTCCCGGAGGTAGTTGTCGTGTCTGGTTAGAGGTGTTGGATGTGGAGCCTTTGGAGTTGGCGTTCTAGGTCGTTTCCGGTGGTCAACTCTGGAAAAGGAGAGGATAAGGCGGGATCAATAAAATCCTGGAGTAGCAGAGGCAAGAAGCGAGAGTAAAGAGGACTCTAGAGATGTCTTGCTTGGAGGAGGTTAGAAAGGAAGCCAAACAGGCGACAGGGTCGGGCGTCTGAGGAGCAGGTTGTGGTGGTGGTGATTGTGTGTAGATAAAAAAGCCGTCGCATTTACGGGCAGTCGCAGGATCGTTGATTTCAGAGACAGACTCTCGGTTGAGCTGGGGAGCTCAGGAACGGGAAAGCCTGTGGGAAACTGGGTCGAGGTTGGGATTGAATGGTGGTAACTCGGAGAACTGCTGGACTGCGGGCCAGGACCATGGGGGAGGCATGGCCCGCAGTGGGCGTTTACAGTTCAGCGGCGGCCGAAGGCATTGTGACTCGACGAAGTTTCGGTAGGGGGTGTTCTCTGATCTGGGGGATCTGGAAAAGTGCGACTTCGTTGTCTTGGGGGGATGGGTGAGTTGGTGATGCCGAAGGAGAGAGAAATCAGAGGCGAAGTGGAGGAGGAGAAGAGAAATATCCCAAACTTTTCCGCCCGCGGTGGGGTCGACGCTGATTGGCCGGAGGGGCCTCTGTACGCCCACTGCACTTCCACTGCACCTCCACTGCAGCCCACTGCCAGGGTCCTGGACTCCAGCGCACTCCAGAGCCACTGCCAGCGCTGCGGTCCAGTGCGGCGCCTCTGAGCGCCTCTGCGTAGCACCCTGGCGCCAGCGGCCGGGGGGGTCTTGGCTCCACCAGGAGTCTGCTAGGCCGTTTCGGGGTCCGCTGGCACGCCGTCACCGCTTTTTGGGAGCCTCGACATCTGGAGGAGTCACAGGCTCACAGGCCAGCGAAACCCTCACGAGGAGCGCCAGCCGCCCTGTGACGTGAGTTGGCGATCCTCACGGGGGGGACCGCGCCGGCCTCTGTTTCGCTCGCTACGATGCAGGGCGGGAAGCTGCGAAATGCGCACAACATTTTTGGGATTTGAATATCCCCGATTTACAAGGGCCCCCCCCGAGACGCACGACCGGGCTCGCTCCTGGGCCTGCCATGTCTGATCAGTGATATCCCCTCGCCAGACATGGACCCCGGCTTGCCTGGCCTCGGTTGACCTGGGGGCATATGGAGTCAATCGAACATTCTACCAGAGACACACTCGAGAAACGGGGGCAGGAAACAGAGACAGGAGGGCCAAAGTGGCTCCATGGCAGGCTGCTAGCTCAACGGGAGTGCGTGCAACGTACGTACATACGTACATATGACATGGTGATGTACATGAGTGGACGGGATGGCACAGGACAGGGACCCCTTCATGCTTCTCGCTTGACGCTGGACCCAGGAGGTTGCGTCTCAGTAGTTCCATGGTGCATGCTCGGCAGTGCGGTACGTACTGCAAAGGACGAGGACTGAGAATCTCTCCAATGGTTCCCATACGAGGTGTACAGTCCGGCAATGGATATCATGTCCGATGCGTTCGCTACGCAGCGAACAGCCGACATGACAAGGACCTAGAGCATGCAACTGGAGCATGGAAGTTGCAACTGCCAGATAGGCACTGGAGGCCCTGCAACCCCAAACGTCTCCATTCACGTCTGTCCCCCCCCTCGACTCCCCTTGGGCGCATTGGGGCCGGCATGGACCCTCTGGAACCCCCTCCCCTCGTATGGATCCGCAGTGACGGCAGAAACAGGGGGCGCGAGCTCTATTACGGGTCCTGGCCCTTCCCTCTGGCTCAGAGACGTGGAGCGTGCTGCAGCTTGTCTGAGGCGGCAATGCCACTGGCCAAGCTTTGTCGAAGCCATTGCGCCCTCTACGGTGTGTGTTTGCTCGAGTTCCCACGAGACTGAGTGGACTGCGAATACGATCCCCTCAGAGACGACCGCAGAGGGGATCCAGACAGAATGTCACTCTGTCCATAATGACATACGCACTGCCATGCTCTGTACGTAAGTCTCTCTTTTTTTTTCTTTACCCCTCGACTGTATCCATCAATGTTGCCACGGCTACTGGTGGGGTTCTCCTAATCCTCTCAACAGACTCGGCCTCGACGACACAAACTAGTCCTGTCTGGATTGTCTCCAGTAGCTCGGATAGACAGGTTGACGGGTAGGAAGGAAAAAAAATTGACAAGGGGAGCGGGAATGGCGGATGAATCATGTACGCCGGGTACCTTTCCATTTTTCCTGGCTCAACCCCGGGGGCAATTACTCGGGTATGACGACGGGCAAATTCTCCTTGATTTTTTTCACCAGGACTCCCTGGCTCTGGACGAGCCGCCTCACCTTGCCTCACCTGCCCGCTCTGTTAGGACACGCAGTTGGTAATTGGCATATGCCGATATCTGATGGCCTCTGCGATCAATTCCAACATCATCTATTCCCCTCATCTCAATCAATCCTCTTCACTTCCCCTCTCTCTCTTCAACCCCTCCTCTTCGTCCGGCCGCCCCTACCGCCCTAATAGGCACTGCCGTCATCAGAGTCTACTTAGCGCGACATTGGAGCCAGACGCCAGTGTAGGGAGCTAGCTTTACGGAGCGCCTGTTCCATGGGACCCTCGCAAGCCTCGGAGCTCTGAGTTTTTTTCTCTCGTTGCTGTTGATCTGCCAATCAATGTCTCCGCATTAGCACAGGACTACGTAACGAGAGGCAACGAGGACAACAATGCCATTGAGATTTGCTACGTAGGAGAGGCTGCCTGCTGTGCCCACCTTGTGCTCGGCTTTTATCATGATGGTTTCATGATGACTCTTGCTTTTGCTGCTGCCTCTGCCGTGGTGACATCTGTGAGTCAAGCCAAAAGATCTCATCTCCCCATCAAGCAGTCAGACTGCGCAACCATCCAACCCGATTGGCTGGGGAATTAGCTGTCATTGCCGCCCACCCTCCAACTTCTCCAAAGTATCTTATGACTCTACCGGTATTGTAAACTCTGTATAAAGTCTGCCCATTCCTGCCTGGCGGTTTCCGCTACTCAACCTTAACTCCAGTCCGGTCCTCGCTTGCACACGTGAGGCGTCGCCGAGTTCAAGTAAGATGACGGAGACGTGCATCGCAGAGCAGCATCGGATGAAGAATAAAACCGGGACGGATGGGATCTGCGCAATAGGCGGCGTCTCCTCACCCTTGCCCCGCGCCCGAGGCTGCATTCAATCGGCCGAAAACCTTACGATGGAACCGTGCCAGTGATACCACCGAAAGAGCTGTCGTTGCAGGTCACGTTCCAGGCGGAGCCTCGACTTGGGTTCCTTTGACCCCTGGACTCTTGGTGTAAATTGCTCGCATGGATGATGGCTGAGGCGAGTGGCTTCTTCCGACGTGCTTCTGGAGCTCCGCGCCTAAAATGGGTCAGCGGTACGTACCCTGCATGAGAAGAGGTATGTGCACCATCCCGCGCGTCAAAAGCGCTTAATCACGCTGGATCTTATCTTATCGTACCTGGCCGCAGGTTGCCCGGCCAGCAGCATGTATCACCCAGGCTCCGTAAACAGCGACAGCTGAAATGTGCAACCCGCATTGTTAGTGACCACCGATGATCTATCCATGAACCTAGCCAGCGCCGTTTCTACTCCATCACCACGCCTGCGGCCCTATCTTCAACCTCAAACTCAGTCTCGTTTGTCCAAAAAGTAACTGTTGGCCTGTCCATTCACAATGGACGCGTCGCGCAAGACCTCCCACAACCTCTTCGAGGTCTACCTCCGCCTGCGACCACCGCCCCATGGCAACGTCAACCCCGAGCGCATTCTTGACGTTGAGGGCCCCCGAGACGGACTCGCATCCGACGCACATCACCTTGAACCCGCCTACCGACCGGCGGCGCGCCATCGAGAAGTTTGCCTTCACCCAGGTCTTCAAGGAGGATGCCTCGCAGCTCGATGTTTTCCACAGCTTGGAGATTGCCTCGCTCGTTGAGGGTGTGCTGGCGCCCCAAGGCGGCGAGGGCACTGACGCCGTCGTAGCCACCCTGGGCGTTACTGGCTCAGGAAAGGTAAACATTGCCCCGAGACTGTATACGAGGGGATGCTGATCAAGCGCAGACACACACGATCCTGGGATCCAAGAACCAGCGCGGCCTGACCCAGCTCGCCGTCGATGTCGTCTTCCGTTCCATTGGCGAAAACATGCTCGATATGCACTCGCTCTACGCTGCCCAAGACTCCCTCCAGGCATGCGACGCCTCCGAATCGCCCCTGACGCTCGCGTCTCAATTCTTCGATGCCGGCGAGCACTTGGGAGCATCCCGGGCCGGCTCTCGCGCCGGAACCCCTATGATTGTACGACCCCGACAACCAACCCTCTCCTCCGTCAACTCACCTAGCGCCGCCCGTCAAGTGTCGACGCTGCTCGGGACAATCCCTGGCGCATTTCCCCGGGAATCGGTGACAAGTCTGAAAAGTGTCCGACTTGTTAACGACACCGAGGAGACTCTCCGTTTCGAGGAGCGATAGTATCGTTCTACCGACTGCGAGAGACTGCCGCTGGGGAACCTCAAGCCGTCTGCGAGCGCCATGAACTGCCCTGCGACGCCCAAGCGGGCCAAGCCAAGGGGCTTCATGTCCCTCACCTCCGCAAGCCGTGTCAAGAATATTGCTAAAGATTATGTAAAGGGCGACTACAGCGTGCTCTCTCCTCCACCTCGACGCCAACCACAGCGCACCTCGGCGCTCCCCCAGCTGCCCGACGTCAGCGGCATCAACGTCTCGTGCGACCCGTCAGCTGAGTACGCTGTTGTCATCTCCATGTACGAGGTGCACAACGACCGCATCTACGACCTCCTGACCCCGCCCTCCAAGTCAGGCGCGACCAAGGAACTTCGCCGCCGGCCTCTTCTTTTCAAGTCCACCGAGCTCTCGCCCGACCGGAAGGTTGTGGCTGGGTTGCGCAAGGTAGTCTGTAGCACGTACGGTGAAGCTCTCATGGTGATTGAGGCTGGACTGCAGGAACGCAGAGTGACGGGAACCGGTAGCAACAGCGTCTCCAGCCGAAGTCACGGTTTCTTCTGTTTTGAGATCAAGAAGCGCACCCGAAGCAGGAGAGGCGGTCCTTGGGAAGGGAGCAGGTTCACCATTGTCGATCTTGCGGGCAGTGAGCGAGCACGAGACGCCAAGACGCAGGGTGCTACGCTCGCCGAGGCCGGCAAGATCAACGAGAGTCTGATGTATCTGGGCCAGTGTCTCCAGACGCAAAGCGAGGTTGGCACTTCCACCAAGGTAAGCAACATCCTAACATGCGCAGTGGAACTGAACTAACATGTCACAGTCCAATGTTGTGCCTTATCGGCAATGCAAGCTTACGGAACTCCTCTTCTCCAACTCATTCCCGTCCTCGTCCGCCGCGACGAACCCTCATGCCCCCCGCCATAACCCCCAGAAGGGTGTCATGATTGTCACGGCCGACCCCCGAGGCGACTTCAACGCTACCTCACAGATCCTGCGATATAGTGCTCTGGCACGCGAAGTCACTGTGCCGCGAATTCCTTCCATCACCAAAACGATCCTCGCGCACCCTCCCGTCATGGCCAGCAACCGGTCGCCCAGCCCCAGCCACCAGCACCCTCGGCCGTTTGCGCCCGCAGGATCGGGCTCGTATAGGAACTACACCCCGCCCATGAGCTCTGATGAGCGTGCTACCATGGAGATTGCCGCGCTGGAAATCGCCCGCCTTAGTGACGAGGTCGATCAACTGCGCGCCGAGGTGGACCACCAGACGGACGCACGCGTCTCCGCTGAGGCGCACCTGTTGACCATGGAGGACAAGATGCTGGACCTCGAGATGACGATCCGCGATGACTGCGCTATCGAGTTCGAGCAGCGCCTCGCTCTGGAGCTGGCACGCTGGGAAGGCGTCAATGGCTCTCGAGCAGGAGCGCAATGACGAGCACTGGGACCGCAAGGTCGAGGTCCTCGAGCGCGGTCTTGCTCCGGGCGACGACGACGCCGACTACGACAAGGAGAATGTGCTGATCGAGGACCTCGAGGACGAAGTCGAGCGCCTGCGCCCGCGAGAACGGCATCCTCAAGCGCGAGCTGGCGTCCCGCAGCCCAACCAAGCGCCGCCCCCTCGAGGAGCGAGACGACTTTGCGCCGCAGTCCGGATCCAAGGGCGCTGCAGCAGTCGACGGCGTCTCGAACCTGGGCCGCAAGCTGGAGCGGATGCGCGTTAGCGGCGAGAGCGCCCGTTCGGCCAGCGGCGCGAGCACCGGGAGTCCCAAGAAGATGCGCAAGCTGGGGACGCGGCGGTGGGAGGAGCACGAGGAGCACGAGTAGGACTTGTAGGCTCTTGTGATGTTATCGGGTTGGTTCTGGTTCTGGTTTCCATTGCGATAGACTTTGGCTTGGCGGACGGGCAGGGGTTCGGTTGTCTTTTGTGCGGTTCGCTCAGGAAAGGCTTGGAGTATACCCATTCGTGTAATGTTTGTCGATATTTAGTGCTGGGCTTGTCTATAATTCATTCTGTTCAATGTCTTGAAACTGCGGTTGGATCATGGGTATTTGTGATTGCTGATCCGTATCTTCAGATTCGAAGCAGGGCATCTACGCGTTCTATGGGATATCGGCCGTTTCGCCCCTTTCCAACATTACAATTATCAAGATTTCTGTGTATTATCAAACGATTGACGCTCTAAATCAGACCATTTACTCCATTCCTTTCTAACTGAGAGTTTCTCATCGTCCTGACGGGGTGTAGTACTCGGTGATGGCCGGGTTGGCAGGCTGGGTGCTGGACTCCCCCTGCTTGTCGTTCACAATCGGCTGCTCTGGCTGCTTGCCGTTGCCCGGTCTGCTGCTGCTCCGCCGGGCTTCTGGTCTGAAGAGGAATGTTGTGCTGCGGCACCGTGGTGTTCTGCCCCTGGCTCTGGGGCGTTTGCGCGTAGTACTGCGGCATGGGTTGCCAGCCGTGGGCCATGGGGCCCCAGTAGGGCGGCGCAACGACGGTGACAACGCGGCGGTTGGCGCGGTTGCGGCGGGCGGTCTCGATGCAGCCGTTGATGAAGAGGGTGAAGTGGATGAGCCACACGAGGCACGAGAAGACGGCCACAGCGGTGAAGAGGCCGGCCTGACCGTCGTAGGAGCTGGAGCTGGTGCAGGACTCGTACGATTGCGATTCGTAGTCCCAGCAGTCGCTGCTGTCGTTGACGACGTAGGCCACAAAGGCGGCCTGGATGCCACCGACGATGGCGGCGCCGAGCCAGATGATCAGCGAGACGCCGACGTGGGCGCCCGGGTGGATGCCGGCCTTGCGCTTGCGGCAGAACCAGGTGATGATTTCGGCGAGATCCCAGACGAGGGCGAGGAAGAACTGGCTGTGTTAGTATTTGGGAGTTAAGGTTAAGGGTGAGTGAGGAGACGTACGATGGGCGTGCACAGCGTGAAGATGTAGCCGGTCTCGCTGAAGGTGCCGACGTGGAAGCTGATGCCAATGGCCACGATACAGCAGATGATGTCGGCGGCATGGAGGGCGATCCTGGTCAAGACCCAGGCCTTGACGGCGTTGGCGACGTACGCGGGATGCTGCTGTTGCTGCTGGAACTGCTGATACTGCTGAAACTGCCCGGCTGTAGGCTGCTGGAACTGACCCTGGGGAAGCGCCTGGGGTTGTAGGGCTGGAAGGGCTGGCCGTAGGCGCCAGGGTACTGCTGGAAGTAGGCGGGCTGGAATTGGCCCTGCATCTGAGGTTGCTGCTGCTGCGTGCCGGGGATTTGTTGCTGCGGCGGTTGTTGCGTGGGCGGCGGAGGAAGAGGAGAGGATGTCGTCGTGGTTGTGTCCATCGACACGGCGTTGGAGTCGCGGTTGACAGCCTGGGACGACTGTTCAGGTACCATGATGGGCAAGATACGCCTCTGTCAGCGAGGGTGGACGTTGAAAATGTACGGTCTGGTCGATCTGGCTGGGCTTGGGCTGCCGCTCCCGTTGTGTTGTCGCGTGGGCCGAGATGTGGACTGCGGTGTGGTGTTGAGGTTGCGAAAGCGATCGTGAGTCTCCAACCCTTGGAAAAGACGAAGACGGAGAACAAAGCAAAAACGACAGGAATGAGGAGAGGCCAAATAACGAGTGAGGTCCCTTTCCTGGAGAAGAAGAAGAAGAAGGGAAAGGAAATTGAATTTATGCCACCAAGTGTCGCGATGTTCCCCGTCCGAATTCTGCTGCTAATTAAGCGACGGCCGCCGCAGGGCTGTCTGTGCCTGGGCCTCGTCGCAGGCGAAGTGGCAGCCCCATGAAAAGGGACCCAAAAGGATTCACGCCCCAGGCCAGGACGGGTTTTTTTTCCCGCAGCTGCTAGGGTGAAATCGTGTTAGTCGTAGGCCTCGATTGGTGAACCAAAGGCGGTAGCGGCGCTGGCCCCAGCCCGTGTAGTCCCCTGTAGCGCCCTGTAGCGTGCCATGCTGGCTCCCCTGTGGCGAGCCCCCAGTCCGGACACTGCTGTTCCGGGAATGCACCGGTCGCAGGGAGACAGAGGATTGGATGGTGAGCGAGGCGGCAGGGGATGGTGGTGTTAAATAAAGATTGGAGAATGGCCAGCCTTGTGGACCAGGTGACTGTGAGTGTGAGTCTGAAAGCTGCAGACACATTGCCGAGATTGTATAGTGAATAGGCAGAACATGTCTACACTCGAGAGAACCATCCCACAAGTGCTGCCACGTAGTAGTTGCTATTTCTCATCTTGGTTAGCAATAGTATCAAAGGATCCAAGGTGAGACAACCCTCATTCACGCTGCTACACCTGAACAGGCCTCAAGCACCCGAGCCAACACGCCTCCATCTGTCGTTCTTGGCACAACTCAGACCTAACCATCCATTCTGTCCACACGAGTCAAAACCCAGTGTCGATGACCAATACTGGACGATGCAGAAACTCATGCCAGTTAGGCCAACAGCGGACTGGCAAGGGAAATGACCGTTTAGCATCTTTTCGGTAATGATCGGCATCGGCTGAAAAACAAATAGGCCCACCGCGGCACGGCGTTGCCACGTTGGAAGCGCTTGCTCCATCTCGACTGGCCGGCGTTGGCGACGGTCCTAGACTCGCACTCCATTGTCCTCCCTTGCGTTGCCTCTTGGCATCGTCCGAGCCGGGTCGGCGGCTGGCTTGTACATACCACCAGAGTCGCGGGGACTCGTCCGAACTTCGGTCCCGAAATCCTCAAGTAGGGCCAACTTCAACGTCAGGTGCCAGGTCATGGTGGGTATCAAATCCAGATTCCGTGGTTATGGTATATGATTCTGTCCTCCACATCGCTCGCTCGCTGTCTTTTGTCCCATGACGCCCAATGCCCTCCACATCTATTCCCGCTGCAACACCACCAACAGACCCATGATTCCCAGCATCACCGTCTTGAGCCAGGGGTGCTCCGACAGGAGAATCGTCACATACCCAACAAACGGCATGAACCCCACAACACTGCCGATGATGTCTTTGCGCACCAAGTAGTCCTGCCCCTTGGCGTACAGCTCCGTGTCGTCGGAAAGGTTGTTGTCTCCCTTGGTCAGGAGCTTCGCCTTCTCTCTGTAGTGCCCACGGCATATTAGCGTTGCTTCTCCGCCGTTTTCTAGGACCGGGGGATTCTGACCCGCTGCCAAACTTGCGAACAATTCGGTGGACAATCGGGATGTCCTTGTCTCGCACCTCGTAGACCACCACCTCGCCCACTTGCGTCTCGCTCAGTACGTTTTCGGTTCCACAGGAAGAGTAAGTCGCCGCGCTGGAAGGCAGGCTCCATGGAGCCGGAGAGGACGACGACGATCGGGGACGGCGAATCGGTGATGACGGAGAGGCCCTTCCACATCTGCAAAGGCCAAGTCAGCTGCGAGCTCCCGGGGAGGAAAGGGGACGAGCGCGTACCATAAAGGCGGTCGACAGGATCAGCGCAAAGTTCATGAGCTGCGCGGCCGCCTGCCGCGGGTTCCCGAGGCTGGAGAGCATGGCGGCGGGTGTTGCGGTGGGATCGTGGAGGCGGGAATCAACAAGCTCGAGCTTGGTGTGGTGATGCTGGGTCGCGGGCGCGGATGGAGGTTGAGATCTGGACATGGTGGCTCTGGAGAGTGCACGGGCCAAGCTTGTAGTGTGTTCAATTGAGGCATCAGAGCACATGCATGTGCTTTTGTGGCTTGCCGCTGTGGCTCCCATCGGCTGGTGTGGCTTGTCGCGGGGGCCCCACCGTACTTGCTGCAACTGTGCTAGGGATCGTCTTGGGGAACGTGTGGAGGGGCAGCCACTTTCAATTAGTGATGTCATGAACGCAAGACAAGCACGAGATCGATGTCATCGCTCGATTGGCACCGGACAGAAAGCTTGTGGTGGGCGTATTTAAAGACAGAGAGCTGCCGGTAGTTCTCCAATACTCAGTCATTTTAGATTCATCCACAGCTGAATTGATACTTGCCCACACCTCAGCACCAGGAATCCACTTACAAGCTACAAGATACCTCGCCACCATGGCCGACAACAACAACAGCAACAACAACCAAGAGCAACAGCAGAGCACCTCGCAGCCAGGTCTCATCGGAAGCCACTACCAGTACGTCAAGGGCGCCGCAGAGGTAAATGTCGCTCCGCATCCACTGCGCATTTGATGCAGGACCCATTCTGACCTGTCGCTTCTCTCCTTTAGGCCACCGTCGGTGTTCTGACCAACTCCCACGCCTGGAAGGCCTCGGGCGAGCAAGACAAGGCAGCAGGGCTCGCGGCGCTGAAGAAAGTCGGCGAGCAGCGAAGTCAACATCCCGAACAGGGCTATGGCAGGGTCGAGCAGATGGCCGGGAAGATTACTGGGTGTGAGGGGATGATGCGGGAGGGCGGTGCCAGCATCAAGAAGAAGGACTAAGAGTGTTGTTCCGATCATAATATGAGTGGGCGTGTAGGATAGTAACTTGGGATGATGCAATGAATATTCGACATTTTTTTCTGCCATTTTGGGCCACTGGCATCTGTATCCATCTTACTGAACAACGGGAATCCAGTCAAGGCCGATACTCATGTCCTGATTTGGATGTGTGAATCGCAGAAGTGGTGGCTGCTCCTGCCTCGAAAACATGGCCGTTTCTGAACCAACCTCTCAACACCTGCCTTCCTCCGCCTCAAAAAAGAACCAGGCAGGTGCTTCCACTTGTACCACGGTGCTCCAGCCCATTCACACCAGGAGTCGATCCTCATTCTCCCACCAAAACGCCCTTCGTCTTCTTCCTCCTCCACCATCGTCGCCTGTCCCAACCAGCCTGCTCCATCTCCGGCTGGGCCTCATCACCCTCTCCTCTCCTCTGGCTTCAGCATCACTTATTGTTGTCCCCTCGCTGTGGACTTGATCATCTTTTACTCCTCATTCTTGACCCTTTGCTTCAATGGACACTGCTCCACTTCTCACGGCCATCGGGGGCCTTCCCGGGCCAAACATCTTGCAGGATCATGTGAGTCTCTGTCCCGGTCAATCTCCTGTGCGTTGCGTTACTGATGATATCTCTTCGACAGCCTGCTTTCTTGCGAGCCTGCCATTCGCCATGGCGTTTCATCCCCCAAAACGTCCTCGTCATCCTTCGAGGCATTGTTCTCGCCTTCATCGTGGCCACCGGCGTCATGGTTCACCCACTACAAGCTCAGCGAAGAGTCGGAACTCACCAACTGGCGACACTTTTTCGACTTTTCCATCGTCAGCTTCATCATGGTGTTCCTCTACCACCTCATCACCTTTGTGAGTCTCACTGCACCTGAACTCCTCCTTGGCGTTACTAACCATCCTTCCCGAACCAGTCCTGGACCTTCACCCACCTGTACTACCCTCATCGAGAAGACTGTGTGGGCGGCATCGAGTCATGGATTGTTGCGGCCATGTCCCTTCCCCGCAACATGGCTAGCCTTCGGAAACAGTTCTACTTCACCATGTTCTACACCGCCACTGTGGTTGCATGCTTCATGAATTCAACCATCTACTGGCTCATTACTCGTCAACGTGACAGTGGTGACTCAGCTACACCCGAGTTCTTCGACTGGACGGTTGTCCCCGAGGACGAGGAACTGTACTGGGCCGATACCTCGATACCAGTTCCTGACGCGCCATGTAAGTTATTTTATGGCCGTACTCGTCCCATTCGCTGACCGCTTTTACAGTCAGCGACCTGTTTGGGGAGGGGTGGTTCAACGCATTTGTAATCGTGGCTCTGTATGGAATCACATCGGCGATCATGGCAACTGAGGTGTTTTGGCTCAACAGCATCAAGCGCCCCATCGTAAGGCACCAATAGACCCGACGACCACTGATACTGACAGCGATTAGGCAATCGGCACTCATATCCTCGGGCTTCTCTTCCTCTCTGGTATCTATCTGGGTTGGGCTGCCATTGGCAAGATCGTCACAGACTGGTACCCATTCTTCTGGCTCGATGAGGACGAAGTTGGCTCCCAAGAGGCTGTGAGCGCCTACTGCATCGGGTTTGTTCTCTTGGCGCCCATGAGTAAGTGACTACCGAGGTTGGGTCTTGATGAGGATGCTAATGCCCGGATAGTGTACACTCTGATGCAAGGATTCGTCGGCATTCGCGAGGGCCTCACCCGATCGCTGGCGGAGGCGCGCGCAGTCGCAGCCGCCGAGGAGGCACTGGATGCTTGAACCCGACGTCATTGACATGAACGGGTTCCTTGTTTGTTTCATTCCCCTGGACAAGAATGCGTTGTCGAGTGCGGTGAAGACAGAGGCCGGAAGCTGAGGGGAGTTGGGTTGCCATGGGCATGGGTTTGGGCTCTTTCGGGCATAGGGACGGATCACTTGACCTAGAACACGCGCTGCGGTTGATGAATCGGTTGAATTCAATTTGAAACTGGCCCCTGAATTGAGTCTTTTACGTGCAGATGTTACGAACGCGACGCGAAGGTGATTGCGGTCATGGGGAGTTGCCGAGGGTGTCGATGGTCGGGGCTCTACACCGCCTGCACCAGGCTTAGATGATTGCGGTTCTCGGAGTCTAGATCCACGGGGGCCCAATCAATTTGGATCTGTCGCTAAAATCGGATGTTCCGCCGATGGCATCTCGATGATGCTACATTTAGCATGAGTTCCGCTGGCTTTACTCCACTTCTAGATGGCGGAGTGGTTCTGGAAGGCTCTCATGGCATGCAAGTGTCGAGATGGTTCGTTCGGCTACTCAAGGGCGCATGGGTGCCTGTTGTACCTTAGCGTCTGTGAAGCAGTCGATCATTCGTAGACAGTGTCTCGGGAGCAATTAAGGTACAGGCTTGAGACGGCGTTGTAGAGGGATACGTAGGTACCACGGCGTGGCGATTCCCCGTGTTTTTGGGGTAGGCAGGTTGCGTCAACACTATCTTGGGCTTAGATGTGTCTCATCTGGGTATCTGGGAGGCAGCCGGACCAGGTGGGGTGGGCCAATCAGGCCATCGCAGCTGAGATGGCAGCTGAGAGATGCAAATGGGACGGCTGGGCAGTGTTGTGAGGGGGGGAGTCAATAGGGGGGGAGTCGATTGGGCATGTAACCGGTGAGGAGTGTGGCACGACATGTCGGTGATTTCAGTGGCTGCTGTAGTGAGGCCATGGGCCAGTGATGTGCAAGTATCAAGAGGGGTGAAGTGGCGGTTGAATCTCCGACTTGTCACTTGGAACATTTCAAGGCCAAGTCCAATCTAAGGCGAGCGCCGGACGTTGGGTTCCGGCGAGGCGGCTAGATAGGATCCGGGCGGTACGTAAACGGCGGCACGTAAACGGCACCACGCCGACGGCATCCCGACGGGCGGAGCAAATAGGAACAAGTGGGAACAGGCCGGCCGAGCAAGGACTGGGCTGGACGGGATGGTGTGCGCTGTGCGGTGCCGTACGCCGGCGAGGAGGGGCACGGCATTGGGCATCTATCTCGCGGCGGGAGGAGGCATTTCGCTGCGCTGGCCGCAGGAACAGTGAGGAGAAGACTACCCCTCGTCTCATTTACCGCGTCGGGGTTGGGCGGTGGACGAATTGACGCATGGCCAGATGCTCACGTGCGACGAATGGCTGCGAAGACGAGACGGAAATGGAAGAAGATGGAAGAGATGGAAGATGGGACAGCGCATCGCCTGCGTCAAGTGGCCGTGTCGAGCGTGTATCAGTCACGGCTCCCGCGCTGTACGGAAGACTGAGGCCTGAGGGGCTGAGGGGATGAGGGCAGGCGTGTGCTGTCGCTAACCTCTGCTTGGCTAAGAGCGGGCGGGGGAGTGTTTAACAGTCAGGTACCCATCTCCCGGATGAGCCCCGGGGCTTGTACCGGGCCTAAAATAAGGTACCCGATTCACCTGAGTGACGTGGTGCCGTGGTGGTGGTGCAGTCGTTGCGAGTGTCTTGGTGGCCCGGGGGTGTCATGGCGATGGCTCTGTTAACGGTACCTACGAATAAGCCGGTCGCGCTACGACGCACTGGGCGAGCAAGGCGTCCCAGCACGGCTTGGTTTCGCAGGGCTGTCCGGGGGGGTGCCTGTTGTCAGATCGCCTCCATCTTCAATTGTGAATGGCTGGGGACTCGGCCGTGGCGAATGGGAGCCCAGAGAATGGCGCAAAGGTGGGTGCTGAGGCCGTACAAATATCCCACACGCCTCCTCGCTGACGACTCTGGCCTTCTCTTCTTCTCCCCCCCACACACAACAACCAAAAAAGGGTCGCAAAGCTATCACGAGGATCTTGTCTTGCCAGAGGCATCTTCTTCCGCCCGGACCCCTTGTCAATCTTTTGTGCGTCGCTCTCTCTCTCTCTCACTCTCTTTCCGCCCCCCCCTCCCCCTCTTTCCCGCTTCTTTCCTCTCTTCGCTCTTTTCGTCGCTCTCTAGCCAAGTTATCAAGTTGGGAGCCCACCCCCCGAGAATATCTATATAAACCACCCGCAACCGACCTGCTACCTCGACTCGGTTGTCCTTCACTCTCTCGGATTACACTCCCCTCTCGAATCCCGCACGAGTACACTCTCTAGTTGTGCGAACCCTACTTCCAAGTCTATCACCGCTACCCCGCCAAAACAAAACAACCGCCGCCATGTTCAAGCGCTCGTTCCGGTCTCAGGACCAGACGCAGAGCCGCGTCGACAAGGCCGCAAGACTCAAGAAGTCGGGCTCCGTACGGGATCCCACGAAGCTTTCGAAACTGCAACGGTCGCTCACAGAGCAGGACTCGACCAATCCTAACCCCAAGGCTAAAAAGTCCGCTCCCGCCCCCGCAGCGACCCCCGCCGCCACGGCCTCGCCCTCGCCCATCGTCACTCTGACCGTGGCCGCGACGGCCGGCTCTTTGCAGCGCACGAGGATGTCCTCCGCCAGTCGCCCTTCTTCGAGGCCGCCTTGCGGACCGGCTACCACGATGCGCAGAGCAGGAGAATCTCCCTCCCCGACGAAGAACCCGAGGTCTTCTCCGCCATCCTCGAGTACCTGTACAAGGGGGACTACTACCCCCGCCTGTTGCACAACCGCTCCCGCAACTCCTGGGAGCTCGAGGACCAGGGACGGACACCTCAAACATCCCCCAACCCCGAAAACGGAGGTGGCCGCGCAGGCACCGGTGTCGCCACCGGCTCCGAGGCCACCGTCTTCCTGTCCAGTGTCAACGCCGCCATCCTCCGCGACACAGTCATCTACTGCGCCGCGGACCGATACGGCCTCGAGGAGCTCAAGCGTCTGTCCCTGCGCAAGCAGGGGCTGCAGGCCGGCATCGACGTTGCCACCATCCTGCGGTCCGCGCAGTACGCCTACGCTCACACCCCCGACACTGACAGCCGCCTGCGCGCTCACTACCTCGCCCTGATCATCCGCTGCCGCAAGACGTTCAAGCGGAGCGGGACCATGCAGGCTGAGATGGAGGCGGGTGGCAGCAAGCTGTTCTTCGACCTGTTCGTGGCCATGTGCAACCACCTCGACGACGTCATCGACGTGAGCAACGCTCGCACGCCGAGAACCGTCTGAAGGCTGGACCGCTGCACGGAACTACTCTCAGGCCTCCAGAAACGCGTACAAAGATCAAGGAAGATCATTCGCTGGAGGATGAGCACGGAACGAAACACCATACCACAAAACAAAAGCACAAAAAAAAAAGCGATACCATGGGAACTTTGGACTTTAGCCGGCGTTGGTTTGCTTTTCACGCTCCCTCATCAGATTGACGTCCCATTCGGGAGCTTGTTGCTTGCACTTTCTCCACTTCTCAAGAGGTTGGCCGACCGAAAATTTGATGAGTACATGAGCTGAGAGGATCTAATCCGCCGCATACGAGCCGTCGTCCTCCGCTCCATTTGTTGTGTTTTTTTGTGAGTCTTGGCGTTACCAGTTCTGCCTCGTCATTATACAACTCCGCATTGATACCCTACTTACACGGCGTTACTGGGACATTTTCTTTTCCACTCTGGCGTTTATTTACAGGGCACTGGATCTTGCTTTGCATTATACAAACGACAGAAGCCGGGAAAAAATGGATTAGACAGTTTGTCTGTTACTCGCGCGCAATCGGGCCAAGATTGATCAACCGAAATTTTGCCCATCTCAGAAACAGTTTTACCGGATGGAATCGCCTGTTTGAATTTGCTTTCACGGAATGGTTGGCGTTTTTCAATGCATAGACCACTGGGACGGCAAAAAAGAAACTCTCCATTCGGACCCATCAGGCGGCGCCCAAGTGGTGAGAGGTCATCGTCGCGCGCGGTCCACAGGCTGGACTCGCGTGAGCCTCCACCGCAGGGTTTGCCGCCTTGCAAAAACACCAAAAAACAAAACATTCACATCTCATGACATTTGACAATCGTTATACTCTTTTCCTTTGTATAGCTGGGAGGAAGCATGAATTGGAGATGCGATATGGACTCTGCATGGTCTCGGGGGCGATGATTTCGCCGAAAAATGATGTTACGATCTTGATGATTGATACCTAGATAGTTAAGGGTCGCAGCGCGATCCTCCCTGGCGTGAGCTCCGTCAGGGTCGAGGTAATGAGAAATTCGGCCACCTCAAGTTGTTTCAGTTTCAGTGTATGTGATGTGATGATGTTGTGTTGTGATGTAGCACTTGAAGTTGTGGGTCTAGGGAATCGCTAACTGATTACTTCTCCCATTGAGCGTCAAAGTGATTGAACTTGGCCTCCAACTCATCCGTGGCAACCTTTCCAGGCCGGGCCACCAAGGCACTCACCTCCACGTCCAATCCCTCGCCCCATTATCTCCCAACACCCAGCAAATCTCCCTCAGCGGCGTCTTCTTGTCACCATCGATATGGTAGACCCACCAGGAGCTGCCATGCTCATCGGCCTCCCTGACCACGCTGATGGTGACGCTCTTCGCACCGGCAACAATGTCGTCGCCGGATGCGACGTCGGCGACGCTCCAGTCGGCCCAGGCGTCGCAGCAGACGACGGAGAGGCGAGGGCTGCCGTTGTAGAACTCGATGCCCGCCTTGATCCACTTGCGCGGGGCCGCGGGGTTGGCGGGGTTGGTGATGGCCAGCAGGATGCCCGCCTGGTCGTACTGCTGCGTGTAGGTTGCGGTGAAGGTGATGGCTGCGGAAGCAAAGGTGTTGACAGGGCCGGAGGAGTGCGGGCGGACGGGTGCTAGAGGTGATTGGTTAGTTGATGGGTGAGGTGAGGTTTGGTGAAAGGTTAGGTGAGGTTGATGATGATGATGATGAAGTGGCGGCAGGGGGGCAGTACCTTTAAAGACGTCCGTGGAGGGAGGCTTCTTCCAGATGTCAGTGCTAGGACAAGCGGAGAGCGTGAATATCGAAGCCATGTCGAAGGATATGATCAGTGCAGTAGGTGAAGGAGTAGGTGAATGAGTGAATCAAACTTGATACGAGCAGAAAGTAGCCGTTCAGTTATGCTTAAGAGGAATCTGAGGAATCAATCCATCACAACAACGCGGGGGACGCAGCTGACATAATTGGACGCCTCCCTGCCGTGACTCGGCCCAGTCCGTCCCAACAGCGTCCAATTGGCAATGCAGAGCAGCATCTTTCGTGGAACGCCGCTTTCGACTCAGGGTGCGCCACAAGGGGATGGGAGGCACGTCCGAAGAATCTGCGACGTATTTGCGATGCAGGCGCAGCGGGAGATGGGCCCGACGAGCCGGCCGGTCGAGTCACTGCGCGGGCGGTTCAGAACTTCACGATGGCGTGCAGATGAGGGGTGCGGGCGTGCACGTGTGGGATGCCTGGGAATTGTGAAGGCTGATATTGGATTGTTTACGATTGTGTACAGGGGAGGCGTCGTGCAGAGGTACAAGGAGGATACAATGACGCATGCGAAGTGACAACTGGGAGACTCCAAGAGCAGCCATCTACCTTACCTTAGGTACGGATCCAGAGTGGGGAGCTGCTCCGTCTCAGCTCCTCCGTCGGAGCTGGATAAACCTCGGAAGCTGGCAGCTCGTCACCAACCACCCGAGGAAGTGTGGACAAACGGGTTCCCTTTTGCTTCATCATGGGAAAAAGCGGTTCTGGAATTTTTGCATATCCCAAGGTACTTGCATTATCCTCAGAGACGTTAATACGCCGACTCCTCGCGCCGCAGCCCAATACCAAAAATCATCACCGGCCGGTATTCGAACCTTCGCTGCCTGGACTCTCTCACCACATGACTCAGACTGGTTGTGCAGGCTAAGCGAGACATTGCACTTCCCCACTCGACCACGGCCCTCCGGCCACCACCACAAAAAACCCCGCCGCGGCCACGGCTTTCGATTTTCATCGACCAATATCCCGCCCTTACAGAGACGCGTCTCGCCTGTGTCCACTTACATCGCCTGCGCGGGCTCACCAACCGGCATTTTTTTTCATCTGCTTCGCCTTCGTTTTCGCCAGAACTTGCTACCCGACTTGAGCTGGCCGTCCGACGGTCTGGGGGGAGGAGAGAGAGAATTTAGTGCTAGATCAGGAAAACCGCCCACGACACTCCGGCGCCGAATGCCATCGACTTTTGCAGCTTTCTTTACTTTACGTTGCTCGACCACCCTTTCTTGAGCCCCGATTGAACCCCAATCAACCCTCGCTTGACCTTCGCTCACTCGCCATGTCTTCGTTCCTCACCCCGCCCAAGACGGGCCCCGGCGGCCAGCGTCCCGTTGCGAAGCCTCGATTTGCAAAGCCCAATCCCGTCCGAGCCATGCGAGAGCGCGAAGAGCGTCGAGCCGCCGCCGCCACCCACGCCCAGAACTCCCGAGCAGCTGTCAACCGGAATGCCTCGCTCGCCCACCCGTCGCGCCCGCAATGTCCCAACAAGGCGTGTCCGAAGCCCAATGTCGTCGACGGCACCTGCCAGACCTGCGGTCGTATCGCTGACGACAGCAACATTGTCGCCGAGGTGCAATTCGGCGAGACGTCCTCGGGTGCTGCCATGGTGCAGGGATCGTACATTGGTGCCGACCAGGCCGGTGTCCGCAGCATGGGCCCGGCCTTCAGGAGAGTGGGAGGATCCGACGACCGGGAAAAGAGCATTCGAGAGGCCAAGAGCTTGATGCAGGGTTATGCCCAGCAGCTCAACGTCAGTGACAGCTTGGTGACTGCCGGAACCCAGGTCTTCAAGCTGGCTTCCAGTGCCAACTTTATCCAGGGCCGTACGCTGACCAGTGTTGCTGCCGTATGCCTCTACGCTGCGTGTCGAGCGGAGCCGCCTTGCAAGGTCATGTTGATCGATCTGGCTGATCTGGTCCAGCTCAACGTCTTCAAGCTTGGCCGCATTTTCAAGAAACTGAACGAGGTGGTTCCCATTGGCAACGACGGCTTGATCCCCGTTTTACCCGAGGATCTGATTTGGCGATTTGCAACAAAGATGGAGTTTCACCAAGAGACGGCAAAGGTCGCCGAGGATGCTGTTCGTCTTGTCAAGCGAATGAGCCGAGATTGGATGGTTATGGGCCGTCGCCCCTCGGGCATTTGTGGCGCTTGTTTGCTCATGGCGGCACGAATGCACAACTTTCGGAGAACCGTCCGCGAAGTAGTTTACATCGTCAAGGTCACCAATCACACCATCCAGAGTCGCCTACAGGAGTTCAAATTCACCGAATCTAGTCGCATGTCGGTCGAAGACTTTCTGAAGCAGGACTTCCTGGAGAGTTCGCACGACCCACCTTCGTTTTACAAGCAGTCGGAGGAGTACAAGCAGATGGCCGACAGCAAATCCCGGAAGCGGAAGAGGCCAGTGGCCGGGGAGGAGGACGAGGCCGATGGCGACGCCTCAAGGTCCAGAGCTAACGCTCAGCCTCGAGGAGGTGCCGATCTCACCAAAGCCCCCGCCGTGGAGTACCGCCGTGATGAAGATGGATTCATCATCCCGCCTTTGCCATCGCAGATTGCCGAAAACCCTTCCCTCGTCAACAAACTTCATGCAAACACGGAAGAGGGAGAAGGAGAAGAGAACAACGTGGAAACACTGGACACCCTCGTGGAGGAATTTGGCGACGCCTTGGACGAAGATGCCGCGCAGGAATCATCCGGACAGCGCGGGAAAGGAAACAAGTCGGACAAGCCCCAGTTACCCATCAACGAGGAGTGGGAGCAAGACGAACAGGAGCTGGAGGGTGTCATTGAGGAAATCTTCAACGATCCGCTAACGTACGAGCACGCCATGGCCTACTCAACCGCCGAACAGCGTGCGCAGATCCACACCGTTTGGGCTCTACAGCAGCGGCCTCAGAAGGAGATCTCGATGTCTGCGGATGTTACAGAGGATGAGTTTGCCGACGATCTCGAGGTCATCAACTGCCTGCTGTCACCCGAAGAGGCGCAAATCAAGGAGATGATTTGGGTAAATCAGAACAAGGAGTGGCTGCGCAAGCACCAGGAGAAGGTGTTCAGGAAGAAGCTCGAAGCGGAACGGCCGAAACAGACCCGAAAGCGACGAAAGCGTGCCAGGATGGGTGAAGGACAAACAAGCCCTGCCAGCTCTGCCGCCGAGGCAGCCATCAACGTGGCCAAGGATCGAGCATGGTCCAAGAGGATCAACTACGACGCCATCCGCAACATTTTCGACATGCCCAACGTCGGCGGTCCTGGATCCGAGGCTACCAGCCGAAAGACAAGCATGGCAGGCAGCACGTTCGGAGCCGACGATGCGAACGAGGCGCCTGACGATAGTGTCGCCGGCGATGACGTGGGCGCTCCCGCCGAGGAGGAGGAAGAGGAGTACGATGAGACGGAGCACTACAACGAAGAAGGAGAGGAGTTTGGAGGAGGCGGCGGTGAATTCGAGGGCGGGTTTGAAGACGACGACAACCCCGACATGGATGCGGAGTATGGGCTAGACGAGGAGTTTGCATAAAGTACCATGGGAGATTTCAGCGGCGTGGCGGACGAAAATTGGACCAGACAACGGGCGGATGTTTTGATACCCACACGCGAAGGATAGACTGGCTTTACGCCGTCCACTTGAAGATAAATATCATAGGAATTGCCAAGTAGTATAACCTTTACTTTATGGCATAACCATTTAGTTAATGACAAAAGTAATTACTCCATGCTCATGCCATTGACTCCATCACCACGCGCGACTACCTCGGACATGACGGCGCAAATGACTATCGCCGACATCAACTTCGCTATCCGCACCATCGCCGACACCGGATAATAGTCTGTCTAATGCCGTGTGTAAACGACGACTGCCGGCCTCATGGCACATGATGCGTGCGCGATGCAGCTGAAGAGGTGTGCCTGGGGCGCATTTAGTTAGCCCCATTCTTCAACCTCCTAAGAGATCGGTTTTCAGCCCTTCAACCCTCCTTGGCACTCATGTCAGCTGGACGAAGATCGGGCAATGGCATCTGCATTTTCAACTTGGACTTGCTGCGCCCGCCGTCATCGGAAAACGGGCAGCTGGATTTCCAATCACTAGGCGGCACGTTGCAGGCATGATATCACAAGGGGCCTTCACCTCACTCTAATAGAGAGTGGGCAATAAAGCCTATTTGATACCGGGCGAATTCATCTTATCTTCTGTCGCCCTACAAACGGTTTGTTTCACTAGCAACTCTGCCATAAATCTGCTGCAAATGGATCCTTTATCAATCACCGCCAGCGTCGTGGCGCTGCTCCAAGCAACTACCGCCGTAGGAAAGGGAATCAAGTTCCTCCACTCTCTCAGCCACATCCCCGACGAATTCTGCGACTTGATCAATGAGCTCGCAACCCTGCAAGCCGTCCTGGGACAAGTCACCAGCGCGCTCAAGGAATTACAGTGCGACAACCCAGCCGCGCCTGTGCTTCGGGTTGATCTGACCAAGGCGCTGGTCTTGGAAAATGACCTGCAACAGACTGTGGGTGAGATTGACTCCCTGTGCATCCGGCTCCAGGAAACGGCCCGCGCCACAAGGCGAGATGGGAAGCTGGCGATATCCAAGAAGATGTGGCTTCGGGAGCGGAGTAGCATTGCCCATCTCAAGGCGAAAGCGCGTGCGGCAAAGAGTGATTTGTCGTTGTGTTTCGAATCGCTCATTTCCACCCAAAGGTTGTAAGAAACCCATCTCAGACTCAGGCTCCAGCTAATGCGCAGATGACAGCGCGAGGCAAACAAGGGTTTCAATCGATATCCACCGGTTGGTGGCCATGACCTATGACGGCCTGACCTCAGAGTTCGAGAGGAGCACCAAAATTGCCGAGGCGCACCAGAGTAGCTCTGACGAAGTGCAGAAGTCTCTCAATCGGCTTCATGCAAAAGCGCTTGATCTTGAGCAATTGATCCGCGCGACTGTCAAGCCAATGCCAACCCACAATGGCGGTGCTGCGAGCCATGTGGATGAGATCGATACTAGCGGCACTGTCTGGTCATTTCAAGCCTCGCTGCGACTCCCTTGTTCGGCGTACTGCAACTGTCAATGCCATCGTCAATCTCAGGTCGAAACTCCAAAATGGCTCCGTTCTGTGTTTGGCTCCTTGTTCCTCCGGTACAACAGCCTTCCCGTTTGGGACACGCGGCCATGCAGAGTAGAACAATGCAAACGATCCCATGGCTCTATCCGGCTGCGATATACCTTCCCGCAATGGATGATAGCTAGGGAGGTTTCCCTCGCAACGTCTGGACACAGCGTCGTGGGATATGGAGCTGCACTGCATGCAAGGATCCGGAGGGTTTTGCCCGACGGTCTGGCGCTTGCGGCCATTGCGTTTAATGATCTGGAATGGCTCAAGAGGGCTCTCGTCAGCAATAAGTTGCACGTCACGGACATTGACCAATCTGGGAAGTCGCTGATGAATGTACGTTGGGCATCTAATGCGCTTACTACACTAACGGCATTTAGCTCGCACTGTATCATCGGAATCTGAAGGTTACGAGGTTTCTCTTCGAGCATGGTTCGCCTCCAGGTGGAGAGGACAACTATGGATGGTACATCAAATGCCCCTGAAGTAGCCGCCAGGGAAATCTAGCTTACCTGTATCGTAGGTCGGTCGCAAAGGAGGCCCGCTTGAAGCTCTATTCACCAAAGGCAATCTATCGAGACCCTCGGGACAATGATTTCCTCCGCAGACTCTCTGAATTGGGAGACGAAGACGAAGTCCGGATATCGACATTGATTCATGATTGTTTGCTGGGAATCAACCCCATATCTCTTTCTACCGCTATTGCCCAGGCTCCGTCTGATATCAACCGTCTCGATGATTTTGACCTCGCTCCGATCCACTGGTGTATTAGGAAACATGATTTTGTCTCGCTCAAGATGCTACTTGCTCATCCGCAGATCGATGTTCACATTACCCACCCCTTTGGTACATTTCTTCATTGGGCTGCGCGTAACGAGTACCCTGGATCCTCAGACATGGCTCGGTCTCTACTGGACGCCGGACTGGACGCCAATTCTCAGAATAGGCACGGCCGCACTCCGATCTACTTTGCATTTCACAACCCTGAGACGGTTCAGCTACTGCTTGATCACGGCGCGACTACGGTGAACTTTTCTCAACATGAATCGGAAATGGAGAATCCAGTCTCTTGGTTCGTGGAGCGATGGAACGACATCCGGAGAAGAGACCCTCAACGACAAAAACTGGAAGCGGTCTTTGAAGCTGCTCCTCGGGTTTGGTGTTGATCTTGACGCTTCGCAATGGGAAGGGCGGACTCTTATCCACCGCGCCATTCTGTATCAGAACAACGCTCTTTTAGAGCTTCTAATCCAGTATGGGGCCAGAACAGACGCTGTCGATAACGACGGGAATGGAATCTTGCATTTTGCGGCCCAAGCTGGGGACTTGGAGTTGATTGAGGTGCTGCGCGATGCCAAGATTCAAGGGATCAAGTCAAATGCATTGAATGAGGCTGGCGAAACCCCGGCGCGAATCATGGCGGCAAGAATGACTGGACAGCTCAAGGATGAATGGGCCCCGGAGTGAATGTTGCGACATACGAAGAATTCTTGGTTTTCAGGTTGCTGCTAGAGGAGATTGACGAAAGGAACCGGAGTGGTCAGTATGCAGTCGATGGAGTTGACGTTTCCCCCGATGCTAGGATTGATGCTCTCGACATTGACGAAGAAACAGGACAAGATGGAGCGACTTCCGAGGCTAGCTTTCGGAGTGATGTTGCTTTTGCGAATTCTGATGCGTCAGGAATGGACCTCCTGTCAGAATTCGATGATGATCTATACAGGGATTCAAATCGGTCTGAGGATGACGGGAGTGAGGATGAGTTTATGGATGCGAGAGATAGTTGGGGGTTAATCATGCTGGACTTCAAGACTCAATCATCCTCTGGAAATATGTAGAGTACTGGAATATTGAGCTGCACAGGCAGCAGAGGCATGGGATTTTAGTGAAACTGAAGGCATAGTTAGAATGAGTGAAGGTAGCAAAGGTTGATATATTAGTAATGCTGATACGGGTTGTGACACTATCTCTAATATGGGAGAGCTGGGGGCGTTATGCATGCTTGCCTATGTCACACTGAGTGAATATGATCAGGATGATGTCGGTGTGTCACTTCAGGCTCCAACTGGAGGAACTCCTAAAAAAGGAAAATGAGAAATGAAAAGAAATGAGTGTTGCTAAACAAGTGCAGACTTTCAGTTGGCTGGAAAAGCTCCCATCTTCTCCAGCTGTTCATCACAGTCCACCTCGGTCAAGTTTCCATTCTGGACGAGGAACAACCTGTCCCTAGAAGACCTCATACTCCCCGTCAAGGCATTCAAGCGATGGGCAATGATAATGACTGTATGGCCCTGTTCAAGAAATTCCGTCTCTATGATGTCGTGGATGGATAATTCTGTCCCCGAATCCAAGGAAGAGGTAGCCTCATCCAGGAGCAAGATTGGTCGCGGCGCACCCTCGAAGGATCCATAGGGTTGACGCCGACGTGGAAATGAGTGTTTCCGAGCAATCGCCCGTGCCATAGCTAACTGCTGCGACTGGCCGACAGATAACGCGGGCAATGACGAGAGACGCTGGTCCAACGGACTTTGCGAAAGGCCAGTGCTTGTGCTGCATAAATGTGCCAAAGGCCAACCTTGAGGAGAGTAGTCTCTAGGACTTGATCGGAAACCATAGAATATGCATCCAGATTGAAGCGTAGAGTTGCATCAGGCATCAGGAACGAATCTTGGGAAACCGTAATGAAACATCGTTGTCGCACGATTGACAGGGGGATATTTGTGATATCTTGGCCGTCTATTTCGACACTACCAGTGCTTTCAATTAGGCGCAAGAGGGCTAAGAAGATGGTACTTTTGCCACTGTAACAAACTGGACGTGAGAAATGGATTCCTGTGATGGAATAATTGGATTTGAACTCACCTTCCAGTCCGTCCGCAGATGACAAGCTTTTGTCCTGAACGAATGTCAAGGTTGATGTTGCTAACTATGGGGCGGCTGTCAAAGCTAAGAGAAGACGTCAGACCACTCTTCCGAGGCATGCGAAATGTTTTCTCACCTGTAGCCTATCGCAAGGTTTCGTATTCGAACATCCCCCTTCATTGGCCAAGCAGGGTCAGGAATATGCTTCGGCGACTCTCGTTCTTCTCGAGGAGTGTAAGCTTCCACAGCCCTCAGACGGGAAACGGCACCAAGAGAGATTTCCAACCCAGTCCAAGATTCAACGAGACGGACTAGGGTAGCGTTTGCTGCCAGAATGAGGTTCAAGGCAACGCCAATCCCTCCTCCAGTCGTAGCATCAGTCCTTGTCAGGATGATGCCAATAAGTCCAATAGCAATGGCGCTTATGATCAGCTCTAGAACCAGGTTAAGCCAGCGCTGGAGGCAAAGCAGCATATACAAAGTTCGCAACGAGGAGTCGAGGTACTCCAGATTCTTCATTGACATAGCGAACTGCCACTTAAAAGATCTGATTGTAACAATGCCCTCGACCTAAATTCCAATTAGAACCACACTTGGCATGTTGATTGAGTACATTACCGTCGCTAGAAAGCTCGAATAAAGTGCGGACTGAGACTCGATTTCAAGAATCCGCAACTGGCGGGAAGTTCGCAAGTATACCCTCTGTATGAAAAATACAACAGCGACGCAGAAAGGTAGCGAGAAGATGAGGATTCCCTGGACTTTCACTAAAAGTAATATCTGGGCCATCATTTTGAAAGTTTCTTGTGGAGTCAATAACAGAGTCTTGAGAAATGTCAAAGTGAGCTAAGACTTACGGACGCAAAGGGCTGAGAAAGCCTCGGGAAGCTGCCTGTCGACGAAAGCAATATCATGACCGAATCTATATCGCCGTTAGCTATGTCTTTAATACAGCCATTGGCCTAGGTAAATGAGGGAGTCAGACCGATTCAACGTAATACCGATATCAGTATTTATGAAAAACGACAGCGGTGCGCTATTGCAAGATTAGTGATTATTCTCTGTGAGGAAAAGTGAACAACATACCCCAGAATGGTTGACAGGAGAGACTGATGAAGCGTTTTGCCAGAGTGGGGTGCAAGGAGAATATATGTGACCCTGGACACTGTGTCAGAGTTGAAAATTTGCAGATATGTCCAATATGAACCGACCACATTAGTCCACTCGTAGATGCCCAAGCAGCTAACGCCATTAAAATGTAACCGATAATATAATACAATGAGCCACTGGTGTCATCTTCCGTCCACCACTTGATCCAGTAGTGTGGAAGGGTTATGAAAGTAGAATATGATGCCGTGCAACAAATAATGCAAAGAGAGTTGAAAACACCAGCTGACTTGAGATAGTAGCCTGATCTGTCAGAAAGGGGTGCCGTGATTTCTCGGGAATACCAATGCATACCATAAAGCGAAGTGTCACCTGTCTTCCGGTACAAGTCGTCCTTCATATCCATGTTGGCATCAGCCTTGCTTGGCTTTCCCAGCACGCCAACATGTCCGGTCACAGAGCTGTCAAACTCAAACTTTCTGATCACGTTCGCACTACCCAACATTGAGTCGCTGGATTGCATCTGAACTCGACCATTGTCGACGTACAAGACATAATCAGAAACCTCCAAATGTTGAGCTTGTGAGTAATTTAGCATCTCGAGCAAACAAGGTAGCGAAAGCGGGTTCAATCAACTCACTCGAGTTTGCAATCAGGAGAACAGTCGTCCCCTCCTTCTTGAACCAACCATGACTGCCAAATAGATTTGCAACCACTCTTGCCTCGGTTGTTCCGTCCAAGGCAGTCAAAATGTTGTCAAGGATGGCGATTTCGCAGCGAGAGTACAAGAGGCGAGCTAAAGCCTGGAAAATGTTAGATACACGTTTTTTACACTCAGGGCAGGGTTGTGGAACATACAACACGCTGTTGCTGTCCACCGGAAAGATTTATCCCGCTGTTGCTAATATAAGTTGCATCTGCATCTGGAAATGTCGCAATATCGACTTCAAGAGAACAAGCCTGTATGGAATCCTGGTATCTTTGTTCATCGATGTTATCGGAAAATCCAGTGATTATCTCTCTCAAACTGCCCGCTGAAAGCCACGCCTTTTGGTCGCAGAACCCAAAATTTGTGGAAGATATGTGAACTCCCCCTCCAACAGGCTTAATCTCACCTAAAAGCATCTTGGCCAGCATAGATTTTCCACTCCCTACAGGCCCGCAGCAGATTGTTATAGAACCTTGGGGAAGCTCAATATTAATGTTGGAAAGTACTGGTACTGAGTTTCCGGGGCCACAGATTACAACATCAGTAGTTTGAATTGCAAAAGGTACTGTATTTGTGGCGAATCCGCGAGAAGTTCCGGCGATGAGCTGTCTCTGATCGCGATATGTTGGCTGAAGCAAATATGCCTGAATTCGCTCAATGTTTGCAAATGATGCCACGGCGCGAGGTACGATGGTCATGATCATGTTTGCTGGATGTGTGACGACTGCTAGCACGGCGACTGTCGTAAAGACAGTTGCCACGTCCAAATTAGTGCTGTATGATTTTGCAACAATCGCAAATAGCACCACTGTGATGACTTGCGTGAATATTCCAAGTGCATTCGCTGAGGAAGATTAGCTATGCCTATGCAATAATGTGAGAGGATCTTACCGCTTGCATTATAAATAACACTCATCCATCGAACGTGTTTCGAGCTGTCAATCTCCTTCTGGCGCAGGCGGCAGATATATGCCATAATTGCATCCGTCAGGCCGATAGCTTTTAAACTTTTCACAGATGCTAAGACTGTATTCAACGCTGAGATACGTGCTTGCGTAGCAATGTTCCAATCCTTTTGACGGGATCGGATGTTCCCAGCAACGAAGCGACTGACGCGAGAACAGACTTATCTAGGTTATTACATAGTTAAACTCATGGAATGGAGTTAAACTTACAAAAGATTATAACTAGAGGGACAGGCCACAGCCCATGTACCTGATTTTCGAGTATGAATAAGCCAAGAATGAGCTCAAGGAGCTGTCCCCATGTGTCGTGAAACATCTCTCCAATATCGGCAATGCCTGATACATCTGTACTCATAAGAGATACGGCGCTACCAACATGCGAGACTTCAAAACTCATATCGAGTGTCTTGTTGTAGACAAGAGCAATGAGAGACCCCCGCAACATCAGCTGGAGTCGGTTCAGGCGATGTCTGTACAAAGAGGCAGAAATCTAGCTTGTTAGCAGGGGAGGAACCTTGCGACAGATTTTCTCATATTATACTAACTGCTAGACCAAGGTACACAGTCGTCGCGGCCACCAAGATCCAAAACTTGTCGCATTCCTGGTGGCTGTGTTTCCGCGACTGCTCGATAAAGGTGATGATTTCGTGAATGAGGAGGGGTTGACTGCAGCGACAAACGGCGAGAAAGAATCGTGGAAAGGCAATAGATAAAAATGGCGTATAGAGGCAATGGAACAAAACTTTTATCAGCGTTGCCTTATTCTCGGGCTTTGCTTTATCCATCCCAAATATTAGCAACCAAATGTGACTCAACTTGAGGACGGAGCTACTACTCACCTTTTTGATCCCAAGACCGTAGAATATTACTGCGCGAGATGCTGGGTCGAATCTTCTTGTCCAGATGCGGAATATTGCTTAATTGCAGTATCGTATCATTTCCTTGAGCTAAGATACCGTTCACCCACCAGAAAAACACCTTGCTAAGTATCCCTGCCGTATCCTCCGGGGACAGGTGGCTGTAGGCTGGCTTGATGATAGACGATTTCCCCTGGGCCTCAAGTAGCAACATGATTATTCGTACTAAAAGCTCCATAATGGAAATCCATCTGTGTGGAGACTGCTGGATCTGACTTGCAGTTGGCACAGGGAAAGTGACCTGCGAGAAACAACATAAAGTAGTTGCCAGCAGATAGAGTACGGATAAGTCTGACGGCTTGACGGACGACTTATGATGGAGAGCAGATATCCATATTAGGCCAATTGATGCAAGAAATGATGACAAGGCAGAGAGCGTATCGAATGGATCGGTACTTGGCGAGAATGAAAGCACCATCAAGTGGGCCAAGCATAGAATGGACAGAACTAGAGCGATGCACTGAAACGTCTGTAAGTCAAATACCTTCAACATGGACTCAGCATACGAACGAGCTTGGCGGTACCCAGCCAGTTTTGCTTTACTTTGACAGCCGCATGCCGGTGCGACCATAGAACCCGAGGGAGGAAACTGAGGAAAAGAAAAGAAGCTACAGCCGAGACGATAGAAGGGCTGGATCGGCCCCGACAATTTTGTGACTCCATGACTTGGAGACTTTCAGGACGGAAATGAGATTGTGCGGTGTAATTCAACAGCGAGAAGTTAAAGGATGTGGGAAAAACACGCAACAGTGACGCGTACGTATATGTTCGCTTTATCACTATTGGTACGGCTAGGCTGTCCCTTGCCTCTGTGCCTCGTATCCAATCCTAGACCGCTGCACAGGTTTCTCAAAACGGGTTATCCTTATCTCAAAAACATTGCCGCTCCGGCACAATGTGGGGCCGTTTGGACAACGTATTTACGATGCGTTGGATGTACGTACAACGTAGTACTCTGCATGATTACGGACGCCAAAGGTATGCTTACTTTGAAATATGGGGTAAAAGAAATGATGGGTGAATCCTCCAAGTATTTGGCGTTGTTGGTTGGAGTTCATTGTCTGGGTGGATTACGCGGCTTATGGCGTCTCGCAAGTTAATCGTATCTGGTATAACCACAACGTGCTGCTATTTCCTTGTGAACCCATCCCACTCAGATTTGCCCCGTCACTGAATGTACTTTCTCACCTCTGTGTAGGTAGGCTGCAGTGTGAGGCTTGAAGGTCGCAGGTGTCGAATGGCCCGTGCGTATACACGTGACTGCCTCGCTGATCTGTCCATCTCCTCCGCGGTGCTCAGGCACAGAGTACATTGCAGCAAGTACCGACCCACATACAAACATGGGTGGGGGAGGTGCGCGCCGCAACAAGTATTCAGTGCCTGAGATCTGCGAAAGCGATCGGACTAGCAGGGTCCGTGCGGGGCCATGCCACTGCCTAAACCGTTCCTTTCACGGCATTGGCAAGTCCCTTAGTCCTTTCCCTCCCTCACATCACCACCTCGCATCTCACCATCGTCACCTTGACAATGCATTTGTCTTCTTCTTCCACCATCAACGCAACGCCATGGAAGTTGCAAGAGGGTCAGTTCTTGGTCTCTGCTTCTAGCGGAGGACTGGACGCCCACCGCGCGCAATGATAAGAGTTCTGCATTGCACATCGCAGTGACTCGGTTCAGTGAGGAAATGTGCCCGGGCCATCCATCTCCAAGCTACGGACTGCGGTCCGGGAATGGAAAGGGACTCGCTCTTGAGCAGTCGCCTGGCGAGCTTCATGGAGTTGGCTTTTCTGGTATCATTGTCGCTGGTGCGCGTCCAGTTCTCCGCTTGATGCCAAGTCGACGAGTCGACGCCTTTCAGAATCATGCCTACTCTTCGGAAGCTGAAATGAACGGACGGGCAGTTCTTCTTCTCCTGTTTACCATGCTTCACCTCACGCCTTGGATGCAGCAGGTATTCTGTGGGTGCGTCTCCTACCATGTACGGGTTGGCTAATATTTCGCTTCTTTTAAATAGGATCCCAACTCCCTCTCGCGAATCAATGGAAAGCTTTCCTAAGCACTTCTCGAACCCGGCCGTCGTTTCTTGGCTCAACGCCTCTCATCAAACACAATACCTTTGCCCTGGCGCCAATACCCAATCACGCCCAGTCATCTTCTCTATAGACTACAGCAGTGAGGCCGCGACTGTCTTGTTCAAGATTCGACTCCCGATTGGACTGAAGACTTCATCCAATACGAAGACACACTTGTTTCTCTTCATCCACCCGGAGCAAGTCACATCCTTAACTCACCATGGTCTTGAACCTGACGAGACGCCTGAACAAGTACGCCAAAAGCTTGGGCATGGTGTTATCTGCCTCAAGTTCCAGCTGAGTACTCGTCCAGACATGATTGTGCCCAAGTCCTTTACCCCCAAGAAGCGGGAGGATTGCGAAACGCTAGATGCCCTGAAGCAACTCGCTCGACAAAAAGCTCTGAGTATCTATGTAGGATGCGACATTCTACCAGATGCCCAAGCTCGCATCATCTGCGACATAGCCCTTGATCCTGAAATCAGGACAAGTTGCTTGGAAAACCATCTCACGACTGTCTACGGATCCAATCGTGTCAGGCGTTGGCTATGCTCTGAAGATGCGTCAGCAGCACCGCCTCCATCATACAACCAAGCACAATGTGAATTACCGCTCGTCGACGAAAAGGGTAAGACACTATTGCTCCCCGACCCCCAAACCCACTTCCATTTACTAGTATCGTTGCGCTGACATAGTCTAGAACCTACCATAGTAGATATTGAAGTTGCGACAAAGAAGCGGAAGAGGAATGGTGAAGGAGAAGCACATTCTCTCGAGTCAACCTTACTCAAGGCCGCCGAGAAGGCCGTCGAGATGGCTGTCAAGACACAACTCGCCGACATTTTCCGACATGAATTACAACAGGTCAAGGAGGAAATCCTGGCACACGTCGACAAGAAATTCGACTATCTCGACATGTACAATAAGGGGGAGGTGGACGATAGATTTTACGTGATGGAGAAAGAGGCCGAGGGCATAATGGCGACAAAGGTTGACGAGGATGTCCTGGACGATATCAAGATCGAACTGCAGGTTTACACGAAGGAATAGATGATGGAAATGGAGACTAAGGTGGAGAAGCGCCTTGAGAAGCGCCTTATCAAGCGCCTTAAGGCGTCTTCATGGAACCTCGAGATGGACAGCGACAGTAAGACTAATTTGCCTTCGTCTTGAGGTGGCAATAAAGTTGACCTACTCCACAAATCTCGACCGGAATACGTTGGTTTTGTTATTCTCGTTCAAGTGTGTGCTATCCCGCATGATACCAGCAGATGGATGATGGTTCAGCCATTGTTCCCGTTGCTGCCGTCACGCACCCTCCTCCTATCAAGATACTTCAACATTAGCCGCAACCCCATCTCTCCCAATCAATATATAACACAACTCTATCCCGATAGCACATGGTCCTCGTTCCAATGGCGTCAGGTCCTGTCAGTGTCAACCTCGTGTGCATCTAACCATCCCTGACGATGCCGTAAGCTCACAGTAGATTTTCGTCACGGCAACCCCTTCCAGTTCACGCCATTCTGTTGCCACGGCCGCAGCCTCTGGCCTTCTACTTGACGCGCATTGGGGCCAGGAGTATAGTGTCCCGCGGCATGCCGATGAAGTGGAACTCCCTGGTCGTCTCCGCCGCCAGAAGTGTGCCCACTGGTAGTCCGAGGTGATTTTGTATCGACCGAGATCCGATGACCCGGATACACCTTGTCGAGAATGACATCCAAAGCCGTGTAGCTAGCACTATTGACCAGCTTCAAGACCTGGTGGAAATCCTTGCAGAAGAAAAAAGATACATTGTATTTGAGTTCACTGTAAGTAGTTGGCTCAAACTGCCAATTAAAGAATCATAGAACTAAAGCCACGCTCCCTCCCTTCGATTCCTTATCAACAACCTCCTCCGCCACCTCCGTCTCCCCCTCCACAGCCACCACCTCCACCTCCATCACCAATGGAGCCAAATGCATCAACCAGTCCAGAGAAATCGAAGTAATGATGATGTTCATCGTCCCTAGTGCGAATTCTTCTGCGTCGAGATATGCTTAGCTTATAGACGTCCTTTCCTCCGGGTTGTGCAACATTTAGTTTGTAGAGCTCCTTTTCATCGGGTGTCATATAGGGTAGAGTGGATGATGAAAGTGGAGTCTCAACTGCGGCGACTCGCTTCGAAGAATCTTCAGAATGCCTCCTAGACGGGACAGTAGACGGAGGCGTTTGGGCCTGATCTCCAGGTGTAGAACTGAGGATTGATTTCTTGGAACTGTCCATGGATCGGATGCTGGGTGATAGAAGAAGAGGAGCCTCAGGTGAGGGGCGAGTATGTAAGGATGATTTCTTGGTGTCGTTCGGATATCGCACTGTGGATGGTAGACGAGGAATTTGAGTTACCGGGGTGGTTTTGGCCATTTTGGCCGGAGCATAGTGATTTGGTCTGAGCCTGAATGGAAGACACATTGTTGTGGAGAGTGGGTGCAGGATATTTGTAGAGTGTTATGGACGCATGAGCATGAAAAGAACATTCAGTTCTCAGGTTGACATGCGGAAAAGGCGATGTACTGTGGATGATGATTACAATAAATGAATGGGTGCGTGGCCTCAATCGCAAGTCTGAATATTGATATGCGAATAATATACGAAGAGTATTGTTGGGAGTTCCGCCATTTATCTATTGTGGAGGTCACAAGCCGTGGCGCTTGGACACTTGGTATGCAGCATGTGCCCGGTTTGTGTGCTTCTAAAAGCACTCACCTGGGCTGTGCAGCAGCCTTGCATATAACCAACCTCTCTTTCATGGCTGCCTGGCCAAAAAAGATCTCGCCAAAAAGGCGGGGTAGTGTATTTTATCCGTAGGTCATTTGCCAATTACTTCCGTCGTTATCATGCCACATTGGCCTGGTCTGCTGTGGTTGTATTAATTGAGGCGAAGCACGACCGTCACACGTCGGTAAGAGCTCCGCCACAACGTTGGTCTTAACCGAGTGCGTATTGCATACCACCGCTTTCCCCCACCTGCCTTATTGGGCACCGACTTACCAGAAAAGTCAAGCTGAACGGAGAGATGGTGGGTTGATTGAGCGATAATTCCCTTTGAGGGTTGTATTGTGATAATTTAGTGCAATCTGAAAAACGAGACCTCTAACTGCTGTGCTCTACCGCCTCACTTTCGGTGTTGTTGCCCGTGTGATCCGAGCCATCCTTCTCTCGGTTGTTGGCAGCCCAGGAACTGCTCTTGATTGGGTTGACGTGCTGGACGTACATCGTGTCAATCTCCTCAAGGGTCCGGTCCTTGGACTCGATAAGGAAGAAGAAGACGATGAGCACAAGAGCTGCACAGCATCCTGCAAAAACAAGACCGTACAGGTAGTCAATAGCGTCAGTAATGAATCGAGTGCTAGGTGTGGTGTTAGTATATCAACGCTTCGACATTATTTCGATTAGATACTCACAAGAAAGAAATCATACTAGTTCAAATTAGTAAGAGGACCATTAAGTGGAAAGGCAATAATTGGGGACTTACAAGTTCCAGAACCAGTTGGCAGCAGTGGCGAGAGCCATGCATCGACCGCGGTATTGGGCAGGGTACAGTTCAGCAACAACCGCCCAGACGAGAGGACCCCAGGTGGTGGCGAACGCAGCGATAACCAAGCAGGAGAAGGCAATGAGAACAGTCCCGGCCTTGGGGGTGTTCATCGGGTTCTCATGATCGAGCGAGAAGTGCCCAACGAAGGCGTAGACACTGACAGATTAGAATTAGCAAAGGTTGCACATGGATCGACAAGAAACTCACAAGAAGCACATCATCATCCAGAGTCCGCCAATCATCAAAGCCTTGCGACGGCCGCACTTTGCCACGACCCACAGACCGCCAAAGGTACAGGCGACGTTCACGGATCCGAGAATGATCTGAGTGACATAACTGTTGCTGATACCGGTGGAAGAGAAGGCCGTAGTTCCGAAAAAAAAGAAAAAATTTATGCCCGTTAGTTGCTGGCCAGCCTGAAGGGTCATGCCGAGAAGTGTGCGGTAAAGCATTCGGGGCCCAGTGAAGATCTCGTACCACTTTGTGTCGGTGCTGGTCTTTTCCTCTTCCTGCTTGGCGCGAATCTCATCAATCTGCTTCGACACGCTGTAGTCGTCAGGCGCAACACCGGCCAGTCTGGCGATGGTGTTGCGAGCTTCCTCAACTCGGCCCTTTCGGTACGCATAGCGAGGAGACTCGGGGAGCAAAAGGATGCCTCCGCCAAGAATCAGGGCCCAGAGGAAGGAAAGGCCGTTGGGAATTCTCCAAGATGCGCTGCTCTCATCCGACTCAGTTCCCCAGTTCACCATCTCGGCGGTCCAGATTCCGAGAGTGATGAAGAGCTGGTATGTTGATACCAGAATACCGCGAATGATGGCCGGGCTGCTCTCGGATTGGTACATTGGGACAACAACGGACAAAGATCCGATGCCAAGCCCTGTTACCAAACGGCCAACGGCAAATTGGGCCCATTTCTTCTCAGATGAAATCTCAATGATTGTGCCGATCATGGTGAAGAGAGCCGAGGATGAGATAGTGAGACGGCGACCAATGATGTCGGACATTGAGCCAGAGATGAGGGACCCGATCAGACAACCGACACAGAGAAGGCCAACAATAGTACCCTGTCGGGCAGCACTGAATGTGAAGGATCCATCAGACTGCTCCTCGCCAAAGCGTTCGGCATAGTTGTCCATGAGAAAGAAGCCGGATATTTGACCACTGTGGATTGGATTAGACACGCCCTGGGCATTACGGACCCGACTTCACCTACCTGACATATCCAAACATGAATCCACCAATGCTAGCAACCAGACCCAGGAAGCAGGCAATGGCAGTGACTTTTTGATGAGCAACTTCATTGGAAGGGCCGTTGCTTGAGGGCTCCACACGCCCACGCCCTTTGAGATGGCTCATTATCGCCATGATCAAGATAGTAAAGATAAGATTGATGTTGTTTTTGTTCACCACAAAGAGTAAAGTGAGTCATCGACTGTTGATATTTTCACATTTAGCAAGAGAGGGCGAACGAGATCCTTTTACACTGCGGTTTAATGGGCCTCATGACCCCCACCGCGTGGACGCACCATCCGATGCTTAGTGAGTCCACGGCGATGCGTCGGAGGAGGCATAAATGGGTCCGTCATGGGATTTCCAAATATTTCAGGGACGAGAGCAAATTGCTCGAGAGATTCGCGCTGCCGGGGAAGCCGAAGGCGGAGCTTTGACGTCAGTGAGGGCTCTCGGTCGGGCCTATTCAAACTCCTCGCCTCATCCTCAAATTACGTCATCGCGGAGCAATCGCGCGGATTCTGTTGTCTGCTTGATGATACAGAATCCTTTTCAAATTCCTCAATTCTCTAGGACCCTTTGGTCCCGGCTTTAGTATTTATGGCCATCCAGCTATCAAGTCTTGATTCCATGAGATAAAAGGATGGATGTGAAATCTTTGTGTTCGCCACTCGGGACCCGGTTGTCTCAGGCGGGTACTTGATAAGCGGCACTTGAAGATAGGGTCCGGTGGATCTCAAGCGGGCCGATGGACCCAAATTTCTTGTTTTAGACCTGGACTAGCGGTTGAGAGATTGAGGCTCAAGATGAGGCTCAACAGCGCATTACGTCGCACCGATCCCTTTTGCGAGCCAAGCGCCATGGACATCAAGAACCAGATGAATCCAAACGACCTAGACAAAAGTCCATATTGGAAAGTTCATCTTTTGACACTTTTCTTGTCCCTCCCGCGATTTGCATCTCTCCTTTTCCGTTATCTCTATCATCTCATGTTAAGCGAGAAGCGTTGTTCAACGACAATTCACCGAGATTCGGCCCGATCATCATGCTTCCGTTAAGTTCGTTACACGTTCCACTCTTGGCACCGTAATCCAGATAATTGTGGATTTCCGAGTGTTGTCATCATGCAACTGCAGGAACATGCATACAAGGATTGCTTCGTGATTTCAGATTTTGGGTCGAACCACTCGAGATTCGCGGTAGCTGCCGCTCCCTAACAGCACATTTGTCACTCAGGATGCATTGGAATTGACTGCTCGAACATCACATCACCCAAGCGACCTGCAATAGTCAATTTCCTTCTGTAATTTAGTTTGCACTTTGGCATTGTTTTCATTGTTGTTATACCCTGAGATCACGCCACGGCCTGCTCCTGGTGCCGATGGGAACAACATTCAAACAAGCTTTGATCAAGGGTATCGCTCTAGACCCCTGCAAATACGCTGAGCGATTAACTCCATATTTACACCGGAGATGCCACCGGTGAGAGTGGTTTGAGGACACCATGTGGAGAGGACATACGTAAAGAAAGTGTCACTGGTATCAATAAAAAGCCCGATGTTTTAGGTACCACTCTATACGATATTTCCTGGAAGCGCACTGCTGAGTGCATCGTAAGAGTCCCCAGTCTTGCGATTGAGGCTCAAGTTCTAATGCAACAGCCTTATCAGTCGGCGGATATCCATACGATGCATGGGACGGTGGCCAGAACTTGCGCGTTTTTGAACCGCAGGTATTGAAGCACATAAAATATCATCCCACATATTAATATTAGGTTTGCAGCTGCGGAAATGTTTCCGAGTTCAACACATGTGGCCTAGATGTCGCGGAAGACTGCAAGGCTGTCTAGTGCAGTACCATGCTGGTCGAGCATAAGCATATCTTCACATGTGCTTCCTAGAGAAGCAAGCTAAGCTAGGTTAGCTACTGGCGTCATATTTCAGGATCAAAAAATTCATGCCTGTACCCAGGCTTCCAATAGAATATACATCCGCTAGTACTGAGTCTAATCATTACTTCCGTAACGCGCTTCACAAATTGCATCTGTCCCTTGACCGTGCGTGGAATCGAATTGAAGGAAGATGGGAATGGCTTAAAGGAATTTGAACATGATGTCGGCTTAAGTTGTTTTGTATACGCCTGCATGCGTACTGACCAATATTTTTTCAGCAATAACAACCTCTTTGGCCAAGGCCTGCGACAATGCTCTTACTGTTACATTCAGGCCATCAAGACTGGCCAGCAGGTTAAATTATGGGTAATATGAGAAACATATCCTGGTTAACATTGGTCTAGAATGAGTGAGTAGTGACTGCGCCATACCTATGATGACGAAGTCCATGATAGTGAGGGCCTGCCTGTCACAGCCTGGGCCACGGTGAGACATAGGCAGTCACGCGGTAACCCTAACCCAGTTATAAAAATAGTATTCCTACTTATTAAAGAGATATCACTAAGTTTTATAAATTTCTTCTTATATTACATAGTTGTTGAAACAAGTTTCAGCAGTTGCTTAAGAGACTTTACATAGTTACGAAGCTTTCAATACTAACATACTCTTATACACAGCCTATACAGCAGCCTATATAACGTCATAGAGGTTTCCGGCTATTCTAAACAACATGGTGTAATTATCTTTGCGTCATCTGTTGTAGTGCACGAGAAAATGCAGTTGGGATACAAAGAGGTGGTATTGTTCAGCTACTGTCTCTTCTGTTGCTGGGTGTAACACTAACTGTTTGTCTCTATTGTTTGAAATTACTGTATGGCTTTGATCTATCTGATGATATTGAGTAAAGTTTAAAAAAAAAACCAAATACAAAGAGGTGGTGGTGTAGAGAGGTGGGAGATGAGTGGCCCGCGTTCTAGGGTGGTTGACTATATCTATCGCCCAGGTCATGGTAGGACTGACAAAGATCTCTCCCATGAAGCTTTTGATGTCTCATAGGAAGTCCTCCAAGGCGACATCCAGCGTGCTAGCCTCCTTCATGGGAACCGCTTCGCCCTTCTTAGGCAAACCGACCTTATTGTGCCAGACAACCTTCATACCGACATCCGTCGCCCCCTGGACATCTCCCGAACTGCCTGCAACGAACAATACGTCACTCGCGTCGAGCCCCATTTTCGTTAAGAGAGCCTCATACGCCTGCCTGGTCGGCTTGTAAAACCCGCTCTCTTCAGCCGTGATAACGGCATCGAAGGTAAAGTCGTGCCCGCTCCCTGTACTGGTGCACTCCTCTGCTCTGCGAACCGCAATGTGTCCGTGGTGTTTCGAGCAATTCGTCACGACGCCGAGCTTGTAGCCTTGCTCCCTCAACGCTGGTAATACCGTCGCGACCTCGGGCCACGCCTGCAAGTTTCCCCAGTTGCGAAGTAGAGCTTCTGGGGCGGATTCTGGCAAGCCTATGTCGCGTGCAGCTTGTCTGACGCAGTCCTCATACGGCGTGTATGCCCCTCCTGGTAGGCTGAAGGTGAGTTCAAGGTATCGATGTCGCCAGGGCCTCCCTTCGGATGGGGTGCCCGATGGCGTTGACGCATCCCAGACGCTCCATGAGTCAAGAAGTCCGGTGAGAAGGTCGAATACGATGGCTTTAGGTCGCCAATTGGGTGCGGCGTTGACTGCGGAGACAGACATTGAGAACAATTAGATAGTGAGGAGCGGCCTGAGCGGGATCGGAAAGTAACGGCGGTAAAGTCGGATAAAGGTGACCTAAGTCGAGACGCGTTTCAAACTGAGCATTGAGTTCTGCGTCCATATATATATATCCAACGGCGACACCATTCGGATATTCACGAAAGAAATACTTCGCACGCGCCCTCCGGGTGACATCCATGTGCGGGGTCTCATGACTCAACTTGAAGATCAAAAGTCGGGCCGGGGCAGGCCGATTATGGATATTTTCGGCAACCTCTGGTGAATCGCCGAGCGTGAGCCCCCTGGTGGACGGCAACATCGCCTACTTAGGCCGCACTGCTAGTAACAAAAACAGCCCGTGTTTGCCAACCAGTGCGGGTGAGAAAACCGAGCGAATGTTGGAACGGTACCACCTTCCGATACGCAAGAGACTTTGTGCTGATATTTGTGAGATACAATGAAGGCCTAGTCGAAACAAAAAGCGACATTTTAGAAAATACTGATCATAATTCTACGTGTCATATATTCCTTCCGAAACTCCCGTCCCATTACCTCCGTCAGTCAGACCGTTGCTGGTTGTGCCTGGTGTGGATTCATTTGCCATGTTGAGAACATCCAAAACCCAGTCAGCTGTTGTCAAGTCCTCGCTGGGTGGTACGGCCCAATTGAAGTCTGAGGTAGACTCGTCTGGGAAAGCAACCTCATCGGTGGGTAGATCCTTTTGCAATAGGCTAGTGTTCTGTACGGGGAATTCGAGGCTGCGACATTGCGCCAGTCCCCGTGGAGTCTGTTCGAGACCTCGATCACAGCTATTTGATTCTGCTGGGTGGGTGAGAACGTCATCTGTGATCAGCGATGGTGGGGTCTCATCCAGCAGGCTTGCATCACTGGGGCTTCCCTGTAGCCTGTTGACGAGCATAGCCGTTGCGTCCCTCACAACGGTCGTAAAGAGCGCCGCAAGGTCCCTCTCCTCATTGTGCCTGTCATAGGGTATTTCCCGGGACCGCACATGGTTAGCGACCATCTCTCGTCCATGCTCCTCAATGAAGTCGCCAAAACCCAATAGGGTCTCGATTTCTGGGTCTTGGACGTATGCTGATGAAGGGCGAGGGGTGTCCGGGAACACAATGTCCCATACGGTAAACCACTGGTGTTCCAAGGTCATCATTCTGTCCACACGCGAGGAAAACTTGTCTTTGTGGTCATCAGTAATACCCTCTGGCTCTTGGTATTCTTTTCTGGAGCACGACTGCGTCCTGATGTGATCCCGCTCATCTCCCTTAGTTTCGAACTCCTGACCACACAAGGGACAGAAATGTGGCTGAATATGTTTACGACACAAATGTTGTTTGACATCCTTGATCCTTTTCAACTTGAAGTCTCGAAGACAAAGCTTGTGTTTGAACTTGTCCTTCTTGTAGTAAGGACAGGCGAGCAGCAGCGATTTGTCGTCCACATCGCTCAATCTGGACTTCTTTCCGTACTTGGTGTTCCTGCTATCTTCTTCTCCTGAGCTCCTCCCTGCACCTTGTTGTTTTGTCCTGTCCCTCTTCTGCGATTTAGAAAAAGACTTGCTCGAGCCTCTCAATTGTTTTGAGTCGTTCGAACCAGTTGAGCTTTGTTGTTCTGAGCTGCCTCGCTGCTGTTCATATTCTTCGAGCGCAATTTGGACGAGGCTTGGAACTTCTTGACGAAGAGGATGCTCATTATCCAAAGTTTCGTCATCAGAAGTACAAGAACTGTACATGAAATCTGACGAACTGTCATTAGTGTCCTCGTTCTCGGTGGCCTCTGTCCAACAAGCCTGCGTAAGATACGATTCTAGAGACGAGACGAGAGAATCGTTGTCTTTAGATTCCACAGGAGTTTGTGATTCTGGACTGTGGTGCTGTGTAGTTCCGGAACCGTCAACCTTCGTAGTTGTGGATCCTGTGAGAATCTCCTGGCAGTTTGCGTCGAATCGTATATTCCACAATCGCATAGAGCGCATGAAGCGCTTCGTGCTACGAAGCTGGCGTTCACGGCCAAAAAGAATCTCAACAAACTCCACACCCTCTTTCTTGCCTAGTTGCGTAGTACCTCTCCTCTTACTGGGCTTGGGCATGAGTCCTTCGCACCGCTTTAGCAGGGAGTTGAGTTTATCCAACAATCGTTCCCCTCCCTCAATGAACTCATGGATGAGTTTTCTCTCGTCTCCTGAGATGCTTGATACGCAGGCTTCCGAGAAATCCTTCTTGCTGATAAGTTGTATCAAAAGTTGCCAGAGATCGTGTGCCAACTCCGAAACGGGGTTTCCTAATCCGTGGCGGAAAACAGCCCAGTCGTATATCCACTTGCCTAGAGAGTTGCCGCCAAACACGCCGCCGAGTAGTAAAATAGGCTCTTCATTGGGATCCCAGTGCTCAAGCGAGTATCCACCAGGGATTTGGTGTTTCTCTACGTCTTCTTTCGTAGCCTTTCTAAATGAAGCAAACGTTGGTGGGGTCTGTATCGGCCGGCAGCGAGCGACCATCGGTTCACTCGCCTGATAATCCACCTTTTTGTCACTCGACAAAGAGGAAGAGGAATCGGCAATAAATCTTGTCCGACTTTCCAGCCTTTCTGTCTTCAGATTAACCTTTTCAACATGCGAAGCGGCGCGAGATTCTGGTTCTTCGCTGATGGACTCCCGTGCAGGCTGCCTATGTGATGATTCTCTGGATAGAAAATTGGCCGGGAGGTCGTCCCGACTGGCTGAGATTGCTCCATCTCGGGTGCAATGTAGTTCCGCTGATGGTCCCTGTGGAGCGTCCTCTGAGTGTTTTTTTCTCCGTTTCGATGCGATTTTCTGGCCCCGCAACTCCAAATTCGGCATCGAATTCAGAGTTGGATCTTTCGTGGTGATTTTGTTAATGGAGATTGTTGTTTGGTCAGTGGTATTGACTTCTCCTCTAGGAACGCATTGTGGGAGAGAATCGCTAAGGAACGGGGAAGCAGTCGACGGAGTGGATCGCGACGGAAGGAAAGACGTAGATAACCATGATTGTTGATGCGTTTTCCCATCAAGGCAATTATTTATATCGGCATGTTGGAGTGATCTTTGGAAAGTTGCAAGGCATGGAGATTCCCTGGGAAACTTGACATCATCTGGTTGAGAAGTGTGAAGCTCAGAATTGTGCGACTTAATACAAAGTTTTCCCGCATTGTGGCTCTTGCCGGAAGACTCGCGGCTAGCGCCAACCGGTAGGCGACGGCCATATTTTAGTCTGCTCTTGTCGTAGAGAACCGACTTCTTTTGGAGACCTTGCTTAATGTTAATGTGAGGATGCAAAAATAAGGGACAGTGGGTTAGCCACTTACCCAGCCGAGAATCCGATAGTGAAGAGTCCCCTTGACTATCAAACCCTCCCCGGGCCCCTTCCGTTGAACGCCTAACCGAGAACGCCGGGCCAGGCGAGCGGAGGCTGACGGGAGACGGAGACCTGCCAAAAGTGACCATGGCGGATGATAACACGTGGAAGTCTAGCTCAATTGTATCATAAAAAGTGACATTGGCGCCAACAGAACTCAAGGTAGTGCGATTGAGGGGAAAGAGCGAAAGAATGAGGTGAGGGATATGTTGGTGCATTGAGACTGATGTAAGGCGCCGTTGTGCCCATTCTTTCAGTGCATAGTGGCGCAGCTCAGTATGCTCATGGATTGGACATTCGGCTGCATACTGCATGGGTAAGCTCTTAGCTGCAACTCCATCATCTCTTTTGGTTGGTGATATGCAGAGGATGGGTCTTGCTCATCCAGTAAGCCGCTTTCATTGGCCCCGATCTTTCAAGCATGTCTGTAGGTGCAATGACACTTAGGGCGCTGGTGTGCTCTATGATATTTTTGCACAAAAATTGAATAGCTCATTCAGATCTAACTATAAATTATACGATAAAGGTTCGTAGCCGTACACATGAAACTTGAAAAGACACACCTGAAAAATTAAGATAGAAATTTGATTACCATAATTAAGCAACTCACATTCTTCCTCGTTATCAATTCCAAATTCTACTCTGCAACAATGACTATCGAAGCGGCACATTCATCCATCAGTCAAACCAATTGCTCCCAAGGGTAAGCCCCCTCCCATCCAAGTGCGTTCGTGGCTCATATTCTACCGAAGAAAACACCTATTAAACCATTCAAAAACTAGACAGAAACACTATAGAATTAAATCATGTCGGGCTCCGGAGTATGAGAACGACAACGTGCTGGCGAAGTGCATGTTTGGTCATACTACTGAAGCTGAGAGTGTGAGGAGTCATGAGGTCCGTGCTCAGGATGCTATTGCCGCCTTCTCAAGAACATTCACGTCTGCACCCAGAAGCAAATAAGGTGAGGGGTACAATTGGGTGGATGCTATTATTTCTCAGCTTCAAGCTGAAGTTATACTGGTATGGAAAGTCTGGTGTGTCTAAGAACACATCTTCAATGGGACAACTTGGCAGTATAGTTGTTTGTCATTCTGACCTTTGTCTTAGACATTGACTAGGATAAGGTGGGGATAAGCCTCCAATAGAAGAAAATACACCAAAAATTTATACTTCTAACTGAAATCAGCAGTGGTGAGTCGAGTCCAGGTATGCTTGAAGAGATTCTTCTTGCGGTACTGTCGTGAATGTGGTGGCCAGTGAATACGAAATCAGGATTAAGTACTCTGTTCACTCCGCCCTAGTGACTTCCAGATGACTCCTAAGCGAATGGTATTCCTCCCTTACTGTATGGTGGCTTGAATATTATACGGTGTCGTTTGATAACAGCGACCTCCTCATGCTGGCCGAAATAGAGGTGTTCTACACCAACATCAGCCATGATGTCGGAGGCGAAGTCAATGGGTGCGAAAATTTTCTTGGCATGGATTACATCAAGAATATCAGCAGTACTCTTATCAACTTGTGAGCTGATTTTGAGCCTAGCAAAGTGCATGCAGACTCCGCATATTGGTCTAGCCGAGGCCGAGGTGAAGGCATTTATACCAATGTGCCAATAACAATACTGTACCCCACTGTGCTTGCCACAAGAGGGTGACTCATATTAGAACCACTCAATTCCCTTGATTTCCACTGAATAAATGCGCTCGTGCGTCTCTGAATCGTTCCTGCACCCAAGTTGGGAGACCACGAAATCCAGACCCAAAGCTGTAATACCCCGGTAAGAACACCTGGCCGCTCTTACCTCTAAGCACTTGCCGCGTAATCGCATCGGCAACATCATTTGGTTGTAGGAGTGTGTCTGTGAATGCCTTTTTCTTCAATGCTGAGTCGAACATGGCGGTGCGAATCCACATCGGGTGAACAACACTGAGAGAATGATTAGTATTTACGTCACTGGGGATTGCTGGCTTGTTACCTGGTATTAATGTTGCTAGCATGGTAATTATGCTTGAGCTCCTGCGTGAGCCCTTCATGAAACGCCAGGGCAGCAGCCTTTGAACAACAATAGTCGACATTATATGCGACAGTAACAAAACTGGCCATGCTCGCAATAGTGATGATATGTCCATGATTCTGGCTGATCATCCATGGCAAGAACTCCCTAACAAGGAAAAAGTGTGCAACAATATTGACATCAAATGTGCGGCGGATTTCTAGGTCTGTCTCTTCGAGGATCGGCTTCATTGATGCGACGCCAGCATTGTTGATCAATACCGTGGGCTCTCCTACATCACGACGTATGGATTCGGATACCCGACGGATTTCTTCGGGAGATGTGACATCAAGCTGATAGAAGGAAACATTGTCCGGAACGGGTGTTTTCGGTGGATAGACATCGACGGAAACAACCTTGATGCCCTTTCTAGCAAGCTTCCCAACAACGAGCTCACCGATACCATTGCTTCCTCCTGTGACGAGGACAATCTCCTTTGACCAGTCCCATTGAGATGAGTCTGAGAAACGCCTTTGCCTCCGCCGGATGATTGTGTAGATCAGGCTGAGAGCGGCAACAGTGCCAAGACTGTTCCCGAGATTGATTGATACCGGTAGTTGTCTCAAAGCATCCATCGTAGCGATTCTCCTGAATGTCGGAAAAGGTATGAGGCGCCCGTATCCGTGGCGGCAAGCAATCAAAAGGACTGATAGAATAGGCACTTGAATTCGGACTCAGAGAACAAAACGTCATATTTCTATGGAAAAGGGCGAAAGCACAAGCCTTAATCGTACCATCGTGCCTCGGCCCATTGTGCATCCATGTCCAAGAGATCATCCTCTATGCTTGGCGTATCGCTTGTGGGCCCATAATCTTCCCATTAAAACTGAGCATCGTCCGAATGTCACCATGTACAGTAGAAACGCTCTAGCTCTTATATTATTAGGAGAGATAATATGACCAGGAGATTTACCCTGCGGGGATACCACTGACTGTCCCCGGGCCTGGTTTGCGAAAGCAGCTGCGGGGTGTTTTCACCGCTGATTCGTAACGGGCGACCGTACCAACTCCCGTGTCTAGTTTGATACCTTGTTTGCGAGCTGCGCTGGCATATAGTGCCTGATAAGTTGCCTTGGCGGAGCCCCGACCCCTCGTCCGATCATACATTGATCCAGGTGCATCGAATGATATGCCTTTAAAAATTGGATTAGTGTCGAAAGGTCGGCTCTCGAGCTTCCGGCCCGTAACGTTGAAGTCATAGTGGGCTGATGCTTGTGCCACAAAATGTTGCGGAGTAACGTCCTCCACATCATTCGCTACAGCCCGGTACGAGGTATTCCCTGGGCATGGGTTTGGGTACACTAATACTTAAAGGCCCTGTAACCCCATCTAACGCTCTGGAAGCACTAAGTTCCATAAATCGATACGCGATTCAGTTACACGTCAAGTGCTGATGAGTAATGCTTCTTCGATCATCAGTACGTCACCTCTACTCACTTTTTATGTTACTATTAATGACACTGATCACGAGACGAGATCTCTCCATCATCGGCATATTCAATTGAAGAAAGAAGTCGACCCATAAAAAATTGCTCAACAAGTTACAGTCAACTATATCTTCGGTTTTCCAAACCCATAAAAGACCGACCAGCGATCTCGAGAAGGACCATAGGGCCATGATGGCTCGTTATCATTCCCCCATCGGCCCACTTGGAAGACCTGCCGAAACCGAGTAGTGTCTTGGGGAGGGGACCTTAAAAGGTTCCAACGTGTTAAAAAATCAACTGATGGCTACAGGAACTGGATCAGGACCTGGCAAGGCAATGAAAAGTCAACTGGGCGAGAAACGCGAGATCGCTCGCGACTCCTTCGGCTATCTGATTGCACAGACGCCATGACCGAGGCAGCACGGATCGCAGAGGATGAAGTGTAAGTGTGGCTGTGTCGCATGAAAAGTCAGATTGATAGCATTCGCCATCGCATTTAGGGAATGTCGCATGGACTTCCCCTGGATGTGCAGCCAATCTTGACGATTCTCGGCATGGCCGGGAGCTCTGATGGTAAAAATACGGCGTGTCTTGGCAGGGATCCTCAGCGCTTGGATGATAGCTTCACGAGGAGCGAATTAGCCCCAGCGAAAAACTCCGCGCGCCAATCGGGAGTTCGGGCTCTTATGCTCCCCGTCAAACGGGCAGAAAAGATACAGGGAGCCGCGCTTCCCCCAATGTCCTTCCCTCTGCATCTCCTGTCGTATCTGTCCTTTCCCACCCCTACTACGCAGTAACACCGCAGCCGAAGCACAGTAAAGACGGTCATCCCTCACCGGCCCCTTGTCCTACTATTTGAAAGCCTTGATTTCACACTCCTTGGCGCGCGGAGGGGTGCTGTCAAGATGCAGAGCCTCCCTTCCAACACAACGTCTCCACTCAATGGCGACGGCCCTGTGAACTCCAGATCTCCAAGGATCCTCTCGTGTGTTCTCTGTCAGCAGCGAAAGATCAAGTGCGATAAAGGCGCGCCCTGCTCGAACTGTGACAAGGTTAGCACCAGCTAAAGGATATGAGAATAATTCAGGTCTAAGATATGCAGGTCGGCGCCATATGTACTCCCTCCACTCCAGCCCCTGCACGTAAAAGCAGGCGGACGAATCGAGATTTACGAGAGAGGCTAGCGAGGTGTGAGGCCTTGTTGAAGCAACATGAACTATCATCCAGTACAATTGAGCCAGCCTCTGCTTCCACGTCTCGTTCTACCGACTACGCCGCCTCCATGTCGGATGCATCTCAGAGCCCGTCTCAACAATTAACCCCATTTGCGGATGATGAAAGAGAAAGAGAACTTAACCCCATTTGGATGCCTCAGGGCAAGGTCATAGTTGAAAATGGCAGCGTCAAGTATGTGGATAACTTCCCTTGGGCAACAATACAGAACCAGGTAAGTGTCCCGTCATGCACAAAGTGTTGTATCCCGCAGAATGGCATTACCTCCATCCTTAACATCGTTCCATTTCCCACCGGGTTGACTAATCTCATTCATAGCTTCAAACTATCCATCAGCTTTTAGATGACGAGGAACGAAGCGCGACAGATTCTGACATGACTCCTCCTCGGGAAGACATCCAAGTCTCATTCGGCGATGTCACCACCACTACTACTGAGGATGTCACTCCAACACCTGTGCAGATCTTCAAGCTCTGGCAGATCTTTTTGGAGAGAGTCAATCCGCTCACCAAGCTCATACATGCTCCAAGTCTACAGCCTCTCGTGGTGGAAGCCTCGACCGACCACACCAGCATCCCTCAGAACGCCCAGGCACTGCTATTTTCCATCTATTCCGTAGCCACTATCTCCCTGACGGAAGAGGAATCTGCTCAAGTGTTGAAAATGTCCAAGGAAAAAGCGCTTCTAAGATTTGCTTCGGGGGCCAAGGCTGCCTTTATGCGAGCGAAATTCATGGAAAAATATGACTTGATGACCTTGCAAGCAGTAGTCCTATATCTGGTAGAGCTTACCATATGTCCCTTGTTTCAGATCAGAACTGAGTGAGCTAATGCATGCAATAGTTGTCTCTTCACGGCTATACCAGCCGTCATGAAACGTGGATTCTGAGCGGCATCTTAATCAGAATGGCCCAGAAATTGGGATTACACAAGGATGGCGAAGTCTTGAACCTCCCGCCGTTTGAAGCAGAGATGCGTAGGCGGGTTTGGTGGCAAATACTCATGTCTGACACGAAATACGCCATAGCATCGGGCTTTCATGAACCCTTACTGACCTGGAATTGGGACACAAAGTTCCCACACAACGTCAACGACGCCGATCTCTTCCCAAATTTCATGGAGCCGATCCGCCCCCGCGACAGTCCGACCGAAATGGGATTTTATCTAATGTTCTGCGAACTGTGTCAGTTCATGATCGAGAATCGCATTACCGACTTCCAGACACTGACCCTCGGCCATGCCAACGGGACAAAACAAACACCAATGGCGTCAATCACGTACCAGACTCTGGTTCAACTCCTCGACGCAAAACTTACCGCTCTTGAACAGAAGTACATCGATCCTTCAGTTGGCCCTTTACATCTACTGGCGAGCAGGATTCGAGTCTTCGTCACAGCCGAGCTACTAGCCATCCTGACACCCATTCACGAGATACCCGAATGGGGGACGGAGATCTTCAACGCCGAGGATAACGTGTTCAGAATATGTCTGATACACTTCGAGAATCACTCCAACATATGCGAGGAGATGGCAGACACTAACTTCATATGGTTCTTGAAGCTCCATTTCGAGATCGATGCTATTCTATTCATTGCTGGTCAGCTTCAAAATCGAACCCTCGGTGGATTGGTCGATCGCGCGTGGGCTTTGATGGACCGCGTTTACCACATTCAACCAGAACTGTGGAATATGGCGAAAAAGGAGAACGTCAAAGTTGGACTTTCTGTTATCAAGGCATGGCGAGAGCGTGAACGAGCCCTATTTCAGCTGGGTCTGCCGTATGACATTTCTCCGGTTGTTTCCAAGCTACAGAAGGTTGTACCTCAGTCCAGCCCACCTCCTGCACTACTACCGCCACCAACGATCGAAGCCCAGGGGCCACTGAGTACGGATTGGATAGTTGACCAACTCTCCAATTATATGATTGACACATCGACTCTTGTGCCGCAGGGACCTCATGAGCATTTCTGAGGTGGCTGAAAATGAAGGCCGGAACCTTGTGATTCTGGGTATAGACTACCCACCAAGGACTTGATCATTGGAAGGTACTTGGGGAATTAGTTGCTAGGCTACCGGAAAATTTCGTCTCTATCTCCCCATGACCGGAATATCCCGACAAAGCGGTGAGGGGATAGTTGCAAGACGCAATAACCGTCTGGCGCGATGACCTCAGCCGGGATGGTGTACCAATGGGCAACGGTGTGGAGGTTGGACATGCAGGTATATCCACAGGGTCGGGGTCTGTGTTGAAAATGTAGGTTGGTCATTTCAAGGACGGAGTAGAGCTAAGCGCGTTGAGTTGCAGTCACGTTGGAGAGGAACCGGCTTTGTATTGGGACTGGGTTGAGGCGCCATCGAGGAGAAACTGGGGCAATCGTATTGGAGGATGTTATTTGCGTGCTGCATAGAATTAGAAAAGATACACTCAATCTCATTGCCTTTTAATCTCGCTGGTTCTCGGTATGATGGATATCGGGCGCGGCATCGATTTGCAAGCACCCGTGTCGCATTCTATCACATTAACTGATCAGACCAAAAGTGGTATGCACACTCCAACAGGAGGCGCTGACAGTTGTTTATATAAGAGATGCATATTATGTAACACATCGATTTGCAATCACAAGGCCACTATCAAGAACAGAATTCCCACAAGGCATATTTCTCTAGCTCACAGAAGACAATCAATCACCTGTCTGTATTTCTCAACAATAGCTGTAATCACTTGTTATCTATGGCATCTGTAATGCAGATAATAGAGGAAGAGAGCCTATGTATCTGTAAGGGTCCAGCGTAATATGAGCCCAGCGTTGAACTGCAGCTGCATACCTACGTCAGAGTCTCTAAGAATCGGTGATTTCTATTCTGGAAGCTCGGGGAATACTCCCATATAATACAGTAGGCAGATTCCCAGTCCTTGCCTTGCCCTAGTTGTGGGACGAGGTTGTCTCCTAGACCGCACTTTAATGTTCAAGATGGACAAGACTTTGGAGGCGCTTGTATGAGAAGCGTATCAAGTCGTCGGTCTTCAAAGCTCACGTAAGTATTACAACACATATCGAGTAAGAGAGTCTTCGTGATCACAACTAGTAAGATAGGAAATAACTCAGTATGATCAATGAAATTAATTGTGTGCGGCCAAAAAAAGTTACTGGATAATATGTGTTTGTGCTCCAACTCTACCATACAAGCAGCACTGTGCTTCAAGGCATTTGCCAACTACCCATCAACTAAACTTCATCCATCTTTGTTCACGCCTTTCATCTCTGCTGTTCCCCTTGCTGAGCATTCGGCAACTGACTCTGAACCCTGCAAAAATATTTCAACTCAGGCGTTTTCGAATATACTCTTTTAGGTATAAGAAAAAGTCATTTGAAGCAGTATTGATGCATGCAAGCACTTCGCAGATAATTCGCACCGAAATGGTCGTCTATCCCTTTGAATGCCGTAAGACGACACCTGGGTCGCGAGACCCAAACAATCCCGGTTAGGTGCGATTGACGCAGAAGAACCTGTGGTAAGAGCAATTATAGTGTGATCCTGAGGTACTCCCTGTTCGATACCTAAGTGTCGCCTTACGGCACTCAAAGGGATGTGGCGACAGCGGCTGCGGCTGCGTAGACGTCATATAAAATATAGTGAGGCTTAGACTGCCTCCCCTCGTTGTCGGTGCCTGGGATTTGTGCTTATTTATGTTTGGCATTCTCCATATTTTCCCAGACTCGGTATAGCTCATTCATAAATCTCGTATTTTGGCTAATCGCTGTCTTGGGGCTGAGCTTCTGAAACGACGATCCCTGTAAACCAGGATTCTTGTGCTGGTAAGGTTACAACCAGAAACCGCCCCCAGGAGACTTCAGCGCTCACTTAATTTCGGTGACTGCAGAAGTAGCATATATCTCTGTCAGGACTGAAATTTTGGTGAGATTTGTACTGCATTTGGAAAGACTCGGGGCAGTCATAACACAGCGGAGACCCTACTTTTCCCACCGAGGACAGGACTTTAATCCCTCGTCGTCACACTGCGATTGCCGCCATGCGCTTCTCTACCCGCCTACAACTCCTAGGCCCTCTCTCTCTAGCCGCACTGTTTGCTGGCGGCCTACTCTTGCTCCTTGTTGGCATCAACACACTCGCCGCTCCGACTGGAGACAGCCGCAAACCAGGGGAAGAGAGAGCTTTCGAATCCGACGTGTATGTCCAGTTTTTGTATGGCTCCCATCTCAGTGTCCAGGCCTGGTTAGCCATCGTCGGAATTGGCTTTGGGCTTCTCTCCTATGGGTACAGGGAAACATATGCCCATATTTTCGACTGGTGGTGTAGTCGCCAATCCAAAGGACAGGCTGGACTCGACTATGCTCGATATCTAAACTCGCAGGCTCGAGCGCCTGTGTTTTACGGCTCCCGGGGATTCGCTGGTTTCATTACTATACGGCATTTTTTGATCCTGGCGAGCGTAGCCGCTTCAATTGGTTACAAGTTTGGCATCGTCCAGATTAGTGCCGACTCCTTCGACGTCTTCAACAACTACGTCTTTATAATGACTCCACCGCCTTTGAAGGGTCTCCACAACGGCGCCATCAGCCCATGGTTTGGCGATCAGCCCTCGTACATGGGGGTCAATCAAGCTTTTATTCACGAAGTCGTTGCAGGTGATGGAGACACAGGTGCCGACGTACTTGAACCGCCATTGAGCATCACAATGGCCGGGTGTTGGCAAGATGTTTCACATCTCTTCCAGCATTCTGACTGGGGACAAATGTATTCACGCGAAATTGTCATGGTGGCCAATAAGACCGAGGAGAAGGGTTCCTTCTTCATGACCGCAAATCATACTGGATGGACACGTACGCAAACTTCCAATAGGACCTGGATTAGCAAGTCGAGACCTGACCAGGCGGTGGTGGACTATCGCATCGTCGAACCTGGCAAGGTGCAGATCCAATGGGCGCGACTTGGGTGCTGGTTCAGCGATGATTGCGACAACAACACCGACTCAACCAACCAGTCTGTAGCACATCGCCTAACATACACCATGCACTACGCGGTTGCGGAGGTTTCGAGGGAGCTCTACCAAGGAGGGTCTTTGCGGCTTACCGACGGAGGAGTAACAATCTTCTCCAACGATGAAAACCCCCCAGTCACGGAATATCGCAACGGCTCATTGCCGCATTATGAGAACTGGGTGGACGCCATCATATCCAGCGACGAATCTTCCGTTTTGTACGGCGTCAGCGCCTTTGTTAGGGCTGTGATGGCAGGCTGGGCTTCTGTAGGATTGGAAAAGGTCGACGGGCGAGGGATTGCGATTTTGAACCCAGAGGATGAGCCATTCGGCACCGAAGAAACACAGAAAGGTCTCCTCGCCTCGACCTACAATCTCAATATTACGGAGTACCCCTTCTTCAAAGGAGTTCGATCCGCGACGTTGACGGGGTGCTATCGTACTGCGGCGTATCTGTTTATACTCTTAGGGGCTATCTCCTTTCTTGCTGGGCTATTTCGAATCTGGCTAGGCCCGCCCTCGGTTACTTCTTGGATGGGCCAGCATGTGTATCTGGCTCTAGGCGGTGCGGTGTCGATAGAAGGGGACCCAGATGATTTAGCTACGGGTTATAGGGCTGCGCCACGGGGGCTTGGGAGACTGCGATTGACGTCAGATGCGACGCTTTCTTCGCACCTGCTGAGAGTTGCAAAACGGGAGGATGAACCTGACGCATAAAATTGAGCGTCATAATAGATATAATGAGTGCGTACTCCGCAGTAGCTCCGGTCTCAACTAATTGCTAAAACCAAACACAAACATGACGAAGATTCTACAGGTATTGAATAGCAATGATGCATTCAATGAGAGATCAATTACGACGATGTTTGCAGCGGTAGCAGTTGATAGAATAGTTGGAGATATTGAGCAAGCTCAAGTGCACACAGTTTCTCTTAACTGATTATACCTCAACTTTATATAGATCCCAGGGCTTCAACACCAACGAAGCATTTGAGCCCTATTTATTTAGTTCGTGGTCCTCGCCTTATTAAACTCAAGGTAACAATTTTACATATACTTTTATGTTAGTAGAAGGAATTTGGGATCTGCGTATCGCGATTAGGAAGCTTGATCTCAGTAGCCAGTAAAATCTATAGTCGGAAAAAAGGGAGATAAATATTCTGTGAAGTCACGTTGAGAAGAGGAATAAAGAGGCACGGGTTACAGGCAGACAGGAACAGTGACATAAGTGTAGTTCATCCCTAAATACACGAATTGACACACCCATACAAGACAACAACTCAGCCCACAAAGTAATAGGAATCAAACAACCCAAGAGCGATCCTCTTCCTGGCATGAATGAAATCTCCAGGGTCCAGCACAACCCACTCTCAAAATCTCGTCCAAGAGATCTTGACACCCTAACCAGTGTAGTCACAGTAGACCTCGTAGGTTCCAGAAGTTCCGCAGTCGGTCAAAATCTTGCTGTTTTGGCGAATGTCGATAATAGTGGCTCCCGAAACGCCGACAGTACTACCACTAGTCGTGGTAGCCTTGGCGTTGGTGAAGACGAACTCATTAAAATCGGCAAAGGGCACAAGACTGCTGCCGGACTGGAAGTCCTCCACAATCCACTCGGCATTGGTCTCGCACAAGCTAGCCGTCTGGCTACTGAAAGAATGGCTGGTGGACTTGCCGGTGGTCAAGTTTTCAATGGTAGCCTTTCCAGCTGTCTTTGAGGTGGCCGCGACGGTCATTCTGATGGAATCACCAGCAGAAATAGCAAATCCAGTGAATGTATAAGAGTCTGCATAGGTGAAAGGTTAGAGGCACAATTTTAGTTAATAGTCAAGTATAGAACTCACAATCAGGGTACCACTCGTACCACGCCTCGTAAATGTACGAGGTACCTTGAATTCCGACATCAATACCAGTCTGGAGGATGGCAGTCTCGCAAGTGTCGCCATCAAGACCAACCCACGCAGAGGCATAGTAGGTGGTCCTGGAGCTGCCACCACTGGGAATGCTGGGCTTAGGGACGGTCACAGTTCCGGTAACAGAATTGTATCCAGTACCAATGAGGACAGCACCAGCCCAGTTGGTCGAGTACTCTGCGTAGGAGGTGTTGGTCAACTCAGTCAGCGAGCCATCGGTGTCAACTGCAGGGAACCTGAGATTGGAGTTCCTGTTTCCAGCGGAGCGAACAGCAAGCTTCTCGACATTGCGGGCACGTCGTGCCTCTGTGCCAAAGGCCGCGAGGGAGCCGCTAGCGAAAAGAAGAGTTGAAACAAGACCGGAAGTCTTCATGTTGGCAGCAATAAGACTTGAAGAGTAATAGAGAGGACTGTGTTGTGCTGGAGCTGATGAGGATGAAGGTGAGCATCGAAAGGATCAGAAGCCTTCTCATTTATACTTGAAGATACCCTCGTTGTATGGATACTGAAGCAATCATTCCACTTCCTCCGTTGAACTTCGGATGGAATCTCGGCATCCAAAAGTTCCAGTTCGACGGACCTATTGCCTCCTAGAACATTATCACCGAGTGATGTGCATTCTCTCCCAACGTTCTCTTCATCCATTTTAAGAAGGTGGAGGGCCAGGAACTTATGGCGGTTGCAGTTTAGACTGAACTCATACGCGCTTGTCATTGAATATAGTCTACTTACTGAAATATGTAGCCTTGTCATTTTTGCTCTTTATCTGGCTGTGTTTTGAGTCGAACTAGTAGAAATAAGTTACTTCCATTCGCTACGTAGCATGTATCTTGCCCTCTATCTCAAATGAGGGCCACTTTTTGACTAGCCTGTGTTGGAAACTCAATATGCATTCTATATCTTATCCGTTGTCGTTCGGAGTGACTGGGGTCATTGGATAGATCGGCACTGGTGGTTCGGAAAATGGAAATCGACCCCGACTCCCTACCCCGGCCTCTAGACCGAAAGCGAGGCCTGAAGCAACCCGTGCCAAGGTGCCAAGGACCCGCGAGCCGGGCCAGAGTGTAGAGCCAAGACATTGAAATGCAAAATTGACGTCTTGGCATCTTTCAGAGGATTGATGATGAGAAATATCTTCATTAATAACGTCAAAATTGGATTGCGCCGCAGTCATTATATTTTCTAGCGTGTTTATTGGTGTCCATTGTCCATTGTTGCTATGAGCTGATAGCCGTCTTCGCTGTCCCGGCAGGCTTGTCCCATGCATATTGAGCAAGGGCCGAATGAAGTTCATCGTGCAATGTTGAGATAGACAACCTCCTCCCCCGAATGGTTGATGCTACATTTCAAAGATCAAAAGTGCCTATGCTGCCTTGTTTTGGGACTGTGAAGGCCTCGCCCTCCGGTGTCCAAGTCGGTTTTCGGAAGGTGGACGGATCTCGGCACAGCGATGGTCAACTGATCGAGATAGCCCTCAAAGACAACCCCACGTATCAACGCACGTCGCGCTCGAAGCTGTCCGTCTACAGAACATCCCTGTTAGAGCCGATAAACAAGTATTTATGCTTGATAGCAATTGAACTCCACCTTAATCACCTCACGCCGGCCCGTCCCGACAAATACCGTGAGCACCTGGAAACTGGATTATGCCTGTTAAACCAAGGTGACGAGTAATACGAATTGAATTCGTGGATACGGTTGTTAAATGCAGTAAGTAAGCACTTTAATATCCTATGACGACCATTTTTGGATAGAAGAGTCGTCGGGTATTATCTCAGCTTTTCTTTCTGTCCCATCTGGTTTCTTCTCCGCATGGCCGGCGACCCATATATCGGGGGGCTCTTGGTGGTTCCATGAAATGGGTTTGCGTCTCGTAACAGCCGTGCGGAAAACTTCGCGGTCAAAATTCCGTCTCTCGATCCCTGCATTAATTTGGTAAGCTGTTCCAGGATTTTAATCCTGAATTTGGACGACGAATGCAATCCCGCTCCCAGCTTGTGTCCGGAGTCATGAGAGGGGTGTAGTTGCTGGACACCAAACCCCGGACCAAGGCATATTGCTGTGATATAGAATTCACTACACTTGCGGCTTGAAATACGAACTTGGATACTCGCCGATCGGGAAATGAACCTATCGTTTCTGCTTTGGCGTCCGGTTCCAATGCCATGCGAATGGTGTAGTAGTGATGCGCCTCTCCACAATGAAGAGCAAAGAGATCGAGGATAATAGAAATAATAAAAATAGACAAAATATTATAGGTACTGCTATAGATGCGATTGGGTCACACTATACAATAGGCTAGAATACTATAAATTGAGCTGCTAGTGATGATGCTTACTGATGAAGGTGCGCAATCTATCCTCCCACCCAAAACCTGCCCTGTAAGTTTCCAAAACTGACTAATCGGAGTGAGCCAATAGTTCTAAGCAAGCGGAACTTCCTATTGAAGGCAGCCCGCCGTGGGCTCCTTCGAATCAAGAGTAAGAGATCCATATCCCCTATTTCCCCATACCTAAGGGTCACTGACACGTCCCTTGCCTGACTTGTTGTTCCTGAAGTATTCCAAAGCGCACAAGTAGATTCGCTATTAATCTTGACGTTATATCTTTTTTCTCTCGACAAAATTAGTCGTCTTTACAAACCGATATCGGGATCAACCCCTGCGGATTGATCGCCCATGAGTGGACCCACACGGAGCCAGGACGGTTCGGGCATTCCATACCGGGTATGACTTATGATGGCGGTAAATAGGGGTTCTCAGTATGTCTATAAGATAAATTGAGAAAGGAGAGCCGGTGAATTCTGCCTTATAAAGTCCCTACCAGTAGTTCGGCGCACCAAGCAGCAGGGACCGGCTAATGACAGGCTGCCATAACGAACCTGCCTAACTAGAGAACCAGCCGTCCATTTCTAGTAGTTTTTTTTTTGGCGAGAAGATGCATTTTTGATCGATACCTTATTGTCATTGGCATTTTGTAGTCGGGATCTGGGTGGGCTACGAGTGTCGCATATATCGGGATATCGGATTTCTGGTATAAGCTTTTCTTCCTTCATCATAGGCGTCCATCGCCACCAGCCTCGCCACCAGCCTCGTCATCGGCCTCGTCACAGGCCTCGTCACAGGCCTAGCTTTTCCTTGATTTTATCAATAGCTAGTTGAAGCCAAAGACTCCGGACCATCCGGAGCCTCTCGGCCGTCCGAGGTCATCCGAGGTCATCTTCATCTATAAGACTGACCTCAAAGACCCTCTATTAGATAGGAAGAATAGCAAGAGCTTTTCACACACATGATCATTTCCATCTACTAAGTGCAACGAGTCATGACTGGAGTGGAGGGGGACTAGCATCAGTTTTATGCTAACACCAGTCCAATATCAGGCATGGAGAGTGCCGTATTAATCCAAAGGCTAGCTTAAAACGCTAAACATGATAAATGTAGATTTAAATAAATAACTTAATTGAAAGGGATAATACTACGAATTCGTTTCTTCAATATTAGAATATTTGCCACCATGTGTACGGAACGACGACATATATGTGAATAGCAGCATTCCATATATACATACTCTACTACCAAAATAAGCCTAGTGCGATGATATGTGCGTGTAGGGTGATATTTCATTAGCACAACTTGAATTATTCCAGCCTACTTCCGGCAAGCTGTGAAATCTTCAAGGTCAGCGTCAGGTACAGTCGCCTTTGGGAGACAGAATTCCACATCCTCTCCCTTCAGCTCGTCAAATACCAGTGAATATTCACGCTGAATTATGATTAGCATATAGCTCAACCTAGCCAGAGAGCACAACGTGGAGTGCTCAGTGCAGATAGATGACTGGAGGGAACATACCTTTGCAATATGCACAAACTCGTTATAGATGCCATCCGCCTTCATTTTCTGGCGAACGAGGTCGGTGACGCCACCTAGAAGGGCAACTACCGTTGTGACCTTGCTGTCCCAGGTTAATAGCGCCGAGACTAATTCGCCATCTACCCTCGTGGACTCAGTGCTTCCGTAGGGGTCTGCAGTTTCGTGTGAGCATTTACTCTCCAAATTTAGCCAAGTACTGGGATGCTGTCAACTTACTTTGCATCTTCTTTCCGATGATCATGTTTCTCCACCAAGCGAGACCCACGGCCTTGTCAAACATGACGGTCGGGAAAACGCTGTACGGAGTGATTACATCAAGTTCCTGTTCCGTTTGACTTGCCACCGACGGGACGCCAGCCGGGGAAATGTAACCAATGATGGTGTCTGTCTCAGGGTCGGTCGAGTTGTTGACCGACGCGTACATCCCTGGAACCTTGGTGACAACGGAATTGCAGGTCCGAACGCGTTCTCCGTTCTTGAAGAGGCGACTAAGAAAGTGATATCAGTAGGAGCTCTTGTGTATTATGACGCGAAACTCACTGGATAATGTCGACATCGTAGTAAGGCAACTCAAGCTGGTTCCAGATCTCGTGGCTGGAGAACCAATAACCTGTGCATAACAGTTAGAGATATCTACTTGGAAAACAATGGAAGGAGACAAAAGTCTACTCGCCTTTTCGAACCGTAATCGGGCCAACACCGCCCATGTTGTACTCAGCACTCTCCAGCTTGGGACGCTTGTATTCCCAGAGCTTCTGCTTCTCCTTCTTTGACAGGTCCCCGAAGAACTGCAAGAAGTACGTCAAGAGCTCGCCTTCATATGGGTCATCAAGATACGTTGGGGTTTCGCATTTGTAGCTCTGCTTCGCATCGTGGATCGGCAAAGTCTGGTCTGCAATTGAAGTGACCGCGCAGACTTTCCCATCGCCAATGTGGAAGATGTCGGCTGCCGTTGACGCGACATAGTCGAGCCAATCCTGCCAGCCGTTGGCAATCTTGGTGAACTTTGACTTGTGTTGGCTCCTGAGGGCTTCGACACAGCCATAAACGGCCCAGATAAGTTCTCTTGAGAAATCACATTAGACTTGTCTCGGGATACTGAAAGGTTTTCGCTTACCCGTTATCTAAACCGGGGACCCTGTTGACCCAGTCGTCAGTTGGCCTGATGGCATCCCCGTCGGTGAGCATCCAAGGCAGAAAGCCACCAAAACCAGGAAACGTCTCATTGAATTGAAGGTAGGTCTTCAATTTGACTTCCATGATGGAGGCTGCAAAAGCGGGAGCTGCCTTGAGGTCATTGGGAGTCAGAAACCTGGCAGCCTCTCGAGAACCGGCGATTGCCTGGGCATAGAGAATAATTTGGAGTGCCTAGTCCGCGATGACAATAAGCAACAGTGCAAATAATGCTAAGGGAAAATTTGGTGTTATATCTAAACTGACCTCTTTGCTTGCGGCGCTGAAGGGGTGCTTCGTAGTGCGCTTGCCGGTGACCCAATCGATCTGCGTCCCGTCATACGACATGCCATTTTTGGTGTTGTAGGCTACGTCGTTTTGATGGAACTTGCCCTCCCAGTACAAAAGATCCCAGATGAAGTCATCCGTTCGATCAAGCACATCTTGCTGGGACCATTCGAGGCCGAACCGGCAGGATGGCTTTTGGCTACCTTTATACCCCGACCTCTCTTGATGGACTGGCAAAGCGCTTGCAACAGAGGCCCAAGCCAGAGACAACAGAGAGCTTGTCTGGCCGAACTTCATGATGATGGTGATGTAAGGTGATATCAAGAGGTGACGTTTGGGGATTGTGGGGTTGCATGCAGGTCATTGACAGTGATGGTATTGTTAGTCGGCCCTTATATACATGTTCCCTCGCATCGACATTGAATCATCGCCCGAGAAGCGTAAGTTTAGTCCAAGGATGCCACCCATGTCCACGTTCCTGGGCCGACTTCAATTTGAGTCTTCCCCAGGTCTCTACCCCGCCACATTTGTGCGTCTAGCTCGTCTCGTCCATGATCTACACGGGGAATAGAGAGAAATGACTGTTGAATTGCGGGGAGTCTCGATCAGCAGACGAGATGCCCCAGCCGAGGCATTTAGCCGTGAGTAAAGTATTTGACCGGCTCAAATCCCCGCTCTCTTAATGGAAGCAACAAAACGCCTCGCGCCCTTTTCTCCGGCTTCTCAGTATGCGCGAAATCCTCTGCCATGGCAATGGATCGCAGTCCCACATCGGCCTCGCCTCGTTCCCAGGCCATTGTCCCGCCTCACCGACCCCCCACAAACAGGGCCTGTGACCGCTGTCGACGCCGAAAGGCCAGGGTAAGACGTCGGTGGCGTCGGGGAAACTGGAAACTGAGCGGCTTCAACTGACCATGACGGCAGTGTGACTTTGCAGAGTCTGGCCGGCGCTGCACCAACTGCCGCGAATCAGGCGAGCAGTGCTCCTTCGACTTGCCCCTGGCTCGTCGTGGCCCCAAATCGCGGAGGCGGAATACCAACTCTGCCCTTCAATCTGTCGATCCTCCGCCTTCTGGTGACAGTTCCGCTCTGTCGTTCTCCGGATCCAACCCCACCGCGAATTAACCCTTGTCGACTCCTCCGCAACATCGGGTCCTTCCTCGGCCCATTGGGAAGCCTCTCGTACCCTCAATGTCGATCCCGCTCTGTCACCGCAAACGATCCACAGCTCCGTATCCGACGCCGCCATCACACCCAGTCAATCGGCCCTGCAACGCTGGCACAACCTGTCCAGGGCGTTGGCGTTTCTCACAGCTGATCTCAATCAGCTGGTGACGCGTTGTTTTGATCTGTTCTTCGAGTACCTCTATCCACTCACGCCGTTGGTGCATGAACCGAGCCTCCGGGATGCATTGGCGTTCTTCGTCACCCAAGCTGCGACTGGTTTCTCCCCGGCCAGCAACCCAACCAGCAACGGTGGTCGTTTGGAAACATGGCCAGATGCCACTTTCACCTTGATCACGGCGGTTTGCGCCGAGGCTGCGTTTTTGTTACCAAAGGACTTGTTTCCGGAAGGACAGTCTGTAGCTGACATCTTCCTCAAGTCGTCTCGCAGCTGTCTCAACCATTACTTGGAAGCGGACCTTGAAAGCCCCAACGCCAACTCCATCGCCATCCGATATTTCCATTCCAATTGCCTACACGCGGCCGGAAAGCCGAAGTACTCATGGCACATCTTTGGAGAGGCAACTCGGCTCGCTCAGGTCATGCAGCTTCACGAGGAAACATCTCTTGAGGGCCTGTTTCCAATAGAGGCTGAACTGCGCCGGCGTGCATTCTGGATTGTGTACATGGGCGACAAATCGGCAGCTATTTTAAATAATCGTCCGATCACGATTCATCAATTCTCATTCGAGTCGGGCATTACAACTGCATATCCGACAGGGATTGAGGACGAATCTTCCATTGGTGTCTCGCCGGGGTCTGTTGCCCCGACACCAGAAACGACGAGGAAAACATTCATTGCTGGGTTCAACGCAAACCTCCGCTTGTGGCAAACTGCATCAGATCTCCTTCTCCAAATGAGACTTCTTCAGGATCAAGAGCAACATGATCTCTCCCTGCCAGGCCATCCGCCGCTTTCTACTCCCGGAGACAGAAGTCGCCTGGACGCACTTTATATCCAGTTCATCACATGCCTCGACGACCTGCCTCCATATTTGCAATCATATACATTCGCCGCCATTGCGGGGGCAGGGAAAGAAGCAACGAAACAGAATCAATTCATCATACAATGTGCTAACCTTCAGGTCTCAATGCACTGCCTGCGAATGGTCATCACGCAGAAGTTCGAGGAGCGCTCCTTCTTCTCAACTGGAGTGGAACAAGCCGACCTGCGCAAGACAGAGATCGCCCGAGACATGCTGCGTGTGATACACGAGGCTCCTTTCTGGTCGTTACAGGTTAACGGTGAACCATACGTAAGGAGCCAAGTCCCTACCTCGACCCAAGATTAAAGAACTGACGTTTCATTAGGTAGAAAAGATTCGACTCATTGGAGCCAGTCTCCTGGAAATTATCCACCGGAACAGGACTTCGCCGATAGCTACACGTGCTCGGAGCGATTTTACCGTCCTCCTTGATCTTCTCACAAGGTTGGACTCTAAGGCTTCCGATGCTTTGCGGAATAACTCGACGTGGGTTGTTTAAGCTTGGTTGAATATATGTAATGACTAGGAGAGAGGAAGGCTCAACTCCCAAGAGTGGCCAGTTTTGATATGGGTGACCTGTGTATTATTATGTGTTATTTTAATCCTTTAGGATGGAATGTTAATTCGTATGTATTATGAGCTCCAAAAAAACATGTCAACATAGATATAAGGTAGGATAGGCTTCGAAATGATGGCATCGTTGTTGTTTCATACTCTATGAGTGCTTACATATTTTCGGTACAACAAATGAGTGCACAGATCGTGGAGGATTATGACAGCATGATGGCACTCATTTATATTACTAAATTGACCCGAAAGGAGCAGTGTCCGATAAAGCACCACATTGGCGTAAATGTGGTAGAAAGCCCAACGGCTTCAAACCGTCTTCTCTCTCGCAAATTCCTGTTCTTCCTTCACCATCTCAATCTTTTTAGCCATCTCTTGCTTCTCCTCCTTTCCTTCAAATAGATACGCCAGCTCCTCCAACGTGGGACCCGATGTTTCCACGGTGAGGCGCTGGCGGGCGGTTCTTCGGTGCTTCTGGTGCTCTGCGACTAAGTCAACTACCCCATTAACCGACCGACCCCTTACCCGACCAGCTTTCCCCACCAAAATCGACCAAAACGCTATTATTTATCTAATTATAGAAAATATATATAATATTTAGTATAGGTTATATAGCTTATAAAAGAGCTATTTAAACTAAATATAAGCTATTTTTAGATTTTAATAAGCTAATTAGAGTTTTTTTAAGCTTTAAAGTTTAGAAATATAAAATGTTAAGGTTTTCTATATACTTTATATATAAAGTCTTAACATTATGTTTTAGTATATATAAGTTTATTTAATAAGAAATAAAATCCTTTTAAAAATATACTTAATATATTTATATAAGTTAAAAGAGATATAAAGATTAAAATATAAATAAATTTAAGTAATTTAATTTAAAAATACCTATTAGCTTTTAGTAATACTATAGGGTAGATTTAGCTGTAAAAAACTCCTGAAAGTCATATATAAATTTAAGCTATATAAGCTAATATAATTAGTATTTTAATATGTATATCTATTCTTATATATATAAATAGCTAATATATACTTTTATAAAGATTTTATATACAGCTAAATAGATATATAATTATTAAAATATAATATTAAGGTTTACTATGTGAATTCTATAGAGAGTCTTAACAGCTTTTATCTTTAAACTTTAAAGCTATAACTAACTACAATAATATTTTCTTAAATCTAAAAATAACTTATCTTAGCTTAATATAGCTATTTTAGAGTTTTTATAGCTTTTTAAAAATATTATATCTATTTTCTATAATTAGATATAGTAATTTTAAATAATAGTATTTTGGCTGATTTTGGTGGGAAAGCTGGTCGGGTAAGGGGTCGGTCGGTTAATGTTGTAGTTGACTTAGCGTGTCGATGATTGCGGAGCGAAACGAGTCGGGCGAGTCCCTGGCCTTTTGCGAGCCGCCAGAGAAGAAGCCGCCGGCGTCGTCGATGATGAGCACCCCGTCCAACGACTTTTGGACGGCCCGCCGCGTCTTGGCCTCGGACTGACCCAAGTATTTGGCTACCAGGCGAGATGGCTGCGTTACTACGACCTTCTTCTCGCTGACTAGACCGAGTTCGGCGAGCAGCTTTGCAAACAGGCGGGCAACTGTGGTCTTCCCTGTTCCAGGTGGGCCGAGGAACAGGCGGTTCAGCGCCAGCCTGGGAGGCTGTCGGCCCTGCAGGATGAACTGGTGCTTGTACTGGACCTGGCTGAAGTGGAGTCGTGCGGCCTCTTTGATGTGGTCGAGGCCAACCATTCCCTTCAGCTTCTTCCACGCTGAGCTCTGCAGCTCTAGTTCGGCGGCGGTTTCCCCCAGCATATCGGTCCTCGTGAATGCCGAACCGGGCTCTGTCTGGCGATCGTGCTGCCGTTGCGTCGTCAGTCGTCGAGTCCGCCGCCTATGATTCTCCTGCATCTCTGAGAGGCAGTCCCTCAGAAAGGAGAGCGTTTCGGAACCCAGCCGTTCCCCGGTTGTGACATAAGCGCTCAACCACCATCCGTAGGGGTGCACCGTTGGGCCCACGTTCGAACTCAATTCTATTAGCGCGTGCCAAGGTAACTAGAGTGTCCCGCACCCGCTCCTTGCTGTAGTCTTGCAGAACAAACACGTTTCGGGCCGAAGATGTCTCGGGAAACGCATCCATGAAACCGCTGCGCTGACTGGCGCGGGTCCAGATATAGCTTGCAACTATATAAACACTCGGATGCAGCTTGTTCGACTCAACAAGGAGCTTGTCTAGAGCAGCAAGACCGGTTGGGGAAGGGCTGACCTTGTCGACTAGAATTATCTGCTCCATCGGTTAGCTGAGACTAAAGGCAAGAAGCGTCCTGGGATAAGATATTGACAGGTGCAATTGTTCTGCTTACAGTTTTCTCATCCCTCCCCTCCAAGAGACGTCCAACCTGTGCTTCTAGTCCTAGCGGCTCAATCTTCAGAGAACTGCCAAATCCAAGGTCCATTAGCAGCGTTGCATATAGCTCTGGAGCTTTTGACACCCCTATGAGTTCCCGGTCAGTCCGTGGGCGGCTCAAAGAGATTAGACAGAAGCAGGATTTGCACGACAGACCAATCGACTTACCGAGTCCAGGGTTTCCGCCGAAAACAGCGCTCCCCGTGAAATTAAAGTGAAGACTAGCCTCGCTGGCCTGTGGGTGGCTCTTATGTGGGTGGCTTTTAGCAAGCTTGAAGAGAGAGAGACAATGCGACCTGAACCCCTCGTCCCAGAACACGGCCATGATCTTATCAAGTGTGGTGGTCCCTCGGTCATATTCAGCCCTCAAACTGAGCCATTCCTGCACCGCCTTCGAACCCTCTGCTATCTGAACGAGGTAGCTGTCCAAACTTTCAGTGACCGCGTCACGATCGGCGAGCTCCTCGAGACTGTCCGAGTGGGTCGAATGTCTATCTCTGCTGCGGTCAGAGTCTGAACCGACGCTACCTTCTTCGCTCGATTCCTCGCTAGACTGATTTTCCAAGCCCGTCTCAATAGACTCATCGGAGGTGCCAACAGACTCGTCTGAGATGACCGCAAAGAGAGAACCTGGCATGCTCGCCGGCGAGTCGTCCTCATCCTGGATTGATGACTTCGTCTCCAGCCCCGGCTCGCTTTCCTCAGGGCCTTCTCTCACAGGAGTTGAGCCTTCCAAGCCCAGCGTCTCGCCGCTCCGGGGGCGGATTCCGATATACACAGGACGGCGACGACGCTGTCGAGCGCACCCTCGAGGGCCTCCCGCCCGTCAGGCCGACACCACCGCAGATCAGGAATGCGATGCCGAGGACCCCGACTCCACCAGAGACCCCGGAAAAGCCAGGGTGTGCTGGCTCTCGAACCCGACGGGCTGTGCCGTTCTGACGGCCTGTACGACCAACCAGACCGCATCGGAGCGAATGTTCGGGGGCTACAAGCGGGGAGTCTTGAGCTACTGGCTCTGGCATCTCCTCGACAACTGGCCGAACCAGGCCCTGCCGTCGCATGCTAGGGCCGTCGAGTACGTCCGGCAGCAGACCCCCGTCGGGGCACTGGCGCAGTCCCCGAGGGCGTACGGGACGTGCTCTTCGAGTTCTTCGGCGCCATGTCGTACGGTCAGGGAGAGACGTGCCGTGCCATGTATGATGGTGACGAGGAGATCGAGTTGGACGTTGGCCGCAACCAGGGTGTCGCCGTCGGCGCCGTGTATGACATTGTCACTGCGGACACGGTTCCCAATACCGAGCTTCTGCATCTCTCAGCCCCTCTCTTGAAGGCCAAGGTGACCAAGCTTGGCGCCTTCCAGTCGTGGGCCGAACCCTTGCCCGGCAACGATCAGATATTGCAAGACTGGCCCAAGACGGAGATCCGGCACGCCACGCTGCACCAATGGGCCCTTCCATACCCCATCTCGGTTCACTTTCCTTCTCTGCAGGGGGCCCTGCGGAGGAGCCTAAGGGCCGAGCTGGAGAAGACGCTGGTCTCTGCCTCGCCATCGACAGGAAGAAGCCCGGCGATGGGGACCTGGCCGTTAAAGTTGACGGGGAGAATACATACGAAATCACACAGAAAGATGTCCGGCTGCCCAGATTGCCAAAGATATCCGTCTCGGATAGGTCGTGGGCTGAGAAGTTGGCCCGGGTACTCAGCCAAGTCGCACGGTATCAGGCCCTGGCGCGGCAGTACACAGACGCCGCCCCCTCCCAGAAGCTCCCCCTAGGCCATTTCCAGCTGGAGACTAGCCCCGACACGGTGAAGGACGGGAAGGATGTGTCATTCTCCTTGACTTACAGCGGCGCCATGTCGGCGCCGCTCTGGGTCTCTGTATATTGCTTTACGGCTTCGTGGGGCGTCGTCAAGGTAGATCCTCTGGCGGGCTCGATCGCAGCGCACGAGATCCATTTTAGCGATGTCGGCAGCTATGATCTGCAAGTGCCGATGGGGATCCCCGCGAAGCTCAGAGACAGCTCACCTCCTAGACATGAGGACCGAGTTGCTAGACTTCAACGGGGCGGATGACAGTCTGGTGGCGTCTCTGAGGCACAAACTGGCCCAACTCGAGGCTATAAACGCACCGCACGACGATATGGACGTGGCAGGACCCACGCGGCCGACGGGCCACAGGTGGCAGGTCGACAAGGCGCACGAGCTGAACGTGGAGATCGAGACACTCCTAGAGCAGCTGAGATCGTCATCCGGTCAGGATTCGCTGCTCCGGCCGCTGACTGCTGGCGAGATGCGGGCTCTGCTGCCCAGGGGCTGCAGGGGGGCCATCGTGGTCATCAACGCCCTCTTCCGCTGCGACGCGATCCTAGTCCACGACGGAATCACCTAGAGCATCCCGCTGCCGCGTCTGAATGTGACGGACGCAGAGCGCGCCTCACGATGCCTCGAGATGGTCCGGAAGAAGCTGTGGCCCCCGGGCACCGAGGGGGTGCGGGCCGAGCTGGGTACGCGCGTGCTGAGGTGGCTCTGGGGTGTTGCCGTTGAGCCCATCCTCGACCACCTCGGATTCACCTCCGCTCCGGGCGAGCTGGGAGAGTGGCCACGGATCTGGTGGGTTCCGACGGGCAAGGTAAGTCAGCTGCCCTTCCATGCGGCCGGTATACACAAGCCAGGCCACTCGTCGTCGGCGCTCGACCGGGTGGTGTCCTCGTACAGCTCGTCCATCAAGGCCCTGATGTACACACAGAGCAACACCGGCGGCCAGAGGCGCGCTGGGACGCACACCCAGGTTGTCCTCGCCTCCATGAGCACGACGCCGGGCCAACGCAGCCTCCCGCACGTAGGGGTCGAGATCAGCGCTATCAAGTCTGCTCTGGTGGGCTCGGCTCAGGTCAGGGAGCTTAGAAACCCCCTGAAGCAGGGTGTGCTCGCCGCGCTGATGTCCTGCGACGTCTTCCACTTTGCCGGCCACGGCGCCTCCTTCATCGACGATCCGGACTGGAGCTGCTTGTTTCTGGAGGACTGGGAGACTCACCGGCTGACCGTCCGGGACATCTTGGGCCTCAGGCTGAACAAGAGAGCGCCGTGGCTGGCCTACCTCTCGGCGTGCTCGACCGGGGCGAACAAGGCCGCCGGGCTCGACGACGAGGCGATCCACCTCGTCACGGCTTGCCAGCTTGCCGGCTTCCAGCACGTCATCGGCTCCTTCTGGGAGGTGTCGGACTACCGCTCTCGCGAGGTTGCCAGGAGCGTCTACACCCACCCAGAAAGCGGCTTGGAGATGACTGCAGCAGTGATGTGTCGGCAATAGCGGAAGGAAGGTCAGGTCAAAGATAGAACAGAGAGGCCAATTGAACAGATTAGGTGATTACTGCATCAGATACTGTTTGATCAAACGGTTCCTCTGTAGGGACTGTAAAAATGGGCTCGAAAGGACTGTCAAAACTGATGTCTGAAGATGTAGGTGTTGAGGTCGGTGTCTCTACTAGCTACTAACATCTAAAGCATCCCCTTTTATGGGCTCAATAGTTCAGGCTGTTGACCCTAGCGTTATGCATTTTTTCCTGTTGAAGGAACCTGCAGCTGTCCTAGCCCTGACCCTTGGAAGGGTCTGATCAAAGGACTAACATCCCAAAGACTGCAAATCCCTGACTCAGTAGCCTGCTATATCCTATATATTCAGTTATAGTAGGCGTAGATAGATCAGACAGTTGATGTATTGCTTCAGATCGTCCAGATGTATTTTTTGTTCTACTTAGTTGCTATACAGACTTCAGATAAAGTAGGTGGTTTCTGACACACGTTGAAGGACCACCGACAGATTCCCCCATAACTTATGAAATTTCCCATAAAGCTTTCCAGTCTTATCTTACTTTTCCCAGACCCATAATCCCACTTTCAGTACTCTGGCCGCCATATAGACAGTCTGGACATACCGTATGTTTGTGTCGTCTCGCATCCATTTGCGTGCTTCATCCATAGCGTCCAGCCTGGCCAGGTTGAGTTCTCACGGTATTCAGTCGTACAATCTCACGGAGTCCTCCAAATAGATAGCCTCCTCGACGTCTGCATATTTGAAGAATAGCTCGAATCCAAACATCGCCATAGCCGATAATATTCCCAACCCTTCAACATGTCGAGAGTTTAAGGCCACCAAAATGTATAGCAAAGCTTCATCCCATCAGTCTAAAGACTTACTGTTTCTCTCCACTGCCTATTTCATCATCTGATTTTTGACGAGTCGTACAGTTCTCTCGATCAAACCTGTCGATTGGAGGTGGAAGATCAGTCCGTATTTCAAGTCGGTACTATATTTCCCAGCGGTAGCTTCTACAACTGCATTCTTAAAATAACTTCTATTGTCCGAGTAGATTCTCTGAAGCCACCCAAAAATTAACCTCCATTTGTATTCCCACATCTTAACAACTTTATCGTCCGTAGCCTCAGTATACGCTTCTCCCTTAATAAACCTCATTATATAATCAGCCACCAGAAGAATATAGATGCATTCTGTTGAAGATAGTAGTATAATTAGTCCTAAGTAGTCTATACCAACTATCTCCTACAGATTGAATTTGACTATATAGCCTGGCAATAATCATAGAACTCTAGAGGCAGTCTGTTGGCACATTAAGTAAGATCAATAGTAGTTCTCTACATCCCCACTCCTAATCAGCCGGAATTATCAGCCTTTCAGTATATATATAGTAATTGCCACCCCAAAGTGTCTACAGGCGTTGTGGTTTCTCTGTAAGACAGTAGGCACTATATCCAGTGTGATACATTCTGCTAGTAATTCATCGTTCTCAAGATAGTACAGAACGCCATCCATCGCTCGATAGCATACAGCCCTCCTCATGATAAAGCATCGATATGCCTCAGGGACTCTATCTCGTCCGTAGAGTAAGAAGAATACAATCTCTCTGTATCATTCTGTTTCCACCCATCGTACTATATCCTATTCCAGTCTGATGGATATTGATTGATAAGGTAGTTGTCCCCCTAGCCATATTTCACATAGGTAGTTCATATTAGTAATGATTGTCATTCTCGCCGACTTTATAGTTACCTCTATTCTTATGCGGTGATCTATATTGATGGCGTCGTCCTTGAGAGCCTCTGGAAGTCGAGACATTCTATCTGCTATCTTTAGAACCTTAGAAGTATTTGGATGGTAGATATACTTAATATCGTATTCTCCCAGGATGTCGATCTACTGGCTAATCTTACTATAAATGTATCTCTAATTTGCTATTAAGTTGATAATATCTTTGTGGTTGGTATATACTTTTGTAGGATATTAAGAATAGTTAATTAACTATATATATTCTTTTAGACTTTATACTATAGTTAGTATTTTCTTTTTAGGTATTATATATCTATTTTTAAATTTTATTAGTCTATCTAAAATCTATATAATAATTCTTATATATCTAAAGTTATTATTTAAGATATTAACTCTAGCTTCTATATCTACTAACTAGAGGAGTATACTATTTATTCTGCTACCTAAAATATCTATAGCTAGATAAAATTAAATATTTAATATTACTCTATAGGTTGCCCTCTTTTAAATACTCTTATAAATAGATTATCGTATTCCTACTATATCTTTATTTTAAACTGATAATATCCTCTTTATCTTTTTATATTAAACTAATTATTTTCCACTTTTTATTATTTTTAATACTAATATAAAGAAGATATACTAAATAGTATTCACTAGGTTTACTTATTTTAATATAAACTTCCTAATAAATAGAATACAGTATAGAACTTTCTAAATCTCTTTTAGAACTTAAATAGGTTTTTTTAAAAATATTTTACCAGTCTTATAAATTTATTACAGTATTTTCCCACTAGATAAATCCCCTTACTGCCTATAGTAAAGTTTAATAATTTAACTTTAGACATAAATAATTTTATTATCTTTCCTAATAAATAAATTAAAGTCTATATAACTTTTAGAAAGTAGTATTTCTATAAGAATTCAAAATATTTATTAAATATTTCTAAAGCTATATTGTAGTTATCTATATACAGAAAGAAGGATATTAACAATTCTTTTATATAGCCTATTATTAAGGGGAGTTCTATCTTATTCTTAAAAAAGAGATATTTAAATACTAAGTCTCTAAACCTAGTGTATATATATTTAGTAATTCTATTAATCCCTACACTATATTATTATAGAAGTATATACTATTTAGTATTTAGAATACTATCTTATATCTATTGGATTTATATATTAGGATATACTAAAACCTATTTAATATATCTATCTGTAAGAAAATCATAGGTTATCTATAATAAATAGAGTTTAAATTGGGTATTTAAATCGTAATATAGATAGGCTAGTTTAATAGTTATATTGTTAATATCCTAAAAGTTATAGGTAATCTTTAAAGTATTACCTCCAGATTTTAAAATAAAAACTATATTTACTCCTTAAGGTAATATTCCTCTGGTAATTAAGACAATTTATTCTATAGATAGAAAAATATTTCATATACTGCCTTTTATTCCTATTAGCTATATTATCTTAGTTTTTATTTTATTAATATTATATTAAGCTTTATTAGGATATAGTATTAAATAAAATCTATTATATATATATCCTTAATCTTATTAATAAAATATTCTCAATAGGTATAGTATAAGTATATTACCAGTATATACTAGTTAGGGCTGGCAGCTATAAGGCTAAATATTATACTGAAATTAATAAACTAAAGAATAATAATTTTAAGTAGTACTTCTAAAAGTTAGTAGCTTTAGTGTATTTTTTAGACTTATAAGGGGGTTAGTCTTAATTTTTAAGATTTACACTAAATTCAGCTTTAAATCACTTTTTAGAGTGTCTATTAAAAGGGGCATACACCAGTATAGCTCGACAGTAACAGACCCTAAGGATTCCTTACCACTATCCTTCTCTATTCTATATGGTTATTCAGCTGTATCCAGCTCCACCGTTACGCCCAGTTCTTTTGTATTCTCGGCCATACTATACCATATCGCTACTTCCAGATCTTTTTCCTCCAGTATAATTATTACAGTTATATTTGCCAGATTCTGGTTTTTCAGGTCGAAGACCTCAGTAGGCTGTATCTCCTCATACTCCCCAACACCCTTTAAGTATTATCCAAAAATTTTCATAGCGTCAGTAGGCTGTGTCTCTTCATACCCTCTAACACCCTTTAAGCATCATCCAAAAATTTTCATAGCTGTCTAGCTCCTGCTGTATTCTTTATTACCTTCCGGAGTGCTCTATATTGCACCGGGTTTCAGGCCGAAGTTACTCCATATCCCCCCAGGCGTCCGTCCCGCTGTATTTTGAGTTGTATAGTCTTCGATTTTCTACAGTATATTAAAATGCGTTATTATATCTTTCCAGAATATACTCCTTAGAGCTATCTAGGTCTTCTGGCGCTAGAGTACTATATTCTAACAGTTATTATTATTTATTCTACTAAATTTAAGTAGTAGGTTAGGTAGAACTACTAACTCTCTATTTATCTAAAACTCTACTCTACTTTAGTTGCTCTAAAAGATAGCTCTACTTATTAGATAACCTTAGGGTTATACTATTTAAATACTAATTTCCTTTAAATTTATTTTCTTTCTTCTTTATTACCTGCCTGCCTGCCTACCTACTTATTCTTTCTTTTTCAGGCAGAATTAATTTAATTTAATTATATAAATAAATTCTAAATTGATTTAGTATTTTTTTTTTCTTCTGGTAAATACTTACTATCTTTTTAATCTTAAATCAATTTACTATTAATTTAATATAACTTCCTATAAAAAAGATATAGATTACCTTAAGTATATAGTTAGCCAGAATAGTAAAAAGGTGCACTTTACTGATATTCTGTAGTTTAAACTTAATAAAGTAAGTATTTTTAAATATATTTAGAATTAATTTAACTAACTCTATACAGTATAATTAAATTAAGATAGTATTTAGTAAGTTTTTCTGTTAGTTTGTAGATAATAAAGATAATATATATAAAAAAATAAGTTATTTAAAAGTAATTTAAAATCGATTTTTATAATTCTATAGACTAAAATCTTCAGCAATAAATCCAATCTTCATAACTATATTAAGTACTATAAAGTCAAGCTTAAGTTGCATACTATAAATACTCTCAGTATAAAACAGAATACTACTACTAGAAGTAAGTATAATATTAACTAATTAATAATTAATTCTAAATTAATTTAATAGGATTTTATTGCAGACTTATAGCTGCAGTTTGTAGTAATACTAAGCCTCTAGCTTCTATTGCTCCTATTGCTCTAGCAATTATAACTCTATTAAAAAAGCAGACTGCTAGCAAGAAGGCTAAAAACGCAAAGCAGAATCTTCTTAACCTCTAACTCTACACACTAGAAAAAGTATTACTGCAATAAGTAATTTTAGATTAATTCAGAATCAATTTAATTAATTATATTCTAGATCTCTATCTTTAAGCTAAAAACCTTAACCTATATAAAAGGCATATATACAGTATATAATTCTGTAGGTAGTAAGTACTTCTAAATAAATTTAAAATTAATTTACTAATTTATAAATAGATACCTACCCTCTAAAAGCACATACTTATTATATTATATAGGCTAAGTTTGCAGTTAATATAGTACTTAAAGCTACTACTTCTATTATTAAAAAACCTACTAAGGTAATCTCTACTATATCTAATAATAGTAGTAGTAATAGTAATAATAAAAATAATTATAAATTAATTATAAATTAATTTATTTAGAATCTAGCTCTTAATAAACTAATATTTATTTTTAATATTAATAAAATAAAAGAAGCTAGCGATATTAGTGTTAATAATATTACCTTTAATCTTAAGATAGCCTAAAACTCCATCTAGAACCAGTATATAGAGAACTACAAAAAAGAAATTGCTACTCTAAAGAAGGAATAATTTAGTGTAATTACTTTTAATTTGATTTTAAATTAATTTAACTACTATTTTTTTAGGCGTTAAAATAATACCAACTTTTACTAGCTTTAGATTTAGAGAATCTATTAGCAATTACTTCCGAATTAATTTCTCTTAATATACTTATTCTTTATAAGACTCTACCTTAGTAGTTTCTTATTTATTCTATCTATTTCTTTTCTATCTCTATCTACTTTCTTTATATATCTATTTCTATTTGCTATTTTTACCTTTCTATTTCTATCTCCTTTACTTATATATCTAAATCCATTTGCTGTTTTTGTCTTTCTATTTCTATTATCTGTTTTTATAATACAAATTCTTTTTTCTTTTAATATACTTTAAATTTAAACTTTCTTCTTACAAACTTAAGTTCTTCTTATTAAAACTAGTTTATACTTTAAATTGATACTTACTGCTATAGAGATTATAACCTAAATAAGTTAGAATTAATTCAGAATTAAGTTAGAAGTAATTTGAGTATAATTACCTTTAAGAGCTTAATATCTAACTTTATTTCTACCTTAGTAAATTTCTACTCAGTATTAAACTAGATAAAGATACTTATAAGATTACTAATATTATTTTAGTATTATCTTTATAAGATACTAAGTTTCTTTCTAAAAGTTACAGAAGAGTCTTCTAAATAAAAGCTCTATTTTAGTCTTATTGTATTTAAAGCTGCTTTTTATACTTTCAACCTATAAAGTTAACTGTAAGTACTTATAAATTAATTCAGAAGTAATTATATACTTTCTTATTCTATACTTCTCTTTTAACCTCTAACTAATAAAATATCTTAAAAGTTATATTAAATCCCATATATTTTATAAGATATATCAGAAGTTACTAAGGTCTAATTAAATTTTTAATATCTTAAAAGTTAGTAAATTTAAAAGAATTTAATTAAGAAGTACTTATAAAGTAATATATATTAAAAGAGGAATAAATCTTCCACTCTAATAATAGAGTATTTTATAAAGAACTTTAACTATATTTATATAAAAAGTAAAGAAATTCCAATTCTCAATACTTATCTCACTATAAGCTTAATTAAGCCTAAATCGAATTACAGAATGTTATTTATACTAAGCCTATCTAATAAGTTTAAAATTATCTAATAGAGTTAGTAAATCAATTATAAATTGCTTCCTAATTAGTTATATACCTATAAGTAGCTCAATTTGCTAAAGATATTTAATTTTTAAAAGAAGCTTCTAGAAGTAATACCATTCTTAAATAGAATAAATTTAGTTCTTAATTGTTATTATAAAGAGTTTTAACTTCTCTTAAGAAATAAATAAAACAAAATTAAACGTATTATTTTGTATGCTATAGCTAAAGTTAATATTCAGAATTAATATCTTTAGAAAGATAGATACTAAAGCCTTAAAAAATTAAAAAAGAATCTTAAATTAATTTGAAAATTTATCTATTAAACTCATCCAATATTAATTAATAGTAATCCCAATCAATCCTTAGCTATAAAGATACTTCTATTGTAATAGTTAGGTCTAACCTAAGGGTATAGAGTAGGTCTAAAGTATATAGTTTATAATTAAGTAGATTAGAATGTTATAGTAAGCAATATAGGTTACAGTCTAGTAATAGTAGAATAGTAGATTTAATATAACTAAGTATATTAATAGCTAGTAAGGCTATCTATCTATAAAAGTACTAAGAGAGTATCTATATACTAAATGGCAATCAATAGTCTTAGTGGTCTTATTATAATACTTATTAATAAGACTGTCAGTCTTATTAATAAGAGTTATAAATAGAGTACTGATATTTAATTTATCTGTATAATAGGTTATGCTAATAGGCATACAGGGAAAAGTGGGTATAGTTATAAGACTGTACTCTATAACGAAAAGTGGGTCTATAAGAATTCTGCTGGTTATAACTGTCTGGTCTTAACTCGGGCTGTAACATAATGTCTCCCTCCTAATAGTCTAGCCCTTAAGATCTATTTATAAAACTGTAGCCCCTAAGAATATTAGTTAGTACTTATTCTGTTATCTTTATCTATCTGAAATACTAATATAATATCTAGCTGTATTTCCAAGAAATTATCTGCTAAGAAATAAAAGAGTTTAACTGAAACTTACTATATCTAAATCCTACTTATTAAGGAGTTTAATTATAATAGTATACCTTATTCTTTCTGCTTGACAAAGGGGTTTTATTATTATATTGCGATAATATCGAACTGTTACCTAGAGTGTATTTATTAGGGTAAAACTTATAATATATTAGGTGTTTTAGTAGTTATTAGTGTGTATACTGGTATTTTCTGTATTTCTAGAGTTCTAATAAATAAAAATAGCAAATTGAATTATTATAGAGAAGTATTATATTAAGTGTAAGAAGAAAGCTACTAAAGAAGCTTTATTGAAGTTTTATAAAGTACTTAAGGCTGTTTAAAAGGAAATTACAGACAGTTTAAATTGTCTAGCTTATTTGTAAAAGTAATAGAATTAGGTTATTTCTTATAGTAAGAAACTTATTTATTATAGTATTTATTTGTTAGATAAGTTAGATGTTATAGAGTGTATAAATTTAGAGGCTATTATTACTGTATAGTTTTTAGTTTATATTAATCTTATTAACTAGAGTTTTTTGGATTTTAATGATTTAATTTTATCTATTTGTAGTATTACTGGTAAAAGTTCTTTAGAAAGTATTATATATAGGTGAGGTTTTTAGCTGGTTTCTATTAGTTATTACTTTCTAAGTAGTTTTTCTACTTAATAAGGTATTCAGTCTGGTTGTTAATTCTTTATTACTTAAGAATTTTCTTAATTTTATATTCTTTAGAGCTTTTAATCTCTATTTTGTATTTATTGCTGAATTTAGCTATAATATTTCCTTCTATACTCTTAAGAAGTAAGATATAGAAGACAGAATAAAGTCTGACTTTTAGTAATAAGTTTAAATAGTAGTTATTTTCTGAGATTTTTTTAAGAATTTTATAGAGTTTAATATATTTATAGTTCAGTTTTTTATTTTATTATTTTATTTTATTATTTTTTATTATAAGAAGAATTATATCTCCCTCCTAAAAGAATAGTCCCTTTATCCTTTTTGGGTTATAGTATTCTTTTATTTAGTTTCTAATAAATTTAAGTTTAGTTTTTATTTCTTTATATAGATTTTTCAGTTTTTCTATTATAAGAATAGCTTTAGGGATAATTAATCTATCTTAGCTCGTTCTATAGGTATTAGAAGTAAATTTAAAGTTAGTATATACTAAAGTAAGCTTTATACTTTTATATACTGATATATTATAGCTTAGCTGTATAGTTAGAAGCTTTTTAATTCAGTTATTCTATTTATAGTTAATATAGTATTAAAGGTATTATTTTAGTATTTAATTTATTTATTTTATTTATCTATTAACTTATACTTAGAATACTATAGTAAGGCAGTAATTTAGTCCTATATAGTCTATTAGGCTTTATTAAAACTTAAAAGTAAATAGTAATTCTTAATTAGAGAGAATTTCTATTAGAAGCCTATAAGTACTAATAATATTTTATAAGAAGATATAAGCAAACTGCTCTATATCTATTAATTCCTAATAGAATATATAAAATAAGAAAACTTTATAAGTCTATTTATAATAATAAGAATACTATTATTATATATAACTCTAGTTATAGAGTCTTCTAATAGAGATAGTTTTATAATAAAATCTATAGTAATTAAATTCTAAAATTGCTTAGCAACTAGTAGAAGCTGCAGTTTTCTATATAGTTTATAGTATTAAGCCTTAGTTTTATTATATAATAGATATTACTTAGTAATTTCTTTTACTACTGCCTTTATCTTAGGAAATTAATATATTATTCTTGTCACAGCCCGGGTTGGGACCAGGCGGTCACAACCGGCAGAATCCCCGTGGACCCACTTTTCGTCACAAGGCACAGTCTTACGACTGTACCCACTTTTCCCTGTACGCCTGTTGGCGTAACCCATCATGCAGACAAGTCAAGTATCAGTGCTCCACTGACGACTCTCATCAATGAGACCGACGGTCTCATCAATGAGCATCACGACAAGACCACTGAGACCACCGATCGCCATCTAGTATATAGATACTCATTTAGCACTCTCATAGACAGATAGCCTCACTAGCTATTAATATACTTGGTTACATTGAATCTACTATTCTACCATTACCAGACCGTAACCTACATTGCTCACTACGACGTCCTGATCCACTCGATCATAAACTACACGCCTTAGACCTACCCTATACCCCTAGGTTAGACCCAACTGTTACAATTCTGACTTATTTAAGAGTTTTATTAACTCCTTAATATCTATATAATAGGTATTTATATATTTCCTGTATAAATTAGTACTGCAGTTCTCTAGAGACTTACAGTTTATCTGTTTTTTTATCTGAAGGCAGCTTATTATTTATATTGCTAAATCCAGTTGTAGAGTTTATTGCTGCTTATAGCAATATAGGTATTTCCTAAGGTTTTCTTTTTGGTTTTTCCTAAATATTTTGGGTAATTCTTAATTGTATACTAAAGTGTATCCTAAAGGCTGTATATATTATATATTTCGGCAATAAGCTAGTGTAGTATATTAATACTTCTATTATATAGTTCTTCTTTATATAAATCTTATACTATCTGATACTAGTAGTAGTAGGGGATGATAATATATCTATTCTGATATCTAATTTCTTTAGTATATCTATAAGTTTAGTCTATAAAGTTTTATATAGAGCTATTTCTGCAAATTAAGCTTAAGTACTTAAGTTAGAGTTATGTTTTTTGCATACTTATAATATACTTCTATTTGAGATGTTCTTTAGTATTAAAGTTAAGAATCTATTTATTTATTTTAGGCTTACTAGTATTAAAGTTAGCTTGTTAACTAATAGTATTAGCTTATTTATTTTCTAATTCTTTTCTATAGATAATTATATAGTTAAATTCTAAGAGATATTTAGTATATTATAGTTATTATCTGCTAAGTTTCTATATAGTTGTTGTAAAGTGCAAGATATTCTTATAGTTAGTATAGATTTTAATTTTATACTTACTTCCTAAGAGGTAGTATTAAAATTCCTTAAATAAGTTAATAATTATAAGGAATTCTTTATTATAAATAGAATAGTTAAGTTTAGCACTATATATTTTATAAGAGAAAAAGACAATAGGGTATAACAGTCTATTATTATTTCTTTAACTAATTTAAGTGCTTTATATAAAGTCCGATAAGTCTATCTTAAGTTTAATTTCTTATTTAAGGTTAAAAGTTACTAATATTAGTTTACTTAAAATAATATTCTTAATAATATTAAGTACTTTTTCTGCAGTAATATTCTATTAAAAGTCTACTTCTTTCTTAGTAAGTTCTATAAGTAGTATAGTATAGCTACTAAAGTTCTTAATAAATCTTTAGTAGTAGTTAGTAAACCTAAGGAAGAATTATACTTTCTTAATATTTATTAGTTTCAGCTATTTACTAACTGTAGTAATTTTCTTTAGATTTATTTTAATCTTATTGTAGGAGATAATATATCTGAGAAATTTCACTTCTGCAGTATAGAAGTTATTCTTCTTTAGTTTAACTAGTAGTTTTATATTTTAAAGTACTTATAGTACCTTATGGATATATTCTATATATTTTTCTTTTAAATTAGAGAAGATTAAGATATTATCTAGATAGTATATAACAAATATATCCAGATACTTATATAGCATATTGTTAATTATTCATTAAAATATAGCTAGTATATTTATAAATCTAAAGGGTATAATAAGATATTTATAAAGTCTGAACTTAGTTTAAAAGGCAGTTTTCTATTTGTATTCTTTCTTAATATAGATAAGATTATATACTCCCTTTAGATCTAATATTATAAATACCTTCTTTCTATAGAGTCTGTCCTTAAGGCTCTATAATAAGAGGTAATAGAATTTAATCTTTAAGTATAATATTATTTAATTATCTGTAATCTATAATAAGTTAGAGCTTACTATTCTTTTTAGAAATAAATATAACTAGATATCTAGCTAATAACTTAGAGATTCTAATATATTCTTTCTATAGTATATCTTTAATATATTCTTTTAGTATATTAAATTATATTTTATTAAGGTTAAAGATTTTATAAAATATAAATATTATTCTATCTTTTAGTATAATTTTATAGTTCTATTAACTGAATTTAAGTAGTTCTATTTTAAGTTCTTTTGCAAAAAGTTTTTTATAGATATAGTACTATACTAATATATTCTTAAGTTATTCTTCTTTAGGTATTTTCTTATAATTCTTAAGGTTTTTATTTATCTATATAAACTATTATTAAAGGTATCTAATTATTCTTTAGAGTTATATTTTCTTACCTTTTTAATATTTATATTATATTTCTTTTAGAGGTAATAAGGTATCTATTGTATTCTTATACTAATTCTTATTCTTACTGTCTTTAGGAGTTAGAATTAGAGATCTTTTATTTTTGTCTGAATTACTTTTATTATCACTAGAGAGAATATTATCGAAATTAATATATATCTGGCTAGTTCTCCAGTTTAGTTATAGGTTATATTTCCTTAGCTATAGATAGCCTAAAATAATATTATAGTGCCTTATAAGTATAATATTAAATATAACTCTTTAGTTCTTACTGTTAATAAAAACCTTAAAGTAATTAGCCTTATAGGTTATCTATTTATTATTGTACTTAAATAGGTTGCCTTTAAGATTTATATACTATATAGAGTTACTTTTTATCTCTCTATTTTAGCTTTAGCTAATTAACTACAGTAGGATTAATATAGTCTGCTTCTACTTTACTATTTACTAATACAGTAAGCTATATACTCTTAATTTATACTTATAGCTTAAATATCTTTCTTTTCTTTACTAATTTTATTATATATAGAGCTTTTATTAAAGGTAGTTCTTCCTTATATATATTGTCTGCTTATTACTCTTCTACAGATAGTATTTATCGTTTTTTTATATATTTTTTTATAATTGCCTTAAAAGTGCTCTTTACTGGAGTATTTTCTGTATCTTTATCTAGACGGCTTTAGTTCCTTCTATTCTTAAAGTTATTAATACCAGATTTAGTTATTTTAGTTAAGTTTAGTTCGAATTGAAAAGTTAAATCCTTTTTTATATATTTTGTTAATATATATTTAGATCTTCTAAGTTTTAGTGCTATATTGTAGGTATCTAAGCTTTTTACAGGTTATTATATTTTATACTGAGTAAGATTAAATATTCTAGATGGGTTCTTTGTTTTTGCAGTTAGAGGTTATCCCCTTATATTTTTAATCTTCTATTTTACTTTTCTAGGCTTAATTAAAACTGCTTATTCCTCTGTAGTTATTAAAGTTGTAATTCTTATATATTATATGCTTAATATATAGAAACTTATTTTAGATCTTCTAGCTGTACTTTTTACAGTTCTTATTATTATATTATATAGCCTTTTTAGTATTACAGTTAGCAATATCTTTATTTTTATATTTATACTATTCCCTTATCTTCTGTTATTTATATATATAATATTCTTTAGTTTTATATTCTTTAATAATACTAGTGTATTTAGTACACCTAGGTGGAAAAAGGTCTCTTTTATCTTCTAGTTGTATAATACTGGCTTCTATATACTATCTAGTAACTTAAAAGTACCTAAGTTCTTTCTGTAAGTAGAGTTTTTAAATTAGTTTGTTATTAACTTATATAGGGTAATAGTTATAATAGATTTTGTCTTTTTTATATATTAGGTATATTTTAGCAGCAGAAAGAAACAGAAATAACACCTAACTTATTAACTTATCCTAGGGGAGATATATAGAGGATTATCGCTTAGGCATCTTAGCTAGTTAGCCTGAAGCTGCACCAGATTATATATATAAGGTTGGGTCAATCTGAGGCTTATATCTCCTAATAGAAAAGCATCTAATAAGATAGAATATCAGATCGGTTGCAGGAAAGTTCATTGGTAAGATATTAATAGAGTCTGTAGCAGCCTGATATCTAAAGGAGGTTAAAGATAGAGGCAGAATAAAAATTATAGTAACTGTTAAAATAGACTTAAATAAATCTCTTAAAAATAAAGACAATAAATTAATAGACTTCCTAGCAGCTTTAAGCTCTTTTAGCCTCTCTAACTTTTTAGAAGAATCTCTAATAAAAAAAAGATAATAATAATTCCTTCTCTATAATAGTATTAACCTCCCCTTTTAATCTTATTTAGGCTACTCTAAAGATATTCCTACTAGTAACTAGCTAGCCTAAATGTTTCTAACTGCCTATTATATTCTTCTTCTGCTGTCTGATAATTGTCTCCAATCAGACTAAAAGTATGTATAATATAATAGCCTTTCTATTTAAGATTCTAACTAAAGAAATACAGTAAGTATTAAAGAAGTATCTTATTAAATACTTCTAAAGATTAATTCCCTTTATTAATAAAAACTCTCTACTCTATAAGTCTTTCTATCTATAACTATTTTAATCTACTAGAGAAAGTAAAATAATATATTAAATAACTATTACTTATAAGCCTTATACTAATAGTAATATTTCTTCTAATTAATCTTTATAATAGCAGGAGGAATAATATCTATATAGGCAGTACTAATTAGCTTTTCTTACTAGAAAAAAGAAATTAGACTTTTTAAAATATAAGTTATATAGATTTTAAACTTAAGTATAAATAGTATAGATTATTTAATAATATAAGGGAGGTTTATTAGGTTAGTATTAATAGTTATCTTTTTTTATAGTCTTACTAAATAGAAATATTAGTATACTCCCTTTATTCTTTAAAAATAGTATTATTATTAAAGTAGTAAGAAGCAGCTCTATTAATAAATTAGACAGTAAAAACAGTTAGAGTTCTATAGAATCTAGTTTCTTAATAAGAAGGTAGGCTAAATAAGGGATTTCTTATTGAGATATTACTTCTAATAAACCCTTTATAAATATTCCTTATTGATATATTTAACCCAGCAGGCTAATAAGAGCTTAAGCTTTAGATATCCCTTTTAAGTTAGAATGTAGATAGCGACTTTAGAGGTAGTAATAGTAAGGTCTTAATCTTTCTAACCCCTTTTATTAGAGAAGATATTGCTTCTTTTTCTATTTCTTTAGAATATCTAAAGGGCTTAATAGTAGGTTTATTAGGCTTAATAATAGAGGGAGCTATACTAAATAACCCTCTTATCTCCTTAATACCCCTAAATAATACTATAGGTATAGTTTTAGGTGTAGGTTTAGGAGCTATTAGTAATTTCTCTAGAATAGTTAAATCTAAAGAGATAATACTTTCTTCTGTAGCTTTAAATAGCTTAGAGATCCCCTTCTAAATCTTAAATCCTCTCTTTTTAAATATCTTAATAAGGTTATTAGGTATAGTAAACTTAGCCTTTTAATAGTTTAATCTATATATTAATAAAAAGTGAGAAGTCTAACTGAAAGAGGTAGTAGAATAGGAAATAATTTAATAGGTATCTAGAAGTTTTTTAAAGTTAAAACTCTTCTAGCTAACTAAAGAGAATCTACTAAGGTTAGTATAGAGATCTAATATTCTGAGTTTTTAGTTAGTAGATATAAACTTATACTTATAGTTAAGAGATAGATTAATTTTCTAGCTGATTTTATTTAAACTCTTATAGTATATTAGATTCTAAATTTTAAGCTCTTTTATAATAGTATATCTAATAAAGCTTCTAATACACTTTAGATCTAGGTTTAGGTCTTTAGTTTCTTTCTTTTTAGTAGTTTTTCTCTTCTTTTTTAGCTGTAGTAAAAGCTTTAACTTAATAGTATTAAGCTTTTAGTTGTAAAATTACAGCTTAAAAGGGACTTCTGCTAGCTTGTTATTTAAGTTGTTAAAGAATAATCTCTCTCTTAGGATTCCTCTCTATATCTATTGCTTATTTAGACTAACTATACTATAAATAGCTAAAGTTATAAAAAAAACTATAAAAAGCTATACTTCTAACTGCTGGACTGAGTAGAGACTAGTATACTAAAGATAGTAAAATTAAAAGAGATACTATTAATAGTTATAATCTCCCTTTAGATAATTCTAGCAGTCTTAAATTATTCCTCCTTTTAGTAGTCTATTATATTAAAAGGAAAAGTTACTTTACCTTAATATTCTAAATATAACTAAGCTAATAGTATTAATTAGTAAAGTTAATAATATTAATAAGGTAGTAACAGTTAAATATAGTCTCTTAAATAGGTTAAAAGCTTACTGTAGGATGGTTTTTTATAACTAGAATATCTTTCTTAAGAAGCTTAATTAAAAAGGTCTCTTTCCTCTAGTTATTAGCTTAAAGAATATAGATATTAAAGTTAAGGCTAAAAGATATAATAGCTATAATATTCCTTATTCTGTAGGTTATAGTTTATAGGAAAGTAATAAGATTAAAGTTAGTAGATAGATTTTAATATTAAAGCTTATATTATAGGCCCTAGAGATTGCTATAGTAACCTTTTTAAGTTCTAAAGTTAGTTTTACTAAAGTTAGGGTGCAGTTTAACAGTTTTAGCCTAAGTTTTAATTAAGTTTTTATCCTTTAGAATAAAGTATTTAGTTTTCTTTTTATCTTAATAGAATTAATTCAGTTAGAAAAAATAGAGAGTTAGCTATTAGTTAATTCTATTGATTAGAGGTATCTTTATAAGATTTTTATTATAGTAGAAGAAGCTCTCTTTTCTATTTTCTCTTTAGATAGTTCTTTTATAGAGAGTTAGTAATTTTATACTATAGTAGAATTATACTTTCTTCTTTATAGCCTTATTAGAGGTAGCTATTATATACTAAGTTCTATAGTGCAGTAATAAATTTAAAAGTTAGTTAGTAGGAAGAAAAATAACTAATAAGATAGTAATTAAGATTTAAGTTTAATAGGAAAAGAATTACAGTATAGAGGTATAAGTTATAGTGTTAATTTCTATAGCAGTTAGAGTATGAGAAAAGTGTGTATATATTGGTATTTTTAAGAGACTAAGTATTTAAGGGTCTTTATACTATAGAGCTTAATTCTTTTTATAATAGTAAATTATAAAGATAGTAGTTATTATTTTTTAAACCTTTTTATTAATTTTTCTTTATAAGTTATAATAAATAAAGATACTTACTTTTTATAATTTCTATACTTTATAATAAAGCCCTACTAGCTTAGCCCTAAAGTAGAGTCTTTTAAGCTTAAAGTCTCTTTCTCTTCTATATTACTAATATTAGAACTTTAGCCTTATTCTACCTTAAACTTCCCTTTTTTTTCTATTATTATAATATTAGAATAGCCTCTATAATAGTATCTCTTTAAGATAAGCTAATTATTCTTTCCAGTCTCCCTTAAGAGAAGCTCCCTAATATTTATTATCTAGCAGACTGTAAAGTTAAGGCAGATAAGTTCTTATAACAGACTGATACCTTTTAGAAGAGTTAAGCTGCTATTCTTCTTTATCCTTTTTCTATATTAAAGCTTAATCTAACTCCAGCTTTAATAAAATCTTTTATCTTCCTTCTGTCAGTTTAGATTATCTAATAAGATACTTTTCTAGATCCTAAAGATATTCTGGGTTTAAATTTACAGTTTTTAAGCTCTTAATTAACTAAGCTGCCTTTTATATATTAAGTTAGATATCTAATTTCCTACTTCTAGCTCTAAAGAGACTTTCTTTATTTAGTTCCTTAAGTAGCTTTCTTTTTAAGACTTAACTATTATAGTAGGAATAGAGCTTTTAGCTATCTATACTCTTTAGTAGGTCTTTATTCTAACAGATTAAGCTTATTCTAAAGGGTACTTTCTTATAAATCTTCCCTTCTACCTATATCTTATTAAGGCTTTTATTGTTACCTTTATTAGGGTTATTAATTCAGTTATATATTATTATTATATCTACAGTTATCTCTTAATAACTACCTACTTTAATAAGTACATTCTAACCTCTTTTTATATTTATATTTTAGCTTTAGGATATCTAAATAGAGTGTATACTAATTGCCTCTAGTATAACTAAACTAACTGCAATTAGAAGTATCTAAGTAGATATATAGCTTTAAGTTGCTAGAAAGATTCTTATAAATTCCCTCTTAGTAGTTAAGCTATAATTCCAAATATATTAACCTCTTATACTTTTAATATTTTTAACTTTTATTCTTACTCTTAAATTATAGGCAAATATTCCTTTAAAACTGGTAGTATATCTAACCTTAAGATTTATTATTAGGCTTTTTAGGTTTCTATTTAGGCTTTTTTATAATAGGTATTAAGCTTTTTAGTTAGTCTTAATAGGTTTCTTTCTTCTATTAAAGGAGAAAATAGTTCTTTTTTTCTATTCTTATAGAATAGGTAGTTAATAGTAAATATCTAGGGAATAATATTACCACTTAGTTAGTATTACTCTTATTTCTTTTAGATAGGTTTTCTTTTTACTGTTTCTTTTTATTATAAGATATTATTTATAGTAATAGAACCCCTTTAAGTAGTTATTTTATTAGGTCTTAGCTATTAAGACTCTTTATATTTAAATCTCTTTAGTAATTCTATATCTTACCTCCTCTATCTATCTCTCTATATAGTAATACTGCTATCTCTAGCTAATACTGTATTTCTAAATATCTAATAAGATATTCTAAACTGCTTTATATTAATTCTTAGCCTTTTTACTTATCTTTAAAATATAAATTTAGAAATCCCCTTTAAGTTCTTTCTATAGATAAATAATAAACTCTATACTAATATTATCTAATAAATTTTCTACCTTACTGAGTTAATATATCTTATTATAAGATAATTCTTTATTAAATTCTTTACTCTTATTATTAGTAGGTAGTCTTTAAACCTTAGTATCTTTAGGGCTAGCTTACTACTCTTAATTATTCTTTATAAAGACTTTAAGCTAATTCCTACAGTAGGTTCTCTTTATTTCTATATTATTTAGAATTTTAAAAATATAAGTTTTAGTCTCTTTTAGAATCTTATAGATCTTATAGAGTTCTTACTATTTAAGCTTAAGCTTAACTGTAGAGAAAAGATTATAGTAGTTTTTAATATTATAGAGAAAGATAAGGTTTTCTTTAGATAATAGCGTTTTTTTTAGCTTGAAAGTATTAGATATAGTTATCTTTCTTACTAGATTCTTCTGATATTTCTTTAATTTTTACTCTAGTAGCTTTTAGATCTTCTTTCTGTCTTTTTAGAATCTAAATTTAAGTTAAGATAATATCTTCTCTACTATAGATTTTATTCTAGTTAATAAGTCTTTAGGTTGGGATTTTAACTTCTATAGGAAGAATAGATTTTTATTTATAGAGGAGTTAGAAAGATAAGTAACTATAGGATCCTTAGATAGCAGATCTATCTGTAAGTAGGGCTTAGTCTAATAAACCTATCTATTTCTCTAGTTTTTTAAGCTTCTTAAAATAGTTAACTATAGATATATAACTAACTTTAATTAATCTATTTAACTTGGAATTATAGGTGGAGATCTTAGCTATTATAATACCTAAGTTGTTTAGCTTATTAGGAATCCCTTTTACTAGCTTGCTTCTATTATTAGTAATAATCTTTAAAGGTATACTATAGAAATAGATAATCCTCCTAATAAACTTTCTGATATTTATAGCAGTTAGAGCCTTATAAGGTATAGCTTCAATTTATCCTATTATATTATATCTAGCTTTTAGTAGGAACTTTATTCTGTTATTATTAGGAAGATACTATCTATTAATATAGATTTTTATTATAGAATACTAAAGGGCTGTAAACTTAGTAATCTCTATAGGCCTCTAGGCTATATAAATCTGGCAAATTAAGTATATTTAGATAACTAACTCTACTGTACATTTAAAGCCTTACTAGAAATAGTAATAGGAATAATAATTTAAATAGTTACTTCTTGGTCTTTATAACCTCTATTATAGTAAGAAGATATAATAAGATACTTCTAAAGCTTTTTATTATTAATAATAAGCACTAAGTTATCTCTCAGTCTTAGATTTTATCTCTAGATCTAACTACTATAGATATAGAATTATATTATCTTTCTTCTTAATTGCCTAAAGTCTCTAGCAGAGAGTTTCTTTAGCTGCTTTAGAGTAGTTAAGTAGTTCTCTAAGACTAGCTATTTACTCTTATAGTTCTCTTTTAGGCTTTTATCCTTAGGGCTGAAAAGAATAAGATTAAAACAGGTATCTATCTTATTCTTAATATTGCCTTTAGCTTTTTAATCTAAAAGGTTAAAAGAACTCTCCCTCTTTCTTAAAAGACTATTAGTAACTGTATTTTTCTTTTCTGAAATATATCTAATAGTAAAGTTAAAAAGTAAAAAGTAGCTAATCTAGTAAATAACTATTAATTCTAGTATATTATCTACTCTATTATTAAGTTAATTAACTAGAACCCTAAAGTTAGTTTTTAAGGTAAAGAGATATCTATAGATCTATATCCTTATATATCTAACTATATAAAGAGCTCTCTTATACTTTAGCTTTATTATATTATACTTTTTCTTAGTATCTATTTAGGTATTTAATTTAAATCTTATAGGGTGGTATTTACTCTCTCTTACCTATATTAAGATAGCTTTCCAGCCTAAAATACTAGTGTTAATTATTAAGATAACTTCTCTAGCTCTTTTAAATAGATTAAGAGAGATAAAAATAGAAGCAGTTTAACAGCAGAAAGAGACAGAAATAACACCTAACTTATTAACTTACCCTAGGGGAGATATATAGAGGATTATTACTTAGGCATTTTAGCTGGTTAGCCTAAAGCTGCACCAGATTATATATATAAGGTTGGGTCAATTTAAGGCTTATATCTCCTAGTAGGAAAGTATCCAATAAGATAGAATATTAAGTCAGTTACAGAAAAGTTCACTAGTAAGGTATTAATAGAGCTTGTAGCAGTCTGATATCTAAAGGAGGTTAAAAATAAAGGCAGAATAAGGATTGTAGTAACTATTAAAATAGACTTAAATAAATCTCTTAAAAATAAAGGTAATAAATTAATAGACTTTCTAGTAGCCTTAAGCCCTTTTGGCCTCTCTAACTTCTTAAAAGAATCTCTAATAAAAGAAAGATAATAATAATTTCTTTTCTATAATAGTATTAACCTCTCTTTTTAATTCTATTTAAAACACCCTAGAGATATTTCTACTAGTAACTAGCTAGCTTAAGTGTCTCTAACTGCCTATTATATTTCTTTCCTACAGTCTGATAATTATTCCTAATTAGGCTAGAAGTATATATATAATATAATAGCCTTTCTATTTAAGATTCTAACTAAGGAAATATAGTAAGTATTAAAGAAGTATCTTATTAGATACTCTCTAAAGACTAATTCCTTCTATTAATAAAGACTTTCTACTCTATAAGCCTCTCTATTTATAACTATTTCAATTTACTAAAGAAAGTAAAATAATATACTAAATAACTATTATTTATAAGCTTTATACTAATAGTAATATTCCTTCTAACTAATCTTTATAATAGCAGAAGGAATAATATCTATATAAGCAGTACTAATTAGCTCCTCTTACTAAAAAAGAGAAATTAAACCTTCTGAAATATAAGTTGTATAGATTTTAAACTTAAGTATAAATAGTATAGGTTATTTAATAATATAAGAAAGGTTTATTAAGTTAGTATTAATAGTTATTTTCTTTATAGCCTTACTAATAGGAATATTAGTATACTCTTTTTATTCTTTAAAAATAGTATTATTATTAAAATAGTAAGAAGCAGCTCTATTAATAAATTAGATAGTAGAAACAGTTAGAGTTCTATAGGATTTAGTCTCTTAATAAGAAGGTAGGCTGAATAAGGGATTCTTTATTAAGATGTTACTTCTAATAGACTCTTTATAAATATCCCTTATTAATATATCTAACCTAATAGACTGATAAAAGCTTAAGCTTTAGATATCCCTCTTAAGTTAGAATACAGATAGCAACTTTAAAGGTAGTAATAGTAAGGCCTTAATCTTTCTAACCCCTTCTATTAGAAAAGATATTGCTTCTTTTTCTATCTCTTTAGAATGTCTAAAGAGCTTAGCAGTAAGTTTATTAGGCTTAATAATAGAGGGAGCTATACTAAATAACCCTCTTATTTCCTTAATACCCCTAAATAATACTATAGATACAGTCTTAGGTATAGGTTTAAAAGCTATTAGTGATTTCTCTAGGATAGTTAAGTTTAGAGAGATAATACTTTCTTCTGTAGCTTTAAGTAGCTTAGGGATCCCCTTTTAAACTTTAAATCCTCTCTTTTTAAATATCTTAATAAGGTTGTTAGGTATAGTAAATTTAGCCTTTTAATAGTTTAACCTATATATTAATAAAGAGTAGGAAGTCTAACTAAAAGAAGTAGTAGGATAGGGAATAATTTAATAGGTATCTAGGAGTTTCTTAGGGTTAAGACTCTTCTAGCTGACTGAGAAGAATCTACTAAAGTTAGTATAGAGATTTAAATATTCTAAGTTTCTAGTTGGCAGATATAAACTTATACTTACAGTTAAGAGATAGATTAATTTTCCGGCTAATTTTATCTAAACTCTTATAGTATATTAGATTCTGGATTTTAAGCTTCTCTATAATAATAGTGTATCTAATAAAGCTTTTAATACACTTTAGATTTAGGTTTAAGTCTTTAGTTTCTTTCTTTTTAGCAGCTTTCTCCTTCTTCTTTAGCTATAATAGGAGCTTTAGCTTAATAGTGTTAAGCTTCTAGTTGTAAAATTGCAGCTTAAAAGGGACTTCTGCCAGCTTATTATTTAGGTTGTTAAAAAATAGTTTCTCCCTTAGGATTTCTTCCTATATCTATTATTTGTTCAGGCTAATTTAGCAGCAGGAAGGGACGGAAACAACACCCAACTCATTAACTTACCCTAGGGGAGATACACAGAGGATCGTCGCTCAGGCGTTTTGGCTGGTCAGCCTGAAGCTGCACCAGATTACGCATATAAGGTCGGGTCAATCTGAGGCTTATATCTCCTAGTAGGGAAGCATCCGATGAGATAGAATATCGGGTCGGTCGCAGGAAAGTTCGCTGGTAAGGCATTAATAGAGCCTGCGGCAGCCCGATATCTGAGGGAGGTTGAAGACGGAGGCAGGACAAGGATCGTAGTGACTGTCAAAATAGACTCAAATAAATCTCTCAAAAATAAAGGCAATGAATTAATAGACTTCCTAGCAGCCTCAAGCCCTTTCGGCCTCTCTGACTTCTCGGAAGAATCTCTGATGAAAGAAAGATGATGATAATTCCTCCCCTGTAATAGTACTGACCTCCCTTTTTAACCTCATTCGGGCCACCCTAGAGACATCCCCGCTATCGACCAGCTAGCCCAAGTGTCCCTAACTGCCTGTCACACTAACTATACTATAAATAGCTAAAGTTATAAGAAAGACTATAAAAAAAGCTATACTTCTAACTGCTGGATTAAGTAGAGGTTAGTATACTAAAGATAATAAAATTAAAAGGGATACTATTAATAGTTATAATCTCCCTTTAGGTAATTCCAGCAGCCTTAAATTATTCCTCTTTTTAGTAGTCTATTATATTAAAGAGGAAAAGTTACTTTACTTTAGTATTCTAGATATAATTAAGCTAATAGTATCAGTTAGTAAAGTTAATAATATTAATAAGGTAGTAACAGTTAAATATAGTCTCTTAAATAGATTAAAAGCTTACTGTAGGATAGTTCTTTATAACTAAAATACCTTCTTTAAGGAGCTTAGTTAAAAAGGTCTCTTTCCTCTAGTTATTAGCTTAAAGGATATAGATATTAAGATTAAGACTAAAAGATATAATAGCTATAATATCCCTTATTCTATAGGTTATATAGTTTATAGAAAAGTAATAAAACTAAAGTTAGTAGATAGATTCTAATACTAAAGCTTATATTATAGACTCTAGAGATTACTATAGTAATCTTTTTAAGTTTTAAAGTTAGTTTTACTAAAGTTAGAGTGCAGTTTAATAGTCTTAGTCTAAACTTTAATTAAGTTTTTATCCCTTAGGATAGAGTATTTAGTTTTCTTTTTATTCTAATAGAATTAATTCAGTTAGAAAGAATAAAGAGTTAGCTATTAGTTAATTCTATTAATTAGAGGTATCTTTATAAGGTTTTTATTATAGTAAAGAAAGCTCTTTTTTTCTATCTTCCTTTTAAATAGTCTCTTTATAGAGAGTTAGTAATTTTATACTATAGTAAAATTATGCCTTCTTCTTTATAGCCTTATTAGAGGTAGCTATTATATATTAAGTTCTATAGTACAGTAATAAATTTAAAAGTCAGTTAGTAGGAAGAAAAATAACTAATAAGATAGTAGTTAAGGTTTAAGCTTAATAGAGAAAAAATTACAGTATAGAGATATAAGTTATAATATTAATTTCTATAGCAGCTAGAGTGTAAGAAGAGTATATATATATTAGTATTTTTAAGAGACTAAATATTTAAAAGTTTTTATACTATAGAGCTTAATTCTCTTTATAATAGTAAATTATAAAGATAGTAGTTATTATTTTTTAGACCTTTTTACTAATTTTCCTTTATAAGTTATAGCAAATAAAAATACCTACTTTTTGTAATTTCTATACTTTATAATAAAGCCCTACTAGTTTAGCCTAAAATAGAGTCTCTTAAGCTTAAAGCCTTTTTTTCTTCTATATTACTAATATCAGAACTTCAGCCTTATTCTGCCTCAGACTTTTCTTCTTTTTCTGTTATTATAATATCAGAATAGCCTCTATAATAGTATCTCTTTAAGATAAGCTAATTATTTTTTTCGGTCTCCCTTAAGAGAAGCTCTCTAATGTTTATTATCTGGCAGACTGTAGAGTTAAGGCAGATAAGTTCTTATAACAGACTAATACCTTTTAGAAGAGTTAAAATACTATTCTCCTTTTATTTCTTTTCTATATTAAAGCTTAATCTAACTTTAGCTTTAGTAAGGTTCTTTATCTCCCTTCTATTAGTTTAGGTTATCTAATAAGATACTTTTTTAGGTCCTAAAGATATTCTGGGTTTAGGTTTATAGTTTTTAAGCTCTTAATTAACTGGGCTGCTCTTTATATATTAAGTTAGATATTTAATTTTCTGCTTCTAGCTTTAAAGAGGCCTTTTTTATTTAGTTTCTTAAGTAGCTTTCCTTTTAAGACTTAATTATTACAGTAGAAATAGAGCTTTTAGCTATCTATACTCTTTAGTAGGTCTTTATTCTAGCAGATTAAATTTATCCTAAAGGGTACTTTCTTATAAATCTTCCCTTCTACCTATATCTTATTAAGGCTCTTATTATTGTCTTTATTAGAGTTATTAATCTGGTTATATATTATTATTATATCTACAGTTATCTCTTAATAACTACCTACTTTAATAAGTATATTTTAATCTTTTTTTATACTTATATTTTAGCTTTAGGATATATAAATAGAGTGTATACTAATTGCCTTTAGTATAACTAGACTGATTGCAACTAGAAATACCTCTATAGGTATATAGCTTTAAGCTGCTAGAAAGACCCTTAGAAATTTCCTTTTAGTAGTTAAGTTATAATTCTGAATATATTAATCTCTTATACTTCTGATGTTTTTAACTCTTATTCTTACCCTTAAATTATAGGCGAATATCCCTTTGAGGCTAGTAGTATATCTGACCTTAAGATTTATTATTAGGCTTTTTAAGTCTCTACTTAAGCTCTTTTATAATAGGTATTAGGCTTTTTAGTTAGTCTTAGTAGATTTCTTTTCCCTATTAAAGGAGAAAATAGTTCTTTTTTTCCATTTTTATAGAATAGGTAGTTAATAGTAAATACCTAGGAAATAATATTACTACTTAGTTAGTACTATTCTTATTTCTTCTAGATAGGTTTTCTCTTTATTATTCCTCTTTATTATAAGATATTATTTATAGTAATAGAACTCCTTTAAGTAGTTATTTTATTAGGTTTTAACTGTTAAAACTCTTTATATTTAAGTCTTTCTAATAACCCTATATTTTACCTTCTTTATCTGCCTCTCTATATAGTAATACTGCTATTCCCAGCTAACACTATATTTCTAAATATCTAATAAGATATTTTAAACTGCTTTATACTGGTTTTTAGCCTTCTTATTTATCTTTAGAATATAGATTTAGAAATCTCTTTTAAGTTCTCTCTATAGATAAATAATAGGCTCTATACTGATATTATCTAATAAATCTTCTGTCTCACTAAGTTAATATATCTTATTATAAGATAATTCTTTATTAGATTTTTTATTCTTATTATTAATAGGTAGTTTCTAAACCTTAATATCTCTTTAGAGCTAGCTTACTACTTTTTAATTATTCTTTATAAAAGCTTTAAGCTAATTCCTATAGTAGGTTTCTTTTTATTTCTATACTATTTAGAGTCTTAAGAATATAAGTTTTAATCTCTCTTAGAATCTTATAGATCTTATAGAGTTCTTACTATTTAGGCTTAAGCTTAGCTGCAGAGAAAAGATTATAGTAGTTTTTAATATATTATAGAGAAAAATAAAGTCTCCCTCAGATAATAGTATTTTTCTTAGCTTAAAAGTATTAGATATAGTTGTCTTTCTCGCTAGGTTTTCCTAATATTTCTTTAATCTTTACTCTAGTAGCTTTTAGATCTTCTTTCTATCTTTTTAGAATCCAAATTTAAGCTAAGATAATATCTTCTCTGCTATAGACTTTATCTCAGTTAATAAGTCTCTAGGTTAAAACTTTAACTTCTATAGGAAGAATAGGTTTCTATCTATAGAGGAGTCAGAAAGATAAGTAACTATAGAATCCTTAGATAGCAGATCTATCTATAAGTAGGGCTTAGTCTAATAAAACCCACCTACTTCTCTAGTTTTTTAAGCTTCTTAAAATAGTTAACTATAGATATATAACTAACTTTAATTAACCTATTTAACTTGGAATTATAGGTGGAAATTTTTAGCTATTATAATACCTAAGTTATCTAGCTTATTAGGGATCCCTTTTACTAGCTTGCTTTTATTATTAGTAATAATCTTTAAAGGTATACTATAGCAATAGATAATCCTTCTGATAAACTTTCTGATATTTATAGCAGTTAGAGTTTTATAAGATATAGCTTTAATTTATTCTGTTATATTATATCTGGCTTTTAGTAGGAACTTTATTCTGTTATTATCAGAAAGATACTGTCTGTTAATATAGATCTTTATTATAGGATACTAAGGGGCTGTAAGCTTAGCGATTTCTATAGGCCTTTAGGCTATATAAATCTAGTAAATTAGGTATATTTAGATAACTAACTCTACTATATATCTAAAGCCTCACTAAAAATAGCAATAGAAAATGATTTAAATAGTTACTTCTTAACCTTTATAACCTCTATTATAGTAAGAAGATATAATAAGATACTTCTAAAGCTTCTTATTATTAATAATAAGTATAGAGTTATCTTTCAGTTTTAAGCTTTATCTCTAGATCTAACTACTATAGATATAGAATTATATTACCTTTCTTTTTAATTGCCTAAAGTCTCTAGTAGAAAGTCCCTTTAGCTGCTTTAGGATAGTTAAGTAGTTCCCTAAGACTAGCTATTTACCCTTATAGTTCTCTTTCAGACTCTTATCCTTAGGGCCGAAAAGAATAAAATTAAGTTAGATATTAATTTTATTCTCTATATCTCTTTTAGCTTCTCAGTTTAAAAGGTTAAAAGAATCTTCCCCCTTTCTTAAAAGACTGTTAGCAACTATATTTTTCTTTTTTTGGGATATATCTAACAGTAAAGTTAAAAAGCAAGAGGTAGCTAATCTAGCAAATAACTATTAATTCTGGTATATTATCCGCTGTATTATTAAGTTAATTAATAAAGATCCTAAAGTCAGTTTTTTAAGGTAAAGAGATATCTATAAATCTACATTCTTATATATCTAACTGCATAAAGAGCTCCCTTACACTCTAGCTTTATTATATCGTACTTTTTCTCAGTATCTATTTAGATATCCAATTTGAATCTTACAGAGTGGTATTTACTCTCTATTATCTGTATTAGAATAGCTCTCTAGCCTAGAATGCTAGTATTAATTATTAAGATAACTTCTCTAGCTCCTTCAGATAGATTAAGAGAGATAAGAATAGAGGCAGTAATAATTTTTTTCTTTAATATTCTTATTGCTTCCTTTTAGGCTTTACTCTATTTCTAGAAGGCATCCTTTTTTAGTAGCTTAATAAGAGGCTTAGTAATTTAAGTATACTCTTTAATTTAGATCCTATAGTATCCTGTAATACTTAGAAAGGCTCTTACTTCAGTTAGGTTTTTATAGGCTTTCTATTTAATAATCTTTAGGACCTTATTCTCTAAGAGCTTATAACTATAAGTACTGTAAAGATATCCTACTAGAGGAGTAGCCTTTTAGCAGAAAAAATAACTTTTTTACAGTAATTAAATAGCCAGAAAGCTCTATATTAACCAGAATAGTATTGAGGTTTATAAGATATTCCAGAATATATCTTCTAATATCAGAAAGAGACTCCTTCCTATTATAGTCCTCTAGAGGGCTCTTAATACTAAATATCGTCCAGAAAAGCTTTAGCTTTATCTGGTATTAAGTTGAAAAGAATCCTTATTATAATTCTAGTAAACTGAGCTACTGAGTTTATAGCCTCTTAGGGAGGGTGTACAGTCTAAATAGACTAATAGGTATCTAAAAGGTTGTTAAGTCTCTGCTTTTTATATCTAGAGAGATCTAATTATATTTAGAAAAGAAGTTAAGAACTAAAAGAATAAGTTATATTTTAAATTCAGCAGAAAAATCTTCTATTTCTAGAGGAATTATACTATTTCTAATAGTATAAATATTATACTTTTTAGCTAAGTTAATAAGGTATAGGCCTCTATTCTTTTTAGCTATAAGTATCTAGTAGTTCCTATAGGAAGTATAACTTTCTTTAATAATTTTGTTTTTTAGCTTTTTCTTTAGCAGCTTAATAACCTTAGGCTTAATTCTATAAGAAATAACTATATTACTATACTGCTAAGCTGAATAAAGTGTGACTTAATAATCTGTAGGAGAGTAATTCTAAGGTTAAGTTCCTCTTTTTCCTTAAAGGTTCAGGCTAAAGCTTCTTTCTAATTAAAGATAATTTAATAGAAGATTTCCCTTTTAGTGTTATTAAGGGTATCCTCAGTCTGCCCTATTAGAGCTTTTAATTTTTTTGCCAAAAAGTCTTAATTCCTTTTTAATCTTTAAGAATTTAAAAGTAATATAGTTAGAGAAGGGGAGTTTTTTTCCAGGTCCCTTTAACCTTATTCTATCTTTTATCTCACTAGTATAGGTCTCCCTTAGGTGTAGATCTATTAGAAGGAATGTTATCCCTAAGTTGAATCTTATCTGCCTTTTTTTTGTATATTGTGTTAATTCAGACTGTTATATCTTTATAGCTGTTATTCTGAGTGTGTGTTTTCTTAACTCTGGACTGTATTGGATTGTTTTTTCTTTTATTTAGTCTTTAAGAATAATTTTATAGACTTTCTGTACTATCTTTCTATTGATATATCTAATAAGATACTTAATATTATCCTCCTCTAAAACTGTAGATGTTTTTAATAGCTGGTTTAAAGGGTTTTAGTGTATTTATAATAACCTCTCTAGTGCTATATTTTATTAGTAACTAAGTTAACTTTTTGTATTCTGCCTGCAATAGAAGATATTAAGTTGATAGTTTTTTAGCTTACAGCTTATTAATATCTCCCTAGGGATAGTGCTATAGTTAAAGGTAACTTTTACACTTTAAATAAAGAGTATTCCTAGGATGAAGGGGATAGAAACTGCTATATAGGGGCTATATATATCTTCTATTTAATAAAGATATTACTTATATAGATTATTAGTAGTGATAATTCTGGCTATTAGAACTAAGTTTTTTAAGAAGAATATAGTTTTAGTTAAGCTAGTGTAAATAGAAGCCTGCTAGTCTTAATAATATAGTCTGAGATAATATTACCTTTAGTATTTATATCCAGAATAGCTTCTAAGTATAACTATTAGAATACCTAAGTCTTACCTAAAGCTTTAGGAGATCTTAATATATTAATTATAGCTGTAAGTCTATATTCTGAATAAGATTTATAAAAGCTTTTATTATTATCTTATTAGGTATTTTCCAGTTAGACCTCTCTAATTTCTTTCTATAGGAGACCTTCTTTATAATTTTATTATTCACTATAATATAGTCTTCTAGAGTAAGAATAGTATTATTCTAAGTAGATAGAGGGGGTTTTTCTTAACTAATTACAAACTATAAGAACTCTATATTATTAAGCTAAATTATTAAAGTAGGTCTTAAAGAATAATAAAACTGTTCTGTATTATAAGCTCTAGCTCTTTCTATCTCTTAAGAAGGTTTATTTTAACTTCTTCTAGCAGTCTTTTTTTATAAGAAGAGTAGAGTCTAGCTAGACTAGTATTAGTAATACTATTAGCTATTATTGATTAATTTCTTTATTATTTAAGCGCGGCTTCTAATTCTGCAGTTATACTAAATTATCTATAGGGATTAAAATAGAGATTTTTATATTTAGGACCATTTTATCTTAGGGAGCTCTATTCTCAATTAAAGTAGTTAGATAGATATGTACTATTAGAGGTATTCTTATTAATAGCTTTACTAGCTTTCGGTCTCTAGCTTTATCAGCTGAAGATCCTTAGATGTAACTATAGAAGGAATTAGATAATTTCTTTTAAGCTTTTTAGGGCAGCTCCTTAACTCTACCCTCTTTGCTAATAAGCAGTATTAAAGGTAATATTGTTATTCAGAATTATAGGAGCTTACTAACACTATTATTATCAATTAGAATGATATTAGCAATAGGCTTATCCTTCTAACTATTAGTAGGCTTATTTTGTATCTGGCCTATACTAACTCTACTAACCAATTAGGTTCTATAGCAGTTTATTAGTTTCTCTTTATAAAAGTTCATGTTTACTAGGTCTTATTC